>JARQOD010000004.1:29714175-29749367 GCA_033576555.1 Oophaga sylvatica
GATCGGATGACTGGGTCTCTTTTTTCCCTTTGGCTGAGTTTGTTCTTAATAATAGGGCTAGCTCTGCCACTTTGATGTTCCGTTTTTCGGAATTTGGGTTTCACCTCGATTTTCTTCAGGACGACGGAGGCTTCTGTCTGTCCAGGTGTTGACTCTGTTGTTGGCTTTTTGCAGCAGATTTGGGACCGGTAGTGGGGGGGTTGTCCCTCCCCGGGAGAAGGCCCGGGTTTGCAAAACCGGATAGGACTGATGGCCCTTTCGGTTTAAAGGGGGGGGTTTTGGGTCTGGTTGCCCTCAAAAAATATTCCTATGGAGTGGGCTTTTTCCAAAATTTTAAAAACCGGGGGTTTTCTTTGGGCCTTATAGTTTCATGGAGTTTTTTTAATCTTTTTCCCTTTTCGTTTGCTTCTTCCGGGGGCTTTTTTAAAATCCAAAACGTGTTCCACAAGCCCTTGTTAAAGGGTTTGTTGAGCCGTGGTTCCTGCTGCTTTTGCCCCCTGCCCCTGTTTTGGTTGAGGGCAATCTGGGTTTGGGGTTTGGAAAATTTTGGATTCCGTTTTTCTGGGAAGAAGACCCCAGTTTTTTGGGTTTAAAAGGAGAGGTTTGGTCGGAAGACAATTTTTGGGGTGTTTGCTTCGGACACCCCTGTTTGGGACTTATCCGGGCGTATCATTGAACTCTTTTCCCGACCGACCTGGTTGCTCAAATGGGGTTCGGGACCCCTCCTCAAGGGGGGGGGCGGGTTTGAATGGGTTGGATGAGTTTGAGAAGGTCCCCCGGTGGTTACAAGCCCCGGGAATAGTGAGGATTGTGAGGGAAGGGGAAACAGGTGTTACTGATTGGTTTTTATAAGGGGTTTATTTTCCCATCAGGGGGTTTCCCCGGGATCAAAATTTTTTGGTCTGAATCCCCTTTTTTCCGGGGTTTTCCCTTTAGCCTGCTTGTGTGTCTGCATCTCCCGCCCTTTTAGATAAAACAATTTTTATTTTGGTTTTTGCTATTTTTTCATTTTGTCCTGCACTTCTGTGGGGGCCTTCAGGGTCCCCTCCGGGGGCTTCTGCCCTCTCAGTTTAGTCCAGCCACTGTGTTTTGTACTTTTGCTTTTTCCAGTTTTTTCAGTGGCTGCTGTTTTGATTTTTTTACACCAGAGAACTAATTTAGGTGGTAGAGGTCGTGTGATCTCAGGTGATTTTGAAATTAGTAGAGTTGGTGTTTTTTCAGGGTTTTCTGAGATTGCAGTAAGTACCCTTCCTGTCCTTTTCTATTTAGATAGTTTGGGCCCCAGCGTTTGCTCATACTATTTTCTTTCTGTGTCAGTATTTCCTCTTGTCTAACCGCCATTACATGTTTGGGGGCTTTCTATTATCTTTGGGGTTCTGCTCCGGGGCAGATAGCTTTCCTATTTCTATCTTTAGGTGTAGTTAGTTTCTCAGGCTGTGACGAGGCGTCTAGGACCAACGTAGGAACGCTCCATGGCTGCCTCTAGTTGCGGTGGTTAGTCAGGGTACTGCAATCTCATAGATTCCAACTGCTCTGGTGTATTGCCTTTTTTACCTGCACTCCTCAGCTACCGTAACATAACATTAAACCTTCTTTCCACAGCTCGCATTGATGTGCCATCCTGGATGGGCTGCACTACCTGAGCCGCTTGTGTGAGTTGTAGAGACCGTCTCATGCTTCCACGAGTGTGAAAGTGTGACCAAAACAACAGCCAGAAAGCATAGGTACTGAGATGTGGTCTGTGGTCCCACCTGCAGAACCGCTCCTTTATTGAGTGTGTCTTGATAATTGCTAATAATTTCCATCTGTTGTCTATTCCATTTGCGCAACAGCATATGAGATTGATTGTCAATCAGTGTTGCTTCCTAAGTGGACAGTTTGATTTCACAGAAGTTTGATTTACTTAGAGTTATATTCTGCTGTTTAAGTGTTCCCTTTATTTTTTTGAGCAGTGTATTTAAGGCAATATTTGTATAATACTAAAGCCATTGGATGATGTATTCAAGAGATAAATAAAATTGACTTCTCCTTTTCTATCTCTTGTACTCATATGTATCATGGAGTAACGATATGGATGCCAGAGGCTGACCTAGAGCAATAGATGTATGAACCGTCACTCAGTTCATGGGCTGGCATAAATAAGAGCCTGGCTACATAATTACAGTTAGGCATATTTTTCTACGAATCTTTCCCGGTGTATCCGGAGTTCTTTGCTTCTCATCAAAGCCAACTCCACTAAATTTTTAGGAGCTTAATGGATTTTTTCCAGCAGCATTAAATATTACCTTATCCTTTAAAAATAATAAATGTGAGATTAGTAGGAACTCAACCTCTGGGATCTCTACAGATCAACAGAATGAATGGGACAAGTACTTTGCTACACACTGAGGCTTGTTTCACTGGCTTTCCAGACACAATAGTGCACCCATACATGTGCTTGTGTCTGGTGCTACAAATCAGCCTCTATGATCCCTTTTAGTCTGCTAATTTATTAGGATTTTGGGGATGATCCACTGCTGTTTACACATTGGTAGCTTATTTTAAGAGTAGGCTATCATTAGAGATAAGCAAATGTGCAAAAATTCAATTTCAGACCTTTTTCTTGAAATCGGCTGGGAAATTTAAAGATGTTGTCCACTACTTTAACATTGATGGCCTAACCTTTGGATAGGTTATCAATGTCTGATCAGTAGGGGTACCTGCATCCCTGTTGATCAGCTGTCCTCTGCGGCACTGACCAGTTACAGCTCAATCTACTGTATAGTGGCCACGGCTGGGTACTGCACATCCGCCGACCATTGAAATCAATAGCTGTGCTGTGCAGTTTCATAACTGCTCACTTCCGGCCAACACTGACAATGGCGGAGGTGCCGGGTGTCGTAGCCCCACCGATTAGCATTGATGACTTATTCTAATGATAGGACATCAATGTTAAAGTAGTGCATCATCTTTAATTTATCAATATTATCAATGTAATTCTATCAATTTGCCATTTACAGACATTTGCTATCCTTTGAGGGCTCTCCAAACCCCATGCATAATAAACATAGAGTTAAAAAATATATATATATAATTTTTTTACCCTGTCCCAGCCCTAAAATGAGTCCACAAAAATGGTGGCAGAAAGCCATTTTGCTAAATTTAATTACAATATTTTGCAAACTATATGACGCTCCAGACCATAACGCGCATTCCAAATTTTGGGGGAAGAAAATAGGAAAATGTCTTTCTTTAATAAAATAGTGGGGAGGCTTATAGTCCGCTTTTACGGTGGCTTACTGGAGGGACGGCTGCGGTGGGTAGGTTCCCAGGAGGCAGGGTCACTGCTGCAGGAAGCTAACAGTGGCGGTAGGAGTGGCTCGATTCTGCTGCCATTTTTCTGATTCCACCGCAGTAAAAAGGATGGGAAGTCCAGAGACATTTTGTGAAAGCCCGAAGCCCACCGCAGCCTCACACAGCCCCACACCCCATTCTCCCAGCCCCACTCCTGCCTCTGCCAGCTTCCTGCAGCAGCGACCCTGCCTCCTTGGACTCCGCTCCACCACAGCCGCCCCTGGTAAGCTACACTTGGATTGTAAGACGCACTTCAATTTTTCCCCAGGATTTAGGGGGAAAATGTGTCTTATAATCCGAAAAGTACAGTAAATTGATGAAAATTTGGACTCTTGCAAATTTGAGTTTTTTGTGAACTTCAAAGTGAACTCAATTTGTTTTGAATCAATTTGCTCAGCTCTAGTTATCAATTTTCTTGAAAATTTCATCTAACCTAGACACTTCAAGTACAGCACTACTTAACTTACCATATATTGGATTCTCTGGCTGACAGTTACCAAATACTCCTTCATTAACTTTCTATGGTTTGCTGTATACACTTCACCAGCGCAACCTACTAAGAAAATGGGAGTAATACAGGTTGTGTAAATGATAGGATTCAGAGCCGTCTTATGGCTTTATTTGTATTTTCTTTTTTGAAATCTACCAAATGCCACCTCATAACCATGATTCAGATCGTCTACAAGAAAATAACATTCAAGTAGTAAAGTAATCTAATACTAAACACGATTCTCCTCGCAGCCTGAGTCTTAAGGAAAGGAAGCGACGCTTAGACTTAGAAGAAGCACAAAGTATCACAATATAATGTAACCCAAGCTCATTTAATAGAAGAGCGAGACAGAGGAGGCCAGCGGAAAATGCAACTGCTCCATAATACAGTGTGAAACATCAAATGAATATAAATGAGTTTTGCCTGCCTCTGGATCAACATAATGCAAATGCAGGTGCGGGAACCCAATGGGGAGCTCAAAGCAGTCTATTGGGAATAATTTGTCAAGTGAAAGAGACAGAAAATGCAGCACGAGTCATTTGAGGCAGTCTTGTGCTCTATTTAAGAAGTGAGGCTCAAATTTAAGAGGCACAAAGTAGCAATTAGATCCTAAAAGTGAGCTAAATACCTTCAAATGGGAGTAAATTGTGCCTCATAAATAGATAGGGAAGGAAAATGACTCATAATGCAATTTTTTTCCTCTTGTTTTTAGATTCCTTGTCATTCCATCTCTCCGATAAATCCCCCCGGGGATACAAGACTATGGTAACTCGCTGGAGAAAGATAACTGGGGTCTTGATAACACAATGACAGATTGATGTAATGACACTACCAGAAATGGGAATGAACTTGGAAGATTGCGGTGATAAATTGGAGGTTTGACCCAGAATAGATTTAGGGATCGAATCTATACTCTTGAACAGTCTTCAGTTCATCTTTTTGTTACTTTAACACCTGCTCTTGTTTTAGTCTTCCTCAACTTTGTGGTCAGCTGCTAAAGTTTCTATTGAGACAGTTTTATATAAAAAGTTTCATTGTTCAGTTACGACAATGGGAGTGTGGTCACAGCTGGACTAGGATCACAGGTCCAACCATAGTCTGAAGACCACATCAACAATGATGTTTTCCATCATTTGGGTCACAGGATTAAATTCAGCTCAGTTATCGATTGCAGTTTATAAATGGTAGACGAAACCTAATATCTGTCTCACATCATGGAGAGGTTGATTGTCAAATCTGTCAATGGATTACTACCAAATTTCTGTCCTTAAATGTTTCTCTTATTCTCGTCTTTCTAAACTTTTTTGGGGTCAGCTGAGAAAGTTTCTAGTAAGACAATTTTGTATGAAAAGTTTCATTGTTCACTTACGAAGGTAGGAGAGTGGACACAACCGGACTATGACCTTAGGTCAACTTCTACTTCGAAAACAACATCAACAATGGTGTTTTCCTTCAGTTTTGTCATGAGAACAAGTTCAGATCTTCAAATGGCAGGCAAAACCTAATGTCTAAATCTCATAGGAAAGACTTGTTCTTCAATGGATTAGTAACAAAAAGTTTAGAAGAACTTCTTGCTTCACGATCACTACTTTCCGTCACTTATCTTCAGTTTTGAGAGCCTTCAGATTTTTTTTAGATATTTGCATGAGTAACATAGGTAACTGTTCATGTAGCCCTTTCTGGTAACCTATATATAGAGTTAGGAGACAAACTTGAGACTAAAGGTACCCACTTGTAGGAGCTAAACACAAAAACAGCTAATGCAATAATAACAGAATCCATAGTGTTAAAATGGAAGTCGTCTTTTCATTAATAAAAAAGAAGCTAAAAGGATTCTGAGGGTCCATACTCAAAAGTGGACTTGTCTTCTGCTGGCCCTCTGGGACCCATTATTGTGTCTATGACTGGTGCCCCTGCAGCTCTACTGAGAGACTGGTTCATCCACTGTTATAATGTGACATTGTATCATTCTCCTAATTTTAATGGGACATTGGAAAAATTTTGTAATGCATAGCTCATATGTGTATGCTCATAATTTATTGTGCTAAATCTATATATATTAAATATTTTAATAAAATCGAAATTATTATTTTTTCCAAACTGAGCAAGAATTCATTACAAGAGTTAACCGTCCTGTGATAGATTGAGTATGGAGTAAATAGATCAAAGATAGCTGTTTCTTGGCCAAGCTGTAAGACTCTCTGTTAGCAGGTAATTAAAAAAACATCCTCCCATCAACAATTTTATCCTCTTAATATATTTCAGTCATCATATTATATAGCACTGTGTACTTACAATTGTTCATTTCGCCTTTCTACCAGTTAATTCTTCTCTTTTCCATTAGGTCTATAACATCAAGTGATTAAAAACTGACTAGCTGAATCCTTCTAAGCTCTATGTGGAATCAGGAGGTCAATTTTCTCTGCACAAGTCATGAGTAACTGCAAAAGTCCCTGGCAGGAGGAAGGAGGGAGCAGCTGGGTCAGGAGTTAAAGATGAAAATCATTTACGCTGGGAAAAGAGACTTCCTGTTTCTGCACAAAACAGAGAAAAGAAAATAATTAGCTGGGTAGAAAGGCTAAATGAGCAATTGTAAGTACATAGTCCTGTATAATATCATGATTGCAATATATTAAGATGATTAAAACTTCGAAAGGAATGAACCTTTAAAATTAAGAGTCAGCAGTGTGCAGGTAAGTCAAGCATGCTATGTGTATTTCCTCATGGGTAATGAAGTGCTGACAGATGCAGGGCAAGATAATGTAGATATGTCTCCAATTCTTACCTGGGACCTCACAAGACAATGCAATGCAATTCTTTTAATCCGATTGTGAAACCATCTGTGGATATTTCTGGGTTACGGGAACCTAATGGCTTCTGTCACTGCAAGCACAATGTCTTTTGGAGCTGGCGACACACAGAAAAGCAAAATCACCCCAATTTATGAACATTTCATTGTCATGTTTGTGTCTAGGATGGTAAAAATAGGCTTCTTATTCCACTAGGAGGTTCCTATATGACGTAAAGCAGAATTAAGCTTTGAATTGTGTCTTTCTTCGCATACCATTAGCCATCCTCCTCTTACCTAATCAGAAAAAGAGGGTGAGGGGTCTAAATAAGACCCTATATACAGTCATGGCCAAAAGTTTTGAGAATGACACAAATATTATATTTTCACATGATCTGCTGCCCTCTGGTTTTTATGTGTGTTTTGACAGATGTTTTTATCACAGACAGAAATATAATAATTGCAAACATATGAGTAACAAAAGCTTATATTGACAGTTAGAATGAGTTAATGCAGCAAGTCAATATTTGCAGTGTTGACCCTTCTTCTTCAGGACCTCTGCAATTCTCCCTGGCATGCTCTCAATCAACTTCTGGACCAAATCCTGACTGATAGCAGTCCATTCTTGCACAATCAATGCTTTCATTTTGTCAGAAATTTTAGGTTTTTGTTTGTCCACCCGTCTCTTGATGATTGACCACAAGTTCTCAATGGGATTAAGATCTGGGGAGTTTCCAGGCCATGGACGCAAAATCTCTATGTTTTGTTCCCTGAGCCATTTAGTTATCACCTTTGCTTTATGGCAAGGTGCTCCATCATGCTGGAAAAGGCATTATTGATCGCCAAACTGCTCTTGGAGGGTTGGGAGAAGTTGCTCTTGGAGGACATTCTGGTACCATTCTTTATTCATGGCTGTGTTTTTAGGCAAGACTGTGAGAGAGACGATTCCCTTGGCTGAGAAGCAACCCCACACATGAATGGTTTCAGGATGCTTAACAGTTGGCATGAGACAAGACTGGTGGTAGCGCTCACCTTGTCTTCTCCGAATGAGGCGTTTTCCTGATGTCCCAAACAATCGAAAAGGGGATTCATCAGAGAAAATAACTTTACCCCAGTCCTCAGCAGTCTACTGCCTGTACCTTTTGCAGAATATCAGTCTGTCCATGATGTTTTTTCTGGAGAGAAGTGGCTTCTTTGCTGCCCTCCTTGAGACCAGGCCTTGCTCCAAGAGTCTCCGCCTCACAGTGCGTGCAGATGCACTCACACCTGCCTGCTGCCATTCCTGAGCAAGCTCTGCACTGCTGGTAGCCCGATCCCGCAGCTGAAACACTTTTAAGAGACTGTCCTGGCGCTTGCTGGTCTTTCTTGGGCGCCCTGAAGCCTTTTTGGCAACAATGGAACCTCTCTCCTTGAAGTTCTTGATGATGCGATAGATTGTTGACTGAGGTGCAATCTTTCTAGCTGTGGATACTTTTCCCTGTTAGGCCATTTTTGTGCATTGCAATGATGACTGCACGTGTTTCTTTAAGATAACCATGGTTAACAGAAGAAAACAATGATGCCAAGCACCAGCCTCCTTTTAAAGTGTCCAGTGGTGTCATTCTTACTTAATCATGACAAATTGATCTCCAGCCATGTCCTCATCAACACCCACACCTGTGTTAATGGAGCAATCACTGAAAAGAGGTTAGCTGGTCCTTTTAAGGCAGGGCTGCAATGATGTTGAAATGTGTTTTGGGGGATAAAGTTCATTTTCTAGCCAAATATTGACTTTACAAGTAATTGCTGTTAAGCTGATCACTCTTTATAACATTCTGGAGCATATGCAAATTGCCATTAGAAAAAGTGAAGCAGTAGACTTTGTAAAAATTAATATTTGTGTCATTCTCAAAACTTTTGGCCATGACTGTAATACACCATCAAGATAAACTCATGGTCAGATCCCAGGAGAGACAATGTGGATTTCCACCAGAAGTTTTCACAGATCTAATTCGTAATACCTTTCTGTATTTATCCTTTTGAGTTCATACTGTTTTTGCCTTTTATTTATATTTTTCTATTATTTCATTTTTAGGTCACTTTTGTGAGCACTTTACTTTTTTGTAAATTTAATCTAAAATGTAATACTTGCTGCTTTAAACGTACCCACAAACTCGAAGAAGGAAAGTATTGCATGGTTATATTACCAAGGTTATGCCAGAGAGCAAAAAGTTTACCAATCAGGTTCTTGGGAAAGCAGGATGGCGTGAATCCTCATGTGTTACCCAGGGCAGGTGTCTCATTGGCCTATGCAAATGGTGAGTGGTGGCAGTGAAAAGCATGGTGTGCATGTGTACAGTGGCTGTGGGTTAACTTATTGCAAGCCTATAGTGATAGGTGAGTGGACAATTGAATGTGAGCAGTTGAGCCCCCTATACAGTGACACACGAGTCACGTGAGTTGGCAGTGTTCGTGACACACCCTATTTATTAATCTAGCTGTTTCCAACTCCAAACATCATATACCTTTTAATGTGTTACCGAAATCGGCCCCCCTATTTAAGATGATCCCTTACTGGTAGGCAATATTATATGTGTATCACTGGTTCTTAAAGGGAATCTATCACCAGGTTTTTGCCACCTAATTTGAGACCAGCATAATGTGGAAACAGAAACTTGACTACTTGCTACAATTTTGATAAAATCCCTAAGAGGACTAGTAAAGCTGCTACCATGTAGTCCTCCATATTCATGAGCTCTGTATAAATCCGCTCCACCACTGATTGGGAGCTTTCTGCCTATGCATAGTATACACAAAAAGCTGCCAATCAGTGTTGGGGTGGGGTCATACAGAGCTCAACATTCAGAGAACTGTTAGATCTGAAGCAGATAAACAGTGATTTTATCAAAACTGCAGTAAGCAGTCCAGTAAGTGACACATTGCTGGAATCAGGACCTCCGATGCCACAACATGCTGCTCTCTGATGAAGTAGCACAAAACAGGTGACTCATTCTTTTTAAGTCCTTTCTATATGTTCTAAAATGTATTTACTTTTGCAGCTGCTGCTTGGCGTTTGCTGCTTCTGCTTGGTACACTCCTTTTCTTTTTCTGTTAATCTATGTTATATTCATTTTTATGTATAGACAGTCTACACTACACATTTATCCAGGCTGACAGCTTTTTGAGGACTTATAACAATATTTCATAATCAAGCTGAGTTTTAAACATTCTACAAAGTTTTGTATCATCAGCAAAAGCTGGAAATTTACTTTTTGCTCCATTCAAGTCAGTGAAATGTATAAAAAGAACAAGACTCAATGGAAAACTGCGTTACAATTTTCTTTTAGATTGAATGTGTAACTGTTACAGCACCAAAATTGGAAGAAAGAATTCTGCAAAAATTTGTGGAACGGAGAGAGACATCTACCAACAACAGAGAGGTTCCTTCTCTTCCCTACAAAGATGGTTCTTTACTTTAAGAGCTTTATATGGAACCTGTCAGGTCCCCAAATGCCATTAAGCCTGCATATATGGGGTTAAACTGCAGGTTAATAGCGTTTTAAGGCAACAGGTACCAGGAGGAAATTAACTTTTTTCTTCCCAGCAGCTTCCGGCTTTCAGTCATAAAGGGGCAGCCGGCGCAACATCAGTCACCACTCAGTAGATAGTAATTGGTATCTGTGAGCAAGCCCTGGCACAGTAACTGACAACCATTGCTGCAGCATAAGGTTCAATTCCTCCTGGTAGCCGTCTGTCAGTGAGGTGCCCGGGCAGCTTTGGAGCTCTATTAACTAGAGGTCAACAGCATTTGAGTACATGATAGTTTCCCTTGAAACTGGGAAGTCCCTTTAGTAACTGGTTCTAGCAGAAAGAACTTGTCACTTAAACAGGCACAGAGAAGAGGGGACACCACCCAAAATGTTGCTTGATGTGCAAGTATGCACAAGGGTTGTCCACTACCTGGACATCTCATTTTTAAATAAAGTACTCCACCTTGTAAAGTAAAAAAGAAGATACTCCCTTCTAACATTCCCTCGATGTTGGAGCCAGGGCACCCAGGGCTCTCATGACATTGACTGCGGGGCTCACGTCGCATAACAATCAAAAGCCACTCACTTCCTTCAGACGAACCTCAGAGAAGTGGAAGTAGTGAGAGCGCAGCAGCCCAATAGAAGCCACTGATTTGCTGCATGGCTTACATGTCAATGTCACAAGAGCCCTGACCTCACTGAAATGGCAGAGATGTCAGAGGTGAGCTCCTGCATTTCTATTTTACAAGGGCTCCACCACTGACTCATCATGTATAATATAAAGGACTATTGGGCTGCACCATGTCCACGGATTAGGTGCAGTCTGAGGGGTAACTCCTCTAGTGGAGAGTGACATGCCTCACATGCCACGGTAAGGAGACTTGTAAGCCATGCAATCCTCTGCAGTAAAAATTAAATATACAAATTACCTCTTCAGAGAAGACGAGAACTAGAATTGTAGTGCCACTTACTGAAAATAACAAACCTAAAAGTCAATATCTCCTCTTAACGAGCCTTACCACATGACTTAAGATAAAAGCCACACCGGTATCTCAATTTGCAAACACGAATATGTAGAAAAATTGGCCTTTGTCAAAATGTCATAATTTGCTTTTGCACAAATTTAAAAAATAGTTGGAATTGGCTACCTTTTTTTCTCAACTATAAAAGACCATCAAAAGATTAATATATAAAAAAATGCTTGTACTCACCTTACCACTCACCTCTTCAGCCTCTCTGCTCCTCACCGTTACCCGTCTGTTCCTCGTCACATCTTCTGATCGCTGGCGTGAACACCGAAATCCCCTCTCATGATAGGCTGGAACTTACTGCTGTGACGAGTGAGGACTGGGACAGTTCTGTGCTTGCGTACATGGCGCACATCTTGTTGCCATCATACTGTGATCTTTTGTGGATTTCAGCACTCGGGGTAGCTCTAAGAAGATGGAAATAGAGGATGAAAAGGAGTAGTGCGGTTAAAAGAGATTATTTAATTTTATTAATACAAATATATCATAAACCGTACAAAAACATAATAAAGTGCACGGAGGACAAAAAAAGACCAACGGTGCCAGCCGAAAGTTAAGATTAAGTAGTAAATAGAGTGGAGATAAGTCCTCCTTCATAAGTGTATAAAAGTCATAATAATTAGGTAGCATGAAAAAGTACATTTTGGAGCAAGCTTACCACAGTTATAGCAGGGCTGTTGGAGGCACCGGATCGGATATTAGAGACCCCTAACACGTGTTTCGCGTATTATAAACTGCTTTCTCAAGGGGATACAATTGTTGTACCAACAAGGACCTGTGGTACCACAGAGCAGTCATGGCTGTAAAGAAGTGATAACAAAAATAAGACATGATAAAAAACATAAATAAAAAGAAGTTTTTTTTAAAAAAAAAATCTGGAATAGGTCAGGGGGCCAAATTAAGAAAGAAAAGGAAATTTACAGATATAGGTAGACATAAACAATACCCTATAAAAGGAAGAGAAAATAAGGGTCTCATTCAAGCCTTTAGGCGTCATAGTATCAAGTCTCACAATCCAATTTGTCTCTCATTGGGCTAGGAGTTTTTTATTATTGCCACCTCTGATCCCATATGTATGCTTTCAATACCCCTAACCATAAATAATCTAGCATCACAATTGTGGTAGGCCTTGAAATAGCGGGGGATTGTCTTTAGGTCTGAGGGGTCGGCCACTGTCTTGTCCACGCAAATGTCCCGAACATGCTCCCGTACTCGGACATGGAGCTCTCTAGATGTCAGACCAGCATATATTAAAGGGAAGCCACAAGTGGCATAATATATCACATTGGTGTTACTACATGATATATGTTGCCTGATTAGAAAATGTTTAGAGCCATCCAAAGAATCGAATGTAGAGCTGCGCAGGATATTTGCGCAGGCAAGACAGTGGCCGCATTGAAAGGAACCCATAGTGCAGATTGATGCGAGCCGGGACATAATGGCTTCTAACTAGTAAATTACTCAAATTTGGAGACTTTCTAGATGTCATGGAGGGGAAGTCCCCCAGGTATGGCCCCAGGGATGGCTCTGTAACCAATATAACCCAATGCTTGGTAAGGATGTCCTTCATGTCAGTCCATTCATGATTATAGGTTTAGATGAATCTTATCCCTCTTCCCTTGCTTTGCTATTAGAATACAATAGGCTATTACGTGGTGTCTTTCTTGCCCTATCGTAACGTGTCTAATGCATCTACGGCTATAGCTGTGTGATTCAAAGCGTTTTCTAAGATCCGAGGCTTGAGCCTCAAATCTGTCATCAGAGGATTAGATCCGCATCATTCTTAGGTACTGTCCAACCGGGACGGCCCTTATGGTGGCAGGTTTGTGAGCAGAATCAGCGTGTACTAAAGCATTAACTGATGTAGGTTTCCTGAAGGCATCTGTCTGGATAAACAGATGGTCATCAATCTGCAGAGAGATGTCCAGGAAATAATTTTTTCATAATTATAATTATATGTGAGTCTTATGTTACGGGAATTCTGATTGAGTTGATTCATAAACATCTCGAGCCACCCCACATCATAAAAATATAATCTATATATCTTAGCCAGCACTGCACATGGTCAGTGGCCTGCGCGCCTGCGTTGCCAAAAAGGAATCTCTCCCATGAAACAAGGAAAAGATTAGCATACGAGGGTGCACAGGCCGTGCCCATTGCTGTGCTGTGCCTCTGTAGATAAAATGAATCTTTAAAGACAAAAAAGTTGTGGGTTAGGACAAAGTGCAGCAGCTCGAGAATCAACTTACACAAAGGGTCGTCCAGGCTGAAGGTCCCCAAGAAGAGGCGGACCACATCCAAACCGTGACTATGATCGATGCAAGTATATTAGGTTTCAATGTCAGCGGTGACGAGCATTGTATTCTTGTCTACAAAGACACTGTCAACCAGAGAAAGGACGTCTGTCGTGTCTTGGACATAAGACGGTAGGGTTTTAACCAGGGGCTTGAGCTAAGCTCTAAGAAGATGTTGGAAGGACCAGAGTGAGGACGGTGAGGAGCACAAGGGCCGGAGAGGTGAGTGGTAAGGTGAGAATCAGGATTTTATTTTTTACATTTATGTTTATTATACTCAGGGGTCTAGCGAATTTCTCCTCTGTGAATCAAATTTCTCAGGAAAATCAGCACGAACAAGCAAATTCAAATATAACCTGATCCACCCTTCTCTACCACCAATCATAAAGTGATGGTATATTTCAAAAATATGTCATCACTTTGTGATATAATAAAACTCATTTTTATTGTAGCTAAAATGAAAGTTGAGGCAAAATATACAAATATATGTGTATAAGCACTACTCAAAAATAAAGGGAACACTTTAAACCACACAATGTAACTCCAAGTCAATCACACTTCTGTGTAATCGACCTGTCCAGTTATGAAGCAACACAGAATGTGAATCAATTTCTCCTGCTGTTGTGCAAATGGAACAGATAACAGATAGAAATGATAGGCAATTAGCAAAACAACCCTATAAAAGGAGTTGGTACTGCAGGGGGTGACCTGTCACGCTGTCTCTGTATACAGGAGAACCGGGGTCTATGCTGACCCTAAGCTGGGGGCCTGACTAATCCCTCTACCTGGAGGTACTGTTGATGGTACAGAGGTCCAGGCCGCCAGCGTAACCCTATCTCCTGTGAATCCCTAACCACTGTAATCTAGTCCTGAGAAGGACCCTGATTACCACCACAGGGATAAGGAAGGTATCTGCCTTCACACACAGTATAAGACAAACGAGACAGTACAAGGGGTAAATAAAGGAACACCTTGCATACAAAACTACCAATACAGAGGGAACACAAACGGTAGGGAGATAACTAATAAAGCGAGGACAGGAGAAAACCACAACATGAATTCTTAGCTTAGACTTCTCAATACGATCCGCTCTGCTGGTCTGCATGAAAGCTTTCACCGACACTTCCCCAGCAGACAGGCAGGTATTTGAAGGAAACCAATTAACAAAACATTAATTGCAGCTGAGCGAGGCTGGTCAGTCCAGCACAGAGAGAGAAAGAATTAACTCCCTCAGTGATGAAAAACACCCAGCACCAGAAACTCAGCTGTGCGAAGTCAGGGTGTGCAATCGCGACGATCTTCGCAGCGACACACCCGTGACAGTACCCCCCCTTCTACGAGGGGCCTCCGGACCCTCAGGGCCGGGTTTATCTGGGTGAGTAGTGTGGAAGGCCCGAACCAATCGGTCTGCGTTAATATCCGATGCAGAAACCCATCCTCTCCTCAGGACCATACCCCCTCCAATGAACAAGGTACTGAAGGGACCGGCGATTCAGACGTGAATCGATGACTCTCGACACCTGGAACTCCAAGTTACCATTGACCACCACAGGAGGAGGAGGTAAAGGTGCCGGTATCACCGGCGCCACATACTTCTTAAGTAACGATCTGTGGAACACATTATGAATTTTAAATGTAGGAGGGAGGTCAAGACTGAATGCAACTGGATTAATTATAGAACTGATCTTGTATGGCCCGATGAACCTGGGACCCAGTTTCCAGGAGGGAACCTTAAGTTTTATATTTTTGGTAGACAACCATTCCAGATCGTTCACACTTAGGTCCGGACCAGACACTCTCCTCCTATCAGCCATACGTTTGTATCGGTTCCCCATAGTACTCAAATTATTCAGCACTCCTCTCCACACTGAAGCAAGTGACGACGAAAATCGTTCCTCTTCAGGAACCCCAGAAGAGCCCCCCTATTGAAAGTACAAAACTGGGGGTGAAAACCATATGCCCCAAAAAACGGGGACTTACCAGTGGACTCGCTCCGCCTATTATTTAGAGCAAACTCCGCCAAAGGCAAGAAAGAAGCCCAGTCCTCCTGGTTCTCTGACACAAAACACCGGAGATATGTCTCCAAGCTCTGGTTCAGACGCTCTGTCTGACCATTGGTCTGCGGTGAAAAGCCGATGAAAATGACAACTGCATCCCCCGCCGTGTACAAAATGCTTTCCAGAATTTGGACACGAACTGAGACCCCGATCCGACACCACATCGGAGGGTACCCCGTGAAGTCTTACAATCTCCCCAATAAACACCTGCGCAAGAGTTTTAGCATTAGGAAGAGCAGGAAGAGCGATAAAATGTGCCATCTTGCTGAACCTGTCCACCACAACGAGTATGACTGTTTTACCCGAAGATGGCGGGAGATCCGTAATGAAGTCCATAGACAGATGAGTCCACGGACGCTCCGGGATCTTCAAAGGTAAGAGGGCCCCAGACGGACGGGTATGTGGGGTCTTAGAGTGACGCACAAACCTCGCAGGACGCGACAAAAGTTACCACCTCCCTATGTAAGTTAGGCCACCAAAACCGGCGCGAGAGGAGATCCTCAGTTGCTTTACTCCCAGGGTGTCCTGCCAAAGCTGAATTATGGTGTGCCTCGATCACCCGTTGTCGCAACTGATTAGGAACAAACAGTCTCCCTGGAGGTCCTACAGGGGCGTCCCCTGAGCCTCCAATACCTCTTCCTCAAGCTCAGAGCATACTGCCGACACCACCACCCCTCCTGAAGGACCGGAACCGGATCCTCCGTATTCCCAGCTCCTGGGAAACAGCGAGATAAGGCATCCGCCTTAACATTTTTTGACCCAGGACGATATGTGACAACAAAATTAAACCTGGTAAAAAACAACGACCACCTAGCTCGTCTGGGATTCAGACGTTTAGCGGATTCTAAATATAGCTGGTTTTTGTGATCGGTAATGACAGTGACCGGGTGGACTGCCCCCTCCAAAAAATGACGCCACTCCTCAAAAGCCAACTTAATGGCCAAGAGCTCCCTATTGCCGACATCATAATTCCTCTCAGCGGACGACAATTTTTTAGAGAAGAAGGCGCACGGATGCCATTTACCAGGGGACGAACCTTGTGACAATACCGCTCCCACCCCTACCTCGGAAGCGTCCACCTCAACAATGAATGGCTGAGACGCATCAGGCTGAACAAGTATGGGTGCAGAAGCAAAACATTTTTTCAAAGAGGAAAACGCTTGACAAGCCTTGTCAGACCACTTTGAAAAATCCGTCCCTTTTTTAGTCATGTCTGTGAGAGGTTTAACTATGGAGGAGAAATTACGAATGAATTTCCGGTAGTAGTTAGCAAACCCCAGGAAACGTTGTAATGCCTTAAGATCCTCTGGCAGATCCCACTCAAGAACTGCCCGCACTTTCCAGGGTCCATACGAAAACCGGATGCTGACACCAGGAATCCTAAAAACTGAAGTTCCTGTACGCGAACACACACTTCTCCCATTTGGCGTACAGCTTATTATCCGCAAGATCTGTAACACCTGCCTAACATGCTCCTGATGAGACACAAGATCTGGCGAGTAAATTAAGATATCATCCAGATATATGACTACAAACTGTCCCATTAGGTGGGAAAGATGTCATTTACAAAGTGTTGAAACACCGCCGGGGCAATACTCAGACCAAGTGGCATGACAAGGTTCTCATAATGCCCCTCCGGAGTGTTAAACGCTGTCTTCCACTCATCCCCCTCCTTCATCCTAATAAGATTGTACGCCCCCCTGAGATCCAACTTAGAGAACCATTTGGCACCCACGATCTGATTGAAGAGATCGGGAATAAGTGGGAGCGGATACGGATCTCGGACCGTAATCCGATTAAGCTCACGGAAATCCAGGCAAGGGCGTAGGCCTCCATCTTTTTTCTTCACAAAGAAGAACCCCGCGGCCACCGGGGAAGATGAAGGTCTAATATGCCCCTTAGCCAGACTCTCTGAAATATAATCCTTCATGGCCTGTCTCTCAGGACCAGAAAGGTTATACAACCTAGATTTCGGTAACTTGGCCCCAGGGATCAAGTTAACAGCACAGTCATACTCGCGATGAGGAGGTAGTTCTTGACACCCTTCCTCCGAGAATACATCCTCAAAGTCCACCAGAAATGGAGGTAAGGCCCTAGGAGCGACCACACCAATGACCGTATTCATGCAGTTTTTATTACAGAAATCGCTCCATTGGCTTATCTCTCTGTATTGCCAATCAATAACCGGGTTATGCTTAGTTAGCCAAGGCAGGCCCAACACTATAGGAGTGGGAAGACCCTCCAACACATAACAAGACAACAGTTCTTTATGTAGCGCCCCCACTTGAAGATCAATGTTATGCACTGCTTGCACAAAACTTCCCTGACCGAGAGGTTCTGGCGTCGATCGAGAATATGGGGACGGGTTTAGCCAACCCACACAATCGCATACCTTGAACCCGGGCAAAGCGAGCATCCACCAGATTAGCCCCGGCCCCACTATCCAGAAGAACAGATATCCTCTCAGTTCTCGCACCCACCACCACCTCCGCCGGTACGAGAAACTGAGACGAACTTAGGGACGAAATACTTACTCCCAGATTGCCGTCCACCACACAATCTGGGATCAATAGTTTTCCGGCGACTTCTCACACTGCAAAGGACGGGATGGACACCCCCTAATAAAATGTCCCTTTTTTCCACAGAAGAAACAACTTCTTGTTTTGTGGCGTCCCACCGATCCCCTCCCCCGGAATGATGTCCCTCCTAATTGCATAGGCTCCTCTGGACTGACCAGGGGAACCTCCGTGTAAGGGACCTTGAGGAAGGTGGAGTCATCACAGGGGGCGGAGTTACCCCGCACCTCTCCCGCAGCCGTCTATCAATGCGAATAGCAAGGGCCATAGCGGCTTCCAGCGACGTGGGAGGGTCATATTGCGCCAACACATCTTTTAATTTGTCAGATAAACCTTGATAAAACTGGCTCCTAAGAGCCAGGTCATTCCACTGGGTGTCCGTGGCCCCACTACGGAACTCCGAAGAAAATTCCTCTGCCGGACGATCTCCCTGCTGTATCTTACGTAACTTATTTTCAGCAAGGGAGACTCGATCCGGGTCATCATATACAAGACCCAGTGCTGCGAAAAATCTATCCACTGACTGGAGAGCCGGGGAGTCCGGGGGAAGAGAGAACGCCCAGGACTGGGGGTCCCCTTGTAGGAGCGAGATGACAATTCCCACCCTTTGATCTTCACTCCCAGATGACCGAGGTCGCAGCCGAAAGTACAATTTACATGCCTCCCGGAAAGCAAAAAACTTGTCCCGCCCTCCAGTGAACCTGTCCGGGAGAGATACTTTAGGTTCAGGTCTGGCATGCTCCGGGGGGTACAAAACCTTGGACTTAACGTCCCTCAACTCCATGGACAAACTCTGCAACTGCTAAGCCAGACTGGCTACTGGATCCATGGTGCCTGGGGAGAATCTTAAATGTGGTCGGTGAAAATGTCACGCTGTCTCTGTATACAGGAGAACCGGGGTCTATGCTGACCCTAAGCTGGGGGCCTGACTAATCCCTCTACCTGGAGGTACTGTTGATGGTACAGAGGTCCAGGCCGCCAGCGTAACCCTATCTCCTGTAAATCCCTAACCACTGTAATCTAGTCCTGAGAAGGACCCTGATTACCACCACAGGGATAAGGAAGGTATCTGCCTTCACACACAGTATAAGACAAACGAGACAGTACAAGGGGTAAATAAAGGAACACCTTGCATACAAAACTACCAATACAGAGGGAACACAAACGGGTAGGGAGATAACTAATAAAGCGAGGACAGAAGAAAACCACAACAGGAATTCTTAGCTTAGACTTCTCAATACGATCCGCTTTGCTGGTCTGCATGAAAGCTTTCACCGACACTTCCCCAGCAGACAGGCAGGTATTTGAAGGAAACCAATTAACAAAACATTAATTGCAGCTGAGCGAGGCTGGTCAGTCCAGCACAGAGAGAGAAAGAATTAACTCCCTCAGTGCCGAAAAACACCCAGCACCAGAAACTCAGCTGTGCGAAGTCAGGGTGTGCAACCGCGACGATCTTCGCAGCGACACACCCGTGACATGACCACAAATCATTTGTCTGTTCACATCCTTTTTGGCTGTTGTTCTGGTCACTTTTGCATTTTGTCATTGCCTCATTGCTAGAGTTACTGCACAGTAGCATGGGGCGGTGTCTACAACCCACAGAAGTTGCTCAGGTAGTGCAGCTCATCCAGAATGGCACATCAATGCGAGCTGTGGCAAGAAGGGTAGCTGTGTCTGTCAGCAGAGTATCCAGAGAATGGAGCAGATATCAGGAGACAGGCCAGTACACCAGGAGATGGGGAGAGGGCTGTAGGAGGGCAGCAACACAGCAGCAAGACCACAACCTCCTCCTTTGTGCAAGGAGAAACAGTAGGAGCAGTGCCAGAGCCCTGCAAAATGACCCCCAGCAGGCCACAAACATCCATGTGTCTGCTCAAACTGTCAGAAACAGACTCCATGAAGGGTGGTATGAGGGCCTGACATCCACAGATGCATGTTGTGCTTACAGCACATCACAAAGAAGGGCGATTGGCATTTGCCAGAGGACACCAAGATTGGCTTATTCGACACTGACAAACTGTGCTGTTCACGGAAAAAAAGCAGGTTCACCGTAAGCACATGTGACAGATGTGACAGAGTCTGGAGACAACATGGAGAATATTCTGCTGCCTGCAACATCCTCCAGCATGTCCGGTTTGGCAGTGAGTCAGTAATGATGTGAGGAGGCATTTCTTTGGAGGGCCACACAGCCCTCCATGTGCAAGCCAGAGGTAGCCTGACAGCAATTAGGTACCAGGATGAGGTCCTCAGACTCATTGTGAGACCATATGCAGGTGCAGTGGGCCATGGGTTTCTTCTGATGCATGACCATGTAGGCCTCATGTAGCTGAAGTGTGTCAGCAGTTCCTGCATAACGAAGGCACTGATGCTATGGGCAGGCCTGCCCATTCTCCAGACCTTAATCTAGTTGAGCACATCTGGGACATCATGTCTCATTCCATCCACTAACGCCACGTTGCAGATGTCTGGGAGAATAACATCTGCCACCTCATCAGGAGCATGCCCAGGTGTTGTAGGGAGGTCATACAGGCACAGGGAGGCCACACACAATACTGAGCATCATTTTCTTGTCTTGAGGCATTTCCACTAAAGTTGGATCAGACTGTAATTTGATTTTGAGCATGATTCCAAATCCAGACCTCCATGGAATATTAATTTCCATTTTCATTGATCATGTTTATGTTTTTTTATTTCTCAACATATTCTACTATGTAATGAATAAAGATTTGCAACTGGAATATTTCATTCAGTGATATCTATGATGTTGTATTTTAGTGTTCTCTTTATTTTTTTGAGTAGCGTATATATACATATGTTAGTAAAAGTATCTCCGAAGCATGGTGTCACCTGAAACAAGGTAGTTCTTTATTCTTATCTTGCAGCAAGTGAACAAGGCATTGGTCATAAGCGTTGTCAAACTTATTGTACTTCACCTGCCTTTTTATACTCTTAGAATACAATAGTGTCACTGAGATATACTTGTCTATTTCTTATTGGTTAATATCTATTTGGTAAATTAACTTTTTGGAATGTTAGTTATCATGCAAAAGATACTTGAAGCGTCGGCGCCGTCTTGCTTTTCTAACCCAGGGTGTTGATAACACAAGTCCTGTATAAATCCAAGGTCACAGTCTCAATCTCTCTCTATCTCAGAAACAGGTGTTTGATACGTAAGAACAAATCTACAAACATGCTTTTGTCCCTGCCATGAGAACATCTCTTGGAAATACATTTTGCCATAATGTTTAACTCTTCATTTACCTAACAATATACAGTCATGGCCAAAAGTTTTGAGAATGACACAAATATTAATTTTTACAAAGTCACTGCTCTTTTCTAATGGCAATTTGCATATACTCCAGAATGTTATAAAGAGTGATCAGCTTAACAGCAATTACTTGCAAAGTCAATATTTGGCTAGAAAATGAACTTTATCCCCAAAACACATTTCAACATCATTGCAGCCCTGCCTTAAAAGGACCAGCTAACCTCTTTTCAGTGATTGCTCCATTAACACAGGTGTGGGTGTTGATGAGGACATGGCTGGAGATCAATCTGTCATGATTAAGTAAGAATGACACCACTGGACACTTTAAAAGGAGGCTGGTGCTTGGCATCATTGTTTCTCTTCTGTTAACCATGGTTATCTCTAAAGAAACACGTGCAGTCATCATTGCAATGCACAAAAATGGCGTAACAGGGAAGGGTATAGCAGCTAGAAAGATTGCACCTCAGTCAACAATCTATCGCATCATCAAGAACTTCAAGAAGAGAGGTTCCATTGTTGCCAAAAAGGCTTCAGGGCACCAAGAAAGACCAGCAAGCGCCAGGACCGTCTCTTAAAAGTGTTTCAGCTGCGGGATCGGGCTACCAGCAGTGCAGAGCTTGCTCAGGAATGGCAGCAGGCAGGTGTGAGTGCATCTGCACGCACTGTGAGGCGGAGACTCTTGGAGCAAGGCCTGGTCTCAAGGAGGGCAGCAAAGAAGCACTTCTCTCCAGAAAAAACATCATGGACAGACTGATATTCTGCAAAAGGTACAGGCAGTGGACTGCTGAGGACTGGGGTAAAGTTATTTTCTCTGATGAATCCCCTTTTCGATTGTTTGGGACATCAGGAAAACGCCTCATTCGGAGAAGACAAGGTGAGCGCTACCACCAGTCTTGTCTCATGCCAACTGTTAAGCATCCTGAAACCATTCATGTGTGGGGTTGCTTCTCAGCCAAGGGAATCGGCTCTCTCACAGTCTTGCCTAAAAACACAGCCATGAATAAAGAATGGTACCAGAATGTCCTCCAAGAGCAACTTCTCCCAACCCTCCAAGAGCAGTTTGGCGATCAACAATGCCTTTTCCAGCATGATGGAGCACCTGGCCATAAAGCAAAGGTGATAACTAAATGGCTCAGGGAACAAAACATAGAGATTTTGGGTCCATGGCCTGGAAACTCCCCCGATCTTAATCCCATTGAGAACTTGTGGTCAATCATCAAGAGATGGGTGGACAAACAAAAACCTAAAAATTCTGACAAAATGAAAGCATTGATTGTGCAAGAATGGACTGCTATCAGTCAGGATTTGGTCCAGAATTCATTGAGAGCATGCCAGGGAGAATTGCAGAGGTCCTGAAGAAGAAGGGTCAACACTGCAAATATTGACTTGCTGCATTAACTCATTCTAACTGTCAATATAAGCTTTTGTTACTCTTATGTTTGCAATTATTATATTTCTGTCTGTGATAAAAACATCTGTCAAACACACATAAAAACCAGAGGGCAGCAGATCATGTGAAAATATAATATTTGTGTCATTCTCAAAACTTTTGGCCATGACTGTATATGTTAAATTATCAAGTGGCAGGGGACAGATGTTAAAGACTTTGATGGCACGATCAGACTATTGTCTGTTACTATGAAGACGCATAAATCTGCATAGGAGCTTTAAAGAGCGAGAGCAGTGAAACATTTTTAATTAAAATCTATTATAAAGTTGCCTAATTTTTCACTCCAATGATTTGGAGAATTAGAACAAAATAATAGGACTTGTAAAAGTGAACATAGCCTTTAAAATATGTCTAAACAAATTGCTAAAAATATATGATCTGTTTCAAGCAGTAATATTTTCCCTTTTAGGGTCCATTGCCTCATGCTTTCTGGATTAATATGGGTAAACTAATTTCTAACAACATTCCCTTTCTTACATTTAGGTGTGAACTCGTCCTTTTGTTGAACTTGATGGACACTTTATTCTCATGGCTAATTATTGATGTTTTCATCTCTGAAACTCTGCAGACCACAGAGAGGATTTGCCCCTTTTGCATTATGATGGGTCTACTGCGGCTTCATCTTTGGGATATGTGCAGTATACATTTTCATATTAGTTTATTAAATACTTTCCATTGCTTCTTTTTCCACAATGTGATTATCAGAATTATTTCTTGCTAGTTAAACAGTAGTAAACTATTTTTCTCCAAATCGTGACATCTCTTCTCCACCTCCTTGACAATCGACTTTTGACACTCTCTTAATCAATTATTATGATGAAACCATTCTTTCCCGGCATTCCTCTGTCAGCTTGTCAGTACCACTCTTCTGATGTTATGATTTGCGATCAAGCATCAAAGCATCACCCCATCCCCCACACGCAATCATCCATGAAATTGATGGATTCCCCTTCCAATCTCCTCCGCCAGTGATTTCAGTAGGGTTTTCTACATTCTTTAGAAAATCACATATCTTCTTCTGGTAAGCATTGTATCAAGGACATTTGGTAGAACAAAATGATTCGCCTCTTTTCCAGAAGTCCACTAAAATTTCATATTTGTTCTTGTCCCTATGTGACGAGCTGAGCAAAACTTTTGAAAGATGGATTATTAAGTTTGGTGTTGGGGAACTTTAACGGAGTTGCTAAGTCTTAATTTCTACACTTTTGGCAAGAAATAGAATGACATCTGCGACCTAGGCGTTATCACCTAAGACCTTATCACTACAGTTAAGCAAATTTTTAAAAATTGGGTTCCGATTATGATCGGCGGTGAATATTGTTTTTGCAATATTCGCCATACACAGCCGAGTGTCATGGAAGTCAGTGGGAGTAGAAATTAATGAATATGTTCGGAACCGATCATCAAACATAAATTCGGCATGATTAGGGTACCAATATGGCACAAATATGGCAAATTCAGATTCGGCAACCTATTCCCAACATATTTGCTCAACTCTACTTATCACCAACGACAGTGCCAAACACTGTTATGGCTACATGAATGCAAACTCCATCAACAGTATTGTAATCCAGTTCTATCCAATAGCATCAATCTCAGATCTACACAATATCAATAGTGGTACAAGGATCATTCCATTTTTCGATGGGAATTTTGGTTTCCTCCCAAACAAGTTAGGATTATTTATTTCAAATGGAATTGGCCTTATTGCAGAGATGTTGCTAGTTTTTCCTTTATCTGGAGCAAAAGGTTCAATGTACTACAGTCACCCTGTATCTAAAAATACATTTGACCAGATAAAGTGTGGTTCCTGTGTAACGTGGCATGTTGTGGTAGATATGGGTGAGGCATTAGTCTTAAGGGCCCCGGCATGTTACATAAAAGTGGAGGTCCTGGCTAGGTGTGTAGGCTTGTGCTATGGGACTCTATACCATGCAGGCCGCATGTAACGTTTTTGTGGGTCTGCCAGGACAGATATTTTACAGTTCAATGAGAGAGACCACCAATAAAAAAATAAACTTTTAACTGAATGGTAACTTGGTAAGGGTTATATATAAGGGATAGCGGGTACAAAGTCTTGTTAACGTTTACTTTACAATATGAAGCATTTTCTGCACAGTATTTTCCTCTGTAGAATATTTCAGGGCTTTCTATATCCAGTGTTTCTCTCTAGTTTTCTTCAACCCATCTTTAACGCTACAGTCCTGACTAACAATTCTCCTTTACTTGTTCAGCGGATCCCCATCCTATTTCTTCCACTACTGCGTCCTGTAACTCCGCTCGGGACTCCTCTCTTGTTCCAGTTTCTCAGTCCTGTTTAGACCTGTTACCTTTCAGTGTAAAAAGCTCAAGGTCTCTTGGCTAGGCATCCTCTCTAGGACCTGTCTCTGGAAGGCCAATCTGTCTCTCTGTCACTTATCCTCAGGATCTTGCTATCTTTCTCTTCAGTGTCCTCTCATTCAAGGTTACCCTCCAATACAGAATTACATACTCTGGACTATAGGTCCACTCAATCTGCACTCCAGACCCTAATTCTCTTCCTAGCAGGAAGCAGTCACTTTTTCACCAATACTCTATCCTCTCCCACTGTGGGCTATTCCCAAATATTAACTTTCTGACTCTGCTGTCTGTTGCTGGGCAGAATTTCCTTACAAAACATTATCTTAGAACTATGCATTACACTACTTTTCTTACACTACTACATATTATACAGGAACAGATTACATTATGAAGTTTATCACACTGTATATCACAATACATTACAATACATAACGCGATTGGTGTCTTCAGGGTTAAGAACACGATAGCCATTGTCAAACACCTTTACACTTGCCCTGATACCAAGTGCAAATCTTCGGTTGCCCTGTTTCTGCCAGGAAGTTTTATTGTCAGCCTTTTTGTGCTCCGGATATTGATATGGGCAAACTAGTAATCCTCAGGAGAAAAATATTTGGCTTTCTAGTGACATCTATTGGAGGTTGTTACCCTATAAGTCAATGTTCGACCTTTACCAAACTTGCAACATGATAAGGAAACCTAGCCAAAACCAGTGTGTTTACCAGAAAGGAGAGGACCTGTCCAAAGACTGTTGGACTTGCTCCTCATCAGAGCACAAAAGTTTACTGGTTGACTCATGAGAGGTATTTTACATAGGTCTAGGGGGGTGCTGTTTCAACTTGTGAAGCCCCCAGCCAATGGATGGAGACTTCTAGAAGGGGCCGTGCTACCTTTGAAAAGGTTATGCTAATTAAGTATCTTTCGGAAGGAAGCATACTGCCTCTCCAATCCTGTCAATAGAAGGCATCTACCCTATTAGTCAATTAATTAAGTTTTAACGAACATGCCCAAAAATATTTTCCCAAATCATAATCTTCTCCAAAATGAAAAAGACCTTGTTATGGAAAAACTATATCAAATTTTTTTTTATCCTTGACAGTGTGAGTAGGGCAATGGTTCGATGGATGAAAGACCAAGAATTAATATATGGGAGGTAAAAAATTGGAGCTCACTTTGGAATATTTTGTCACAATATAAAAGTTAGGAACTACAATATTACTATGGCGCTATTGCAATTTGGACAGTGTAGACTGTTTTATTCACTTTGAGGGGTGAGATAAGAAAAGAGCAAAAGCACGCTCTGCTACAATTTTAGTTCACCGTCATGATGGTGGCTACTACACAAATACATAAGTGAATGGATTTCTAGCAAACAAGCAAATCAATCTTTAAGTAATCAAAATTTTAACAAATTTCCAACATATTTAAGATTTTGTAAAATTTAAGTTTGGACATTCAAGTCACACAAATCCAGCAATGAACGAAACTGAAGATCCAGCAGAGGACTGGGGAGCTGTGATGACGGTGTAGGGAATCAAGTGCAGACCTACGACAGATGAGTATAAGGGTGGGTTTTTTAAGCTCCTTTGTTAACCTCGTTTATAGTATGTGGGTCTAAAGAGCCCTAAATATCTTTTACAGTGATCAGGGAACTTTCAATTCAGGCTGATATTATTCAGACCAAACAGAATAGGCTACCCGACTTCAGCGAAGCTGTCCAAAATATTTTCAGAATATTTGCTCCTCTGTATTCTGACCTTTACAATCACTTACTGTTGTTTCTTCAGTTTAATTAGCCCTTTCGTTACAAACTTTTATCGAGATTTATATACCTTTGCTCATTTTTGGGATGTCAGAGAACTACACTACACAAACAAGCTGATAAAGTCATTCTGCATCCTAGTATCTGTCACCGGCACAAGATTGTTATTACAATGATATTTAACTCAGAACCCAAGTTATTTGGGAGATTTATCCATTTGTCTTTGTAGCAACAAATTTAAATGACAATTTTCACACTTCATAAATCTGTCTGCGCACAAGTGGCATTTTCTGTTCATTTTCTATGCAGCTGAACTTTTTGACAGCCTCCCAGAGTCCTCTGTCACCAGTTTTGTCATTCTGCGCTGGAAACAAAAAAAACTGAGTCTGTCAACACATTGGTAAACACGAAGAGTTTTAAGTTTTTCCCTGTATACGTGAAGCCATATTTAGTTTACTTTTTATTAATATGTAGAAAATACAGTCTTGGGCTGATTCACAGTAAAAATTATTTCTTTTCTAGGTACAGAGGGCCGAAGAACCCAACTGACTATACTGACCTCGGTCAGGTCTCTTCATCGTGTCTGGCATTTTTGCAACCTCCAATGCAGTTTACAACAATTTTGTGCATTCAAGTTTATGATGTTGGTATGGGGATTCAAAAACCCGGTAACCCAATGTGTCATACTCATAAAGAAAAACTTTCAGAATTCGGACACAATAGTTAATTTTCAAACACGTGGATACAAATCTGACCAACTAAGAATTTGAGTGGCTTGTTAATGTTGGCTTAGGTTGCCATCATTCATATAAACATCTGTAGATAAACAAACTTGGGATAGGGTTGAGCATTCGATACTTCCGATACCTGAAATCAATGTAAGTCTATGGGAACAAAATATCGGAAGTAAGTATCGGAATGTACTTCGATATTTTGTTCCCATAGACTTACATTGGATTTCAGGTATCGGAACCGGGTTTCGGTATCGGATGCTCAACCCTACTTGGGACTAAAAAAAGTCTTCTAAAGAGTTGGCAACTTTGGTCAAGTGATAGACCTTCTTTCCATATTCTCATATATCATATGGAGCTAAAAGTTGGGGTCTTCCATAGACCCAAACAAGGATTGCTCACAAGGCATGTGGTTTCCTGCCAATGAACCCCAAAGAAGAGGCTATAAGCGTTAAGTAGCAAGGTAAAAAAAAACATTCCCTGCTAATGAATGGCCACTAATCCACTTAGGACAGCAGGGAACAAACAATACACGCTCAGAATTAAAGGGCACCAAAGCATTGAAACACCAAGAAATTGGACACTGTGAAAGTGATCCTCAAGGGACAAGGCATTAATATTTTGAGCATCAATGCCAAGTAGAAATCTATTGGACACCAATGAATGAACTGTAGTCTTGTAGTGGTGGGGTCTGGCTTCAAATCCAACAAAGGAAAGCATCTGCAAACAGTTTGTATGTTCTACCCTTATCTGTGTGAGTTTTCTCTGGGTTCTCCGGTTTCCTTCCGTTCTTTAGATAGGAAATTTAGAATGGGGACAGGGGTTTGATGATATGTGTCAAGTGCTTTTGAAATTTAAATTGCAGCATGTAGGTGAGTTAAAAAAAATGAATTTATAAATAGATACTTGAGAACTAAACAATGGACCTTTGTGATGAGGACACTACATTTTTGGATACGGGAACTAGAATGGACAATAGCACAAGGAACTAAACCAACGAGCTACCAAAACTGACTAGACACCAATGATTAGACACTAGACGCCAAGGATAAATTAGAAAAAATGGGGGTTAGGCCACATCATTTTTTATACCCGGAAATAGAATAGGCCCAAAACACAAGACATGAAACTATAGCGCTCTGCATCATGAAGAAAATACACCAAAAATCAAACATGAATCCACTAGAAAAAATTACAGTAATAGATACTTGTTAATTAGGTCAATAAACCAATTAAATACCAAGAACTAGAAAGGACTCCAAAGATAGAGCTCCAGGGTAGAAGTACACTGGACACCAATGAGCACCATAAACCTAATGTCACGCACAGTGTTGGACAGGGCTAAGTGCAACACAAAGGGATAAGGGGAAGGGGGCCCAACACTAGGAGCGGGGAGTGTGACCCTAACGTCACCCTGTTGCCCTAAGGGACCCTAAATAGGTTCCGCACCTATCGCCGAGCAGGATACTAGTCCTGTCAGACCTAGCAAAATAAGCCCTGCTTGGGAGGTAGGGGTAATCAGTGGTCGAACCCCACTAACACTAAAGACAGTAGGATACAGAAAACAGGGAAAAATTAACTTGAGTAGACTCAGAGAAAAACACCAACTTCCTCCAAACTCCAAAGGAGGGCTTAGCTGACTGCTGCAGCTCCAAGCCTCAACAGGAAAGTGCAAATAGAAAATATAATCTTCACTTGCAATAGCAAGCAGGAAGTTATCAACATCAGGTCCAGTGCGGTGGCCACTCGTCTGCAAAGAAAATACTGAGGACCTCTGCAGACAGATGCAGTGCAATGGTCTGCGGCCTCTGACACATCCGTTACACATTGACAACACCAACAGTAGTACCGTTTTTACCCCTTTAGCCATTCCAGAGAACAAACCCAAATAGCTGCATGACTTTCAGATACGAAATGTTAGTATCTTTTGGCTTACAAAATTATGTTTTACATCAATTTAATTGTGAGCAGACTCAATTTTAAATTCTTCCTTCATTTCATTTAACACACAGCGATGTTACTGTGTTGTGTTCTGTATTTTTCAAATTACTAACAAGCCCATCGCATCACTTATTCTATAATGTTTGCTCTGGGGCCAAGGGGACAAGGAAAAAATAGCTCTGCGCTTATTTATAAAAAAAATGTTTGTGTTTAAAATATGTCCGTTGTATTGGGCCATATTAATAAGGCCTTTTTATGCCACGGGCATTATTAAAGCTAATTTATAATTAATTTGTGTATACAGAAAAAAACCCATAATACGTTGAGTGTTTTGCTTGTTAGCATGTTGCACCCCTTTGGCATAAAAATTTAATGAATGCGTGCATATTGGGTCCTGGTTTGGAGTTATGCTTTACCGTTTTGCAGCCTAAGGCTCTAGAGGACCCTGTTGACATGAGCATATTTTGTATATTTTACAGGAATAACTCACGGTTTGCAGTAAGGCGGTGGTGTGAAGTGAGGTCAGTGGATGTTTTTGCTTCCTGAAAATGAGGACAGGAAGCCTTATGTATAGAATTGTTTTATGTGTTTCAACATCATCTGTGTCTTATATTATTTAGAACAGATCATGCTTCTTTCCAAGTCAGACTTAACCCTCAACGACCAGAGGTATTTTTGGTTTTGCATTTTCATTTTTCGCTCCCTTCTTCCCAAAGCCATAACTTTTTTTTATTTTTTTGCTCAAACTGGCCAAGTGAGGGCTTGTTTTTTTGCGAGCTGTGTTGTACTTTTGAAATACAGCATTGGTTTTACCAGTCGTGTTCTCGAAAATGGGAAAAAAAAATTCCAAGTGCATTGAAATTGCAAAAAATGCATTTCCACAGTTGTTTTTTTTTTTTTACCATGTTCACTAAATGCTAAAAAATGACTCCATTATGATTCTCCATGTCATTACGGTTCATAGACACCAAACATGTATAAGTTCTTTTTTATTTAAGTGGTGAAAAAAAATCCACATTTGTTAAAAAAAAAAATTGTGCCATTTTCCATTACCATAGCGTCTCCATTTTTCATGATCTCGGGTTGGTTGGGGGTTATTTTTTTCATGCCGAGCTGATACTTTTAATGATACCATTTTGGTGCAGATACGTCTTTTGATCGCCTGTTTATTGCAAATTTTATTGCAATGTAGCGGCGACCAAAAACCTAATTCTGGCGTTTTGACTTTTTTCTTGTTACGCTGTTTAGCGACCCGGGTTAATTTTTTTTTAAAATTGATAGATCAGAGATTTGAACCCAGCGATACCAAATATGTGTATGTTTGATTTTTTTAATTGTTTTATTTTGAATGGGGCGAAAGGGGGGGTGATTTGAACTTTTATATATTTTTTAAATATTTTAAAAAAACATGTTTTTTTACTTTTTCCATGCTTCAATAGTCTCCATGGGAGACTAGAAGCAGCAGTTGTCTGATCGGCTCTGCTACATACAGGCAATGATCAGATCGCCTGTATGCAGGAGATTACTAACTTGCTATGAGCGCGACCACAAAGGCGGCGCTCATAGCAATCTGGCAGTGACAACCATAGAGATCTGCAGGAGACCTCTGATTGTCATGCTAACCCACCGGTGATCCGCGATCACGTGACTGGAGTACCCAAAGGGTGGGATTTCGGCACGCTTGCTGAAAGTGCGAGTTAAATGCCCCCGTCAGAGTTTGACAGTGGCATTTTAAAGGTTAACAGCCGTGGGTGGATCGCGATTCTGTTGAGGGGGACGTATCAGCTGTATAGATCAGCTGATATGTGTCGGAAAGGTGTGGGCCCAGCGCCAGAGTCAGCACCAAACAGGGGGAGTCTTGCGGTGAAAGATTCATCTTCCTGTGCTGAGTGCTAAAGCTAAGTGGTTGGAGTAGAGTTGTTGTAGTACTGTCCTGTGGTTTGCGTAGTATGTGGGTGTTTTCTCCTGGTCCCTGTTCACATTTAGTTTATTCTCCTTGTCCTATCCACCTCCTTATTGTTGGTTAGTACTTTTGTATTGATAGAGGTTTACTTTTATCCTTGTTCTGTGTTTGTGTCTTGTTTACTTTACATTTCTGTCCCGTGAATCATAGTAAGATTGGACACTTGGGCCTCTCTACCATTCAAGAGTACCCTTGCCAAAGGGTTAGTTAGGATCCCTTTTCAGGGACAGTTTGAGGCCCCCTCTTCCTTACTGAAGACAGTCAAGCATGACATCAAGTCCATGCTCAGACCAATTTGGACGGACTCTGCATGTGCCCTTAGAGCTTGTGCCCACGACGGATTTTTCAGACGAGTGTTATCCAAGGTTTTCAGATTTGCACTTGTTACCATAGTATTCTATGGTTTTATTGTGCTGTGCACATGTCCAATTTTTTCCTTGGATGAGTCGCAAACAAAATCTGAGACAAGTCCAATTTTGATCCGAGGGTCGGATCCAAAATGGTAATGCAAGTCTATGTATCCGTGAAAAAAAATCAGGACCGCGCTCGGATGACATCCAAGTACGGTCCGATTTTTATGGACTCAAAAATGGAGAAAGGTGGTGAAACTTTTTTTTTCTTTCCACGTTGGGGAAAAAATGATGCCACTTTGATCAAAGTCTGCTCAAATTCTAATCAGGTAATAGGGACCATTTTTCTTGGATGTGGAGGAGAAACGGTCATGTAACCCCACCGTTGGATGTATATTAGACACACGATTTCACAAGAGGAATAGTATTTCTATTTGTTTATTAATCATGCATTTCTAATGGGAATAACGGAGGAGTGGACCTAATGCTTGCCAATACATAAGATAGTCAGCCCATATTATTTATTGTTTTAGCCTTAATTTTATCAGTCATCACTCTCTCTCTTCCCTATGTAACTTTGGGGACAGTTAAAAATGACATCAAGTACATTGACCGATAAGAAGAGATTAAATATAAGCAGTTTGTTAGTAGGCATATATAACATAATATTCATAAAGGCATCATGTTAGAAACAGCTGAATCAGCTACTTTTTATGTAGCACCTCTTTAAGCCGCCTCTGTGTGCAGGGTGTCCTTAATTCTTAACCACAATATCGCCCAGTAGCTCAAGCTCAACTTGTGAGAGCTCTAGAAAAAAGCAGGAGGGTCTTTCTCTTCTGCCTTGGGCAAACCCTGTCCATGCTCCGTACATACAAGAGATGAGATTGACACAATTTAACAGGTTAAATTTATAGGGGATAAATGGTGAAAAAATATGGAAATGAACAAGAAACAGCAAAATAACAATACCACCTTTAACAGATGTTACGTAGGGGGCCTCATTTGAAGCTCATGGACCCCAATGTAAAATTCCTACAGGGACCCTGACCATTGCAGGTTTTTAATAGTATTACCGTAGTTTTATCATATGCACAGAGACCTTTTGGGCCCTCTAAGCACCAGGGCCTGGATGCGATCACAAACCCTACAATTAGTGTGGTGCCCCTGAGGGTCCAGTCACCAAGAGTTACTGCACCTCAGCAGAGGTGTGGTATTCAGCTCTCGGCTAAGGGGGGGCACTACCAGTGCTCGCATATTTGCATCCAACACAGATCACATGACCTCAGGCTTAAGGGGAGGAGCACCAGTTAGAGTGGGAAGGCAGTGTGACAGTTTGGCAGGTGGCAGTCGGTGGTAGGAGAGGAGGAGAGAGGAGTATGACAGGAGCAGTGTAGAGGGGGAAGAAGCTTTAGAAAAAGAAGGGGTCATTGGGGCAGGGAAAAGAGGAATCCACCCTTGGCACCCGAATCCACGCTGACCAGAGTCAGGTGGGTGACCAGGTGCAGAAGGGGCCGGCCCCAGATTAGTGGAGGACTGTAGGACTCAGTAGCAAACGGAGACTGTGGTAACTGTTGTTTCTACAGCTACATCCACAACATTCACTGAAAAGGCAGCACATAGGATTAAGGGGACCAGGAGGACGTTGCCTGGTCGCCCGACAGGATCTGAGGCTGCTGGCTTGGGGACACTGTGTGTGGGGCACAGGGCAGGAGTGAGAGCCATTGAAGGGAGATGGCCAGAGAAAGGAACATCAGAAGGGGTTCTGTACAGTGCACCCCAAACTACCGAGAGCTGGCTGGATCATCGACCTGGAGACAGCTCAACCCTGCTGGGGATTGTAACCTGAAAGAACTGTGAGTAAAGTGTGAAGACTGCACCCTGCTGTGTCCTCAGATTAATTTACTGTGTCATCTACCTGCACTACAACTGTTACCATCACCATTAACCTATAACTGCCCTGGGCTAGCTCTACTGTGGAGAGCTGTACATCTTGCTGCGTCACCAAATGCCCCAGTGGATTGAATCGTTAGCGTCGGCCTCTTATTGCCAAACACCATGGGTGGGCGTCACAAACAAATCCCCTATAAAACTATTCCCTTTTACTTGTCTTAACCTTTTTATTGGATGTTCAGGGCACGGACCGGGTCATGCTGCCGGGCTTTTTAAGAACGCCCAGCCCGGGTTCCAAGTGCCTCTGGCCCTGGCGGGCACTCCATTGCATAGTTAATGCCCTATTTGTAATATGGCAAGAATGTTCGCAGGCCAGGATTTCGTGATTTCACGAGTAATTTTGGGTGCCAATCAGTCAGTTTTGACAAAAATTCAGAATTTGTTTTCTGTGGCCCAAATTAAAGTGTGGCAATTTGGACTGGGTACCAAGGGAATTAAAGGTGGTGGTTTAGTTTATAGGGAAAAATGCTAACGGTGGCACAATGAACTAAAATTATGGGGTTAAGTGCCAGTTAATTGCTTAGAAAAGTGCAACCTCCGTGGAGAAATGTTTACCCTCCCGAAGCCGAGCCTGCCTGGGCATGTACATGAGCTATTAGTCAAAGCACGGGAATGTTTAAGCCCCAAACCCAGGAAAGGGCACTTGAAAATGTTTGCAATTTTTATTCCTTTTTGTTTGTGGTCCTCAACTTTTCGAGCGCTGGCGGGTGGTTGAAGACCCATGGCTGCTGTTTTTTGGCACAAGGTTGGAGGAGGCTGGGTTTTTATAAAAGCTGGGAAATTTTCGTCACCTGGCCTTTAGCGATGATAGTGAAACAAGCCTAATCTTAAAAATCTACAGTAATTAATGTCTGAAACCTTGGTCAAGTTATTGAGACACAAATCTCAAACTTTTGCATGGCTCTTTTCCTTTTTTTTAATTTTTAAATGTTAAAAAGGGAAACATATGGATTTTTGCTAAAATTAAAAATAAATGTGTTCTTTAATTTAGCTATTTGAGTCATTTTCTTCTTTGCTTAATGTTCACGTAAAGTTTTTTTGGACAAGGGGTGCCAAAATTTTATGTCACGGAGGATTGCTACCGATACGAATAAAAAAGACTTAAGGTTTGCACCATAAATTTACAAAAGGACACTTAGAGATAGGAATTGCATTGCTGCATAGAAAAAAATTGAAAAAAAAAATTTTCAGGCTTTTTGCCCAAGAGAGGTGAATAAAAAAGGATAGGGACAATTGCGAAGGACCCATGAGTGGTAATTGGGAGGGTTTTTTGGCCACATGCACTAAGGCCTTATTTTTTCATTGCAAATTTTTAAAATTTTATTTTTTTTTTTTTCGGTACTTTTTTTTGCGCTTTTTTCA
>JARQOD010000004.1:29749467-29770678 GCA_033576555.1 Oophaga sylvatica
TTTAAAATATGTCTAAACAAATTGCTAAAAATATATGATCTGTTTCAAGCAGTAATATTTTCCCTTTTAGGGTCCATTGCCTCATGCTTTCTGGATTAATATGGGTAAACTAATTTCTAACAACATTCCCTTTCTTACATTTAGGTGTGAACTCGTCCTTTTGTTGAACTTGATGGACACTTTATTCTCATGGCTAATTATTGATGTTTTCATCTCTGAAACTCTGCAGACCACAGAGAGGATTTGCCCCTTTTGCATTATGATGGGTCTACTGCGGCTTCATCTTTGGGATATGTGCAGTATACATTTTCATATTAGTTTATTAAATACTTTCCATTGCTTCTTTTTCCACAATGTGATTATCAGAATTATTTCTTGCTAGTTAAACAGTAGTAAACTATTTTTCTCCAAATCGTGACATCTCTTCTCCACCTCCTTGACAATCGACTTTTGACACTCTCTTAATCAATTATTATGATGAAACCATTCTTTCCCGGCATTCCTCTGTCAGCTTGTCAGTACCACTCTTCTGATGTTATGATTTGCGATCAAGCATCAAAGCATCACCCCCATCCCCCACACGCAATCATCCATGAAATTGATGGATTCCCCTTCCAATCTCCTCCGCCAGTGATTTCAGTAGGGTTTTCTACATTCTTTAGAAAATCACATATCTTCTTCTGGTAAGCATTGTATCAAGGACATTTGGTAGAACAAAATGATTCGCCTCTTTTCCAGAAGTCCACTAAAATTTCATATTTGTCTCTTGTCCCTATGTGACGAGCTGAGCAAAACTTTTGAAAGATGGATTATTAAGTTTGGTGTTGGGGAACTTTAACGGAGTTGCTAAGTCTTAATTTCTACACTTTTGGCAAGAAATAGAATGACATCTGCGACCTAGGCGTTATCACCTAAGACCTTATCACTACAGTTAAGCAAATTTTTAAAAATTGGGTTCCGATTATGATCGGCGGTGAATATTGTTTTTGCAATATTCGCCATACACAGCCGAGTGTCATGGAAGTCAGTGGGAGTAGAAATTAATGAATATGTTCGGAACCGATCATCAAACATAAATTCGGCATGATTAGGGTACCAATATGGCACAAATATGGCAAATTCAGATTCGGCAACCTATTCCCAACATATTTGCTCAACTCTACTTATCACCCAACGACAGTGCCAAACACTGTTATGGCTACATGAATGCAAACTCCATCAACAGTATTGTAATCCAGTTCTATCCAATAGCATCAATCTCAGATCTACACAATATCAATAGTGGTACAAGGATCATTCCATTTTTCGATGGGAATTTTGGTTTCCTCCCAAACAAGTTAGGATTATTTATTTCAAATGGAATTGGCCTTATTGCAGAGATGTTGCTAGTTTTTCCTTTATCTGGAGCAAAAGGTTCAATGTACTACAGTCACCCTGTATCTAAAAATACATTTGACCAGATAAAGTGTGGTTCCTGTGTAACGTGGCATGTTGTGGTAGATATGGGTGAGGCATTAGTCTTAAGGGCCCCGGCATGTTACATAAAAGTGGAGGTCCTGGCTAGGTGTGTAGGCTTGTGCTATGGGACTCTATACCCATGCAGGCCGCATGTAACCGTTTTTGTGGGTCTGCCAGGACCAGATATTTTACAGTTCAATGAGAGAGACCACCAATAAAAAAATAAACTTTTAACTGAATGGTAACTTGGTAAGGGTTATATATAAGGGATAGCGGGTACAAAGTCTTGTTAACGTTTACTTTACAATATGAAGCATTTTCTGCACAGTATATTTCCTCTGTAGAATATTTCAGGGCTTTCTATATCCACTGTTTCTCTCTAGTTTTCTTCAACCCATCTTTAACGCTACAGTCCTGACTAACAATTCTCCTTTACTTGTTCAGCGGATCCCCATCCTATTTCTTCCACTACTGGCGTCCTGTAACTCCCGCTCGGGACTCCTCTCTTGTTCCAGTTTCTCAGTCCTGTTTAGACCTGTTACCTTTCAGTGTAAAAAGCTCAAGGTCTCTTGGCTAGGCATCCTCTCCTAGGACCTGTCTCTGGAAGGCCAATCTGTCTCTCTGTCACTTATCCTCAGGATCTTGCTATCTTTCCTCTTCAGTGTCCTCTCATTCAAGGTTACCCTCCAATACAGAATTACATACTCTGGACTATAGGTCCACTCAATCTGCACTCCAGACCCTAATTCTCTTCCTAGCAGGAAGCAGTCACTTTTTCACCAATACTCTATCCTCTCCCACTGTGGGCTATTCCCAAATATTAACTTTCTGACTCTGCTGTCTGTTGCTGGGCAGAATTTCCTTACAAAACATTATCTTAGAACTATGCATTACACTACTTTTCTTACACTACTACATATTATACAGGAACAGATTACATTATGAAAGTTTATCACACTGTATATCACAATACATTACAATACATAACGCGATTGGTGTCTTCAGGGTTAAGAACACGATAGCCATTGTCAAACACCTTTACACTTGCCCTGATACCAAGTGCAAATCTTCCGGTTGCCCTGTTTCTGCCAGGAAGTTTTATTGTCAGCCTTTTTGTGCTCCGGATATTGATATGGGCAAACTAGTAATCCTCCAGGAGAAAACTATTTGGCTTTCTAGTGACATCTATTGGAGGTTGTTACCCTATAAGTCAATGTTCGACCCTTTACCAAACCTTGCAACATGACTAAGGAAACCTAGCCAAACCAGAGTGTTTACCAGAAAAGGAGAGGCACCTGTCCAAAGACTGTTGGACTTGCTCCTCATCAGAGCACAAAAGTTTACTGGTTGACTCATGAGAGGTATTTTACATAGGTCTAGGGAGTGCTGTTTCAACTTGTGAAGACCACCAGCCAATGGATGGAGACTTCTAGAAGGGGCCGTGCTACCTTTGAAAAGGTTATGCTAATTAAGTATCTTTCGGAAGGAAGCATACTGCCTCTCCAATCCTGTCAATAGAAGGCATCTACCCTATTAGTCAATTAATTAAGTTTTAACGAACATGACCAAAAATATTTTGCCAAATCATAATCTTCTCCAAAATGAAAAGACCTCTGTCTATGGACAACTATATCAAATTTTTTCTTTATCCTTGACAGTGCTGAGTAGGGCAATGGTTCGATGGATGAAAGACCAAGAATTAATATATAGGGAGGTAAAAAATTGGAGCTCACTTTGGAATATTTTGTCACAATATAAAAGTTAGGAACTACAAATATTACTATGGCGCTATATGCAATTTGGACAGTGTAGACTGTTTTCATTCACTTTGAGGGGTGAGATAAGCAAAGAGCAAAAGCACGCTCTGCTACAATTTTAGTTCACCGTCATGATGGTGGCTACTACACAAATACATAAGTGAATGGATTTCCTAGCAAACAAGCAAATCAATCTTTAAGTAATCAAAATTTTAACAAATTTCCAACATATTTAAGATTTTGTAAAATTTAAGTTTGGACATTCAAGTCACACAAATCCAGCAATGAACGAAACTGAAGATCCACGCAGAGGACTGGGGAGCTGTGATGACGGTGTAGGGAATCAAGTGCAGACCTACGACAGATGAGTATAATGTGGGTTTTTTAAGCTCCTTTGTTAACCTCAGTTTATAAGAATGTGGGTCTAAAGAGCCCTAAATATCTTTTACAGTGATCAGGGAACTTTCAATTCAGGCTGATATTATTCAGACCAAACAGAATAGGCTAGCCGACTTCAGCGAAGCTGTCCAAAACTATTTTCAGCATATTTGCTCCTCTGTATTCCTGACCTTTACAATCACTTACTGTTGTTTCTTCAGTATAATTAGACCTTTCGTTACAAACTTTATATCGAGATTTATATACCTTTGCTCATTATTGGGATGTCAGAGAACTACACTACACAAACAAGCATGATAAAGTCATTCTGCATCCTAGTATCTGTCACCGGCACAAGAATGTTATTACAATGATATTTAACTCAGAACCCAAGTTATTTGGGAGCATTTATCCATTTGTCTTTGTAGCAACAACATTTAAATGACAATTTTCACACTTCATAAATCTGTCTGCGCACAAGTGGCATTTTCTGTTCATTTTCTATGCAGCTGAACTTTTTGACAGCCTCCCAGAGGCCTCTGTCACCAGTTTTGTCATTCTGCGCTGGCAACAGAAAAACTGAGTCTGTCAACACATTGAGTAAACACGAAGAGTGTAAGTTGTTCCTGTATACGTGAAGCCATATTTAGTTTACTTTTTATTAATATGTAGAAAATACAGTCTTGGGCTAGATTCACAGTAGAAATTATTTTCTTTTCCTAGGTACAGAGGCCGAAGAACCCAACTGACTATACTGACCTCGGTCAGGTCTCTCTCATCGTGTCTGGCATTTTTGCAACCTCCAATGCAGATACAAACAATTTTGTGCATTCAAGTTTATGATGTTGGTATGGGGATCTCAAAACCCGGTAACCCAATGTGTCATACTCATAAAGAAAAACTTTCAGAACTTCGGACACAATAGTTAATTTTCAAACACGTGGATACAAATCTGACCAACTAAGAATTTGAGTGGCTTGTTAATGTTGGCTTAGCGTTGCCATCCATTCATATAAACATCTGTAGATAAACAACTTGGGACTAGGGTTGAGCATTCCGATACTTCCGATACCTGAAATCCAATGTAAGTCTATGGGAACAAAATATCGGAAGTAAGTATCGGAAGTACTTCCGATATTTTGTTCCCATAGACTTACATTGGATTTCAGGTATCGGAACCGGGTTTCGGTATCGGAATGCTCAACCCTACTTGGGACTAAAAAAAAGTCTTCTAAAGAGTTGGCAACTTTGGTCAAGTGATAGACCTTCTTTCCATATTCTCATATATCATATGGAGCTAAAAGTTGGGTCTTCCATAGACCCAAACAAGGATTGCTCACAAGGCACTGTGGTTTCCTGCCAATGAACCCCCAAAGAAGAGGCTATAAGCTGTTAAGTAGCAAGGTAAAAAAAACATTCCCTGCTAATGAATGGCCACTAATCCACTTAGACAGCAGGGAACAAACCAATACACGCTCAGAATTAGGTCACCAAAGCATTGATCACCAAGAAATTGGACACTGTGAAAGTGATCCTCAAGGGACAAGGCATTAATATTTTGAGCATCAATGCCAAGTAGAAATCTATTGGACACCAATGAATGAACTGTAGTCTTGTAGTGGTGGGGTCCTGGCTTCAAATCCAACAAAGGAAAGCATCTGCAAACAGTTTGTATGTTCTACCCATATCTGTGTGAGTTTTCTCTGGGTTCTCCGGTTTCCTTCCGTTCTTCTACCGATAGGAAATTTAGAATGGGGACAGGGGTTATGATGATATGTGTCAAGTGCTGTGAAATTTAATTGCAGCATGTAGGTGAGTAAAATAAATGAATTTATAAATAGATACTTGAGAACTAAACAATGGACCTTTGTGATGAGGACACTACATTTTTGGATACCGGGAACTAGAATGGATCCAATAGCACAAGGAACTAAACCAACGAGCTACCAAAACTAGACTAGACACCAATGATTAGACACTAGACGCCAAGGGATAAATTAGAAAACACTGGGGATTAGGCCACATCATTGTATACCTGGAAATAGAATAGGCCCCAAAACACAAGACATGAAACTATAGCGCTCTGCATCATAGAAGAACACTATACACCAAAAATCAAACATGAATCCACTAGAAAAAATTACAGTAATAGATACTTGTAATTAGGTCAATAAACCATTAAATACCAAGAACTAGAAAGGACTCCAAAGCATAGAGCTCCAGGGTAGAAGTACACTGGACACCAATGAGCACCATAAACATAATGTCACGCACAGTGTTGGACAGACTAAGTGCAACACAAAGGGATAAGGGGAAGGGGGCCCAACACTAGGAAGCGGGGAGTGTAGACCCCTAACGTCACCCTGTCTGCCCTAAGGGACCCTAAATAGGTTCCGCACCTATCGCCGAGCAGGATACCTAGTCCCTGTCAGACCCTAGCAGTAAGCCCTGCTTAGGGAAGGTAGGGGTAATCAGTGGTCGAACCCCACTAACACTAAAGACAGCTAGGATACAGAAAACAAGGGAAAAATTAACTTGAGTAGACTCAGAGAAAAACACCAACTTCCTCCAAACTCCAAAGAGGGCTCTAGCTGACTGCTGCAGCTCCAAGCCTCAACAGGAAAGTGCAAATAGAAAATATAATCTTCACTTGCCAATAGCAAGCAGGAAGTATATCAACACTCAGGTCCAGTGCGGTGGCCACTCGTCTGCAAAGAAAACTACTGAGACCTTCTGCAGACAGATGCAGTGCAATGGTCTGCGGCCTCTGACACATCCGTTACACATTGACACACAACCATACAGTAGTACCGATTTTTACCCCTTTAGCCATTCCAGAGAAACAACCCAAATAGCTGCATGACTTTCAGATACGAAATGTTAGTATCTTTCTGGCTTACAAAAATTACTGTTTTACATCAATTTAATTGCTGAGCAGACTCAATTATTAAATTCTTCCTTCATTTCATTTAACACACAGCGATGTCTACTGTGTTGTGTTCTGTATTTTTCTAATTACTACAAAGCCCATCGCATCACTTATTCTATAATGTTTGCTCTGGGGCCAAGGACAAGGAAAAATAGCTCTGCGCTTATTTATAAAAAAACAAGTTTGTGTTTAAAATATGTCCGATGTCATAGGGCCATATTAATAAGGCCTTTTTATGCCACGGGCATTATTAAAGCTAATTTATAATTAATTTGTGTATACAGAACAAACCCATAATACGTTGAGTGTTTTGCTTCGTTAAGCATGTTGCACCCCTTTGGCATAAAAAATTTAATGAATGCGTGCATATTGGGTCCTGGTTTGGAGTTATGCTTTACCGTTTTGCAGCCTAAGGCTCTAGAGGACCCTGTTGACATGAGCATATTTGTATATTTAACAGGAATAACTCACGGTTTGCAGTAAGGCGGTGGTGTGAAGTGAGGTCAGTGGATGTTTTCTGCTTCCTGAAAATGAGGACAGGAAGCCTTATGTATAGAATTGTTTTATGTGTTTCAACATCATCTGTGTCTTATATTATTTAGAACAGATCATGCTTCTTTCCCAAGTCAGACTTAACCCCTCAACGACCAGAGGTATTTTTGGTTTTGCATTTTCATTTTTCGCTCCCCTTCTTCCCAAAGCCATAACTTTTTTTTATTTTTTGCTCAAACTGGCCAAGTGAGGGCTTGTTTTTTTGCGAGCTGTGTTGTACTTTTGAAATACAGCATTGGTTTTACCATGTCGTGTTCTCGAAAATGGGAAAAAAATTCCAAGTGCATTGAAATTGCAAAAAAATGCATTTCCACAGTTGTTTTTTTTTTTTTACCATGTTCACTAAATGCTAAAACTGACCTCCATTATGATTCTCCATGTCATTACGAGTTCATAGACACCAAACATGTATAAGTTCTTTTTTATTTAAGTGGTGAAAAAAAAATCCACATTTGTTAAAAAAAAAAATTGTGCCATTTTCCAATACCCATAGCGTCTCCATTTTTCATGATCTCGGGTTGGTTGGGGGCTTATTTTTTTCATGCCGAGCTGATACTTTTAATGATACCATTTTGGTGCAGATACAGTCTTTTGATCGCCTGTTATTGCATTTTATTGCAATGTAGCGGCGACCAAAAAACCTAATTCTGGCGTTTTGACTTTTTTCTTGTTACGCTGTTTAGCGACCGGGTTAATTTTTTTTAAAATTGATAGATCAGACGATTCTGAACCCAGCGATACCAAATATGTGTATGTTTGATTTTTTTAATTGTTTTATTTTGAATGGGGCGAAAGGGGGGGTGATTTGAACTTTTATATATATTTTTTAAATATTTTAAAAAACATGTTTTTTTACTTTTTCCATGCTTCAATAGTCTCCATGGGAGACTAGAAGCAGCAGTTGTCTGATCGGCTCTGCTACATACAGGCAATGATCAGATCGCCTGTATGCAGGAGAATTACTAACTTGCTATGAGCGCCGACCACCAGGCGGCGCTCATAGCAATCTGGCAGTGACAACCATAGAGATCTGCAGGAGACCTCTGATTGTCATGCTAACCCACCGGTGATCCGCGATCACGTGACTGGAGTCACCAATGGGTGGGATTTCCGGCACGCTTGCTGAAAGTGCGAGTTAAATGCCCCTGTCAGAGTTTGACAGTGGCATTTAACAGGTTAACAGCCGTGGGTGGATCGCGATTCTGTTGAGGGCACGTATCAGCTGTATAGATCAGCTGATATGTGCTCGGAAAGGTGTGGGCCCAGCGCCAGAGTCAGCACCAAACAGGGGGAGTCTTGCCGGTGAAAGATTCATCTTCCTGTGCTGAGTGCTAAAGCTAAGTGGTTGGAGTAGAGTTGTTGTAGTACTGTCCTGTGGTTTGCTGTAGTATGTGGGTGTTTATCTCCTGGTCCCTGTTCACATTTAGTTTATTCCTCCTTGTCCCTATCCACCTCCTTATTGTTGGTTAGTACTTTTGTATGATAGAGGTTTACTTTTATCCTTGTTCTGTGTTTGTGTCTTGTTTACTTTACATTTCTGTCCCGTGAATCATAGTAAGATTGGACACTTGGGCCTCTCTACCTTCAAGAGTACCCTTGCCAAAGGGTTAGTTAGGATCCCTTTTCCAGGGACAGTTTGAGGCCCCCTCTTCCTTACTGAAGACAGTCACAGCATGACATCAGTCCATGCTCAGACCAATTTGGACGGACTTCTGCATGTGCCCTTAGAGCTTGTGCCCACGACGGATTTTCTCAGACGAGTGTTATCCAAGGTTTTCAAGATTAGCACTTGTACCATAGTATTCTATGGTTTTATTGTGCTGTGCACATGTCCAATTTTTTCCTTGGACTGAGTCCGCAAACAAAAATCTGAGACAAGTCCAATTTTGATCCGAGGGTCGGATCAAAAATGGTAATGCAAGTCTATGTATCCGTGAAAAAAATCAGACCGCGCTCGGATGACATCCAAGTACGGTCCGATTTTTATGGACTCAAAAATGGAGAAAGTGGAGAAACTTTTTTTTTCTTTCCACGTCTGAGAAAAACTGATGCCACTTTGATCAAAGTCTGCTCAAATTCTAATCAGAGTAATAGGACCATTTTTCTTGGATGTGGAGAAAACGGTCATGTAACCCCACCGTTGGATTGTATATAGACACACAGATTTCACAAGAGGAATAGTATTTCCTATTTGTCTTATTACTCATGCATTTCTAATGGGAATAACGGAGGAGTGGACCTAATGCTTGCCAATACATAAGATAGTCAGCCCATATTATTTATTGTTTTAGCCTTAATTTTATCAGTCATCACTCTCTCTCTTCCCCTATGTAACTTTGGGGACAGTAAAAAATGACATCAAGTACATTGACACGATAAGAAGAGATTAAATAAAGCAGTTTTGTTAGTAGGCATGATATCACATAATATTCATAAAGGCATCATGTTAGAAACAGCTGAATCAGCTACTTTTTATGTAGCACCTCTTTAAGCCGCCTCTGTGTGCAGGTGTCCCTTAATTCTAACCACAATATCGCACAGTAGCTCAAGCTCAATCTTGCTGAGAGCTCTAGAAAAAAGCAGGAGGGTCTTTCTCTTCTGCCTTGGCAAACCCCTGTCCATGCTCCGTACATACAAGAGATGAGATTGACACAATTTAACAGGTTAATTTATAGGGGATAAATGGTGAAAAATATAAGGAAATGAACAAGAAACAGCAAAATAAACAATACCACCTTTAACAGATGTTACGTAGGGGCCTCATTTGAAGCTCATGGACCCCAATGTAAAATCTCCTACAGGGACCCTGACCATTGCAGGTTTTTAATAGTATTACCGTAGTTTTATCATATGCACAGAGACCTTTTGGGCCCTCTAAGCACCAGGGCCTGGATGCGATCACAACCCCTACAATTAGTGTGGTGCCCCTGAGGGTCCAGTCACCACAGAGTTACTGCACCTCAGCCAGAGGTGTGGTATTCAGCTCTCGGCTAAGGAGGGGGCACTACCCAGTGCTCGCATATTTGCATCCAACACAGATCACATGACCTCAGGCTTAAGGGGAGGAGCACCAGTTAGAGTGGGAAGGCAGTGTGACAGTTGGCAGGTAGGCAGTCGGTGAGTAGGAGAGGAGGAGAGAGGAGCTACTGACAGGAGCAGTGTAGAGGGGAGAAGCTTCTAGAAAAAAGAAGGGGTCATTGGGGCCAGGGAAAAGAGGAATCCACCCTTGGCACCCGAATCCACGCTGACCAGAGTCAGGTGGAGTGACCAGGTCGCAGAAGGGGACCGGCCCCAGATTAGTGGAGAGACTGTAGGACTCAGCTAGCAAACCGGAGACTGTGGTAACTGTATGTTCTACAGCCACATCCACACACATTCACTGAAAAGGCAGCCACATAGGATTAAGGGGACCAGGAGGACGTTGCCTGAGTCGCCCGACAGGATCTGAGGCTGCTGGCTTGGGACACTGTGTGTGGGGCACAGGCAGGAGTGAGAGCCATTGCAGGGAGATGGCCAGAGAAAGGAACATCAGAAGGGAGTTCTGTACAGTGCACCCCAAACTACCCGAGAGCTGGCTGGATCATCGACCGGAGGACAGCTCAACCCTGCTGGGGATTGTAACCTGAAAGAACTGTGAGTAAAGTGTGAAGACTGCACCCTGCTGTGTCCTCAGATTAATTTACTGTGTCATCTACCCTGCACTACAACTGTTACCATCACCATTAACCCTATAACTGCCCTGGGGCCTAGCTCTACCTGTGGAGAGCTGTAACATCTCTGCTGCGTCACCAACTGCCCCAGTGGATCTGAATCGTAGCGTCGGCCATCTTATTGCCAAACACCATGGGTGGCGTCACAAACAAATCCCCTATAAACTATTCCCTTTTACTTGTTCTTAACCTTTTTATTGGATGTTCAGGGCCACGGACCGGGTCACTGCTGCCGTGACTTCTCCATTAAGAACTGCCCAGCCCGGTTCCAAGTGCCTCATGGCCCTGGCGGGCACTCCATTAGCATAGTTATGCCCCTAGTAATATGGCACAGAATGTACAGCAGGCCAGGATACTGTGATATCACAGAGTAATTTCTGGGTGACCAATCAGTACAGCTTTTTGAACAAAAATTCCAGAATTTTGCTTTTCCTGCTGGCCACAAACTTAAAGTGATGGACACATTACTGGACTGCGGTACACAAGGAATTAAAGGTGGTGGCTTTAGTTTATACTGGGAAAACCTGCTAACAGGATGGCACAATGAACTAACAGATATGGGGTTAAGCTGCCAGTTAATAGCATTAGAAAAGTGCCATCCTCACGAGAGAAATAGCTTTATCCCTCCCAGAAGCCGACGCTCTGCACTGAGGCACTGTACCATGAGCTATTAGTCAAAGCACAGGGAATGTTTACAGCCAACCGAGGAAAGGGCAACTTGAAAATGCTTTGCAATCTTCTTATAGCCTTTTCCTGCTTTGTGGTCCTCAACCATTTTCAGAGCGCTAGGCGGGTGGTTAGAAGAACCCATGGCTGCTGTTTTTTGGCACAAGGTTGGAGGAGGCTGGGTTTTTATAAAGCTGGGAAATTTTCGTCACCTGGCCCTTCCTAGCGATGATAGTGAACAAGCCATAATCTTAACAATCTACAGTAATTAATGTCTGAAACCTTGGTCAAAGTTATCTGAGCACACAAATCTCCAAACTTTTGCATGGCTCATTTTCCTTTTTTATAATTTTTAAAATGTAAAAGGAATACATATAGAGATTTTTGCCTAAAATTAAAATGAAATGTGTCATCTTTAACTTTAGCCTATTTAGAGATCATTTCATCTTCAACTTGCTTAACTGTTCACGATAACAGTAATTTTGACAAGGGGTGCCCAAAATTTTCCATGTCACTGTAGAGATAACTGCTCACCGATACGAATAAAAAAGACTAAGGTTTGCACCATAAATTACCAACAATGACTACTCTAGAGCATAGGAATTGCATTGCTGCATAGAAAAAAATTGAAAAAAAATTTGCAGGCTTTTTGCCCAAGAGAGGTGACATAACAGGATAGGGACCCAATTGACGAAGGACACCATGACGTGGTAATTGGGCAGACATATATTGGCCAATCTATGCACTAAGAGCCTTCATTTTTTCATTGCAATTTTTCATATATATTTCATATATACGCGTACATTATATAGCGCTTTTTTCAAATTTTTTCTATGCAGCAATGCAATTCCTATGCTCTAGAGTAATCATTCCTGGTAAGTTATGGTGCAAACCTTAATCTTTTTGATTTGTATACTTTCGTTGGTTGGCGCCTATTCACACTAGCTTAGATGTGCTGGTCCTTTTTCTTGTCTCTTTGATCACTGATACGACCGCCCACTGGACTCCTAAGTGCAAAATGAGCAAAGGGTGCCATACATAAAATTCTATATATTCTGAAGCTTTTATCAAAATAATGTATGTCATTTTACACAGCTTATTATGCTGTAATGCAGTCCCAACCCTTTTAAGAAATATCCTGCTTCAGCTTTCATACTAGCTAATATCTTCTGCTCTAGGCATTAAACAAAGAAACAAAATAAAAGAAAACTTGATGATTTTGCCTTGCAAACATTATAGTCCTTTATATTCTTCCTAGGACGCCCATTGATAAATGCAGCTCTGCCAAGAACATAACAGTAAAGCTAAAATTTCCCAAAAAATGATTCAATAGGCGAGAAACATAACAAATTTAGCAGTGGAAAGTTTTTCTTATTAAATGCTGGAAATGTATGATAATTATGTTAGAGACAACGGTGAAATGCAGCTAGACCAAATTCAAGAGCTAAATTAAGACAGAGACAAGGAAAGATAAGAGGAGTGAAAAGAAGCACATTAATAGTAATGCAGGAGGCCGGGATATTAATTGAAACTGAGTGCTGTTTTATTCACTTTGTACTAAACACAAAGATGAGCAAAAATACATTTTTTTTCAAAACTATGCAAAATAATAACATATTGCTGCTTTGCTGTAGGGGAAATAAAAAGAACAGCTGAAATTATATTAAAATGTGTTATAGCAAGGAGGAGGGTGGGTGCGTAATATTATTCACACGAGTCGTTCCCTAGTTACACGTCCAACCATCTGGGTTAATACAGAGTAATGTGGAGCTAATGTAATCATTGCAAAAAGACAAGAAATCCCATGGAAGACAGAATAAACCTAATCTGCCTTCTTGGCCAAGGAAGTGAATGGAAGATTCATGTAACTAAAAACTTCTAATCTGGCATGGACTCCAGGGCTGGACATATAGTGATGTTACGATAATGTAAAACAGATAAATATATATATATAATCATTTTTATACTTCTTGCACAATTGCACTTTATTATTCTTTGACATTAACATTGTGTGAATTGTTTGGATATATACATGTGATGAGCTAACATGCTGGGATAAGGTGTTATCTGAGCATGCTCAGTTGCTAACCGAGTGTCTTTGACGTGCTTCAAAAATGTGTTTGAGTCCCCACGGCTGCATGTCTCATGGCTGTTTGACAGCCGCAACACATGCAGGAATTTTTAGGCAATTGTTGGATTTTTTCCTAAGTCATGTGACAAGGCTCATTAAAGGGTTGACAATGACATTTAGGATTGCTACTTCCTATAGGTGGCACTAGAGTTCTAGTTCTCTTCCTCTCTGAACAGACAATTTTCACTCTGCTATTTGGTGAGTGTATTTTGTATGATTGTTATTATGATTTATCCCTGTCCGTCTTCTCTTGTTTGTCTGGTTAGTGTTATCCTATACACTTCAGCTTCCCGGGTGGGGGAGGGGACAGATAGGGGTTGATATAGGTGCAGATAGCAAGGCACGTGAACCCGGCTGCTCCATCTTCAGTAGTAATTCGGGGACAGGGATTGTAGGATAGCCTTAGTTCTAGGGACCTGGTTAATGCTCACAGACCCAAAGCACTGCATGACAAGAAGATTACCCTTGGTAGACTCTACATAGAAAAGAAGAAGCTGAACCCCCATTATGGTGCTCAGTTTCAAAACTTAAAACAGAAAAATCACCCCATTGCTAGAAATGGCACACGACAACTATATCAGGAGGATTCCACCACGGAAACACCCTGAAAACTTATCAACAAATGGTGAAAAGAATGAACATGCCCATTTCTATGTACTGTAAAAACGACTTGCTGTGCACAAGTTCAGGTGTTTGAACATCTATTAACAGCTTCAGATTTCTAAAAATGCCAAGTGGTAAAAAGAAGCAAAGTCCATTCTTCTGGCATTTTCCATGGGAAAGAAGCTCTATACTTTAGAATACAAGTCAATTGGAAAACTTAAAATGTGCCTGGACATTTTTTGGACAGTTTTTCCATTATTTTTGGAAATCAAAGAATTTCCAAAGGTCTCGACAATTAACTTGGGATGACTATGAATACAAATGGGAGGGTAAAACTATCCCATATCTGGGTATTGAAATTTCAAGAGATCTGAACAAATTGATAAATTTTAACCTAGAAATTACTCTGAAGACTATAGAAGAAGATTTATTGAAAATATATAAACATGAACTCTCATGGTTGGGGAGAATCATAGCTCACAAAATGTTTGTACTATCCAAACTACTGTATGTCTTCAGACTGATTCCTCTTCTAATTAGTAAGGAATGAATCTCTAAGTTTCAAGCTCAGTTATGGAGATTTGTGTCACACTTCACACTTCAAAAAAGGAAAAAAAAATGGGGGCCTGGGAGTACCAAATATTTATTCTGATTAAACAGAGTTTTCAATGGATAATGCGTAATAATTTGTCCAGTTGGTCATTATTAGCAAAATCCTTTAATAAGAATAACGCGTTAAAAACTCTGATCTTTGCTCGCTTGCTTGACAATAATTTACCCACCCCAAGATCTCTGACAATGTTGGCGACTATTTACGCTTGGAAAGCCCTATATAAATCATTGAAATTGACTGTGGTAAGATTTGAAAATAAAATATCAATTTTGTCTTGGTTCTACCCTTCAGTGTGTCTGGGATGCAGTTACTGACAGCTCAACAGTCCAATCTGGTACAGGGGCGTGCTGAAGCTGTCAATACTTTGACAGTTCAGTTGTCCAGTCTGCTGACAGGGCATGCTGAGCTGTCAGTGTGTTGATTGATAGCTCAACCATTCAGTCTGTGACTGGGAGGCGCTGGCTGTCTCCAAGTGTTCATTGTCCCAGGTGATTGCCAGGCTACTTAACTGGGCTGTTACTCCGAAACCTCTGCCAGACGTGCATTCAGCTACTGTGTGATTTGTCTCTCTGTGCCTTGTGTTGTGTTTGTAGATTAGCCTTTTTGTCATTGCCTGACCTAGGACCTTGTTCTGACCATCCATCTGTTTAACCTCTTCTGCTCTGATCCACTATCGTCCTGGTATTCTGACCTCGGACCGTTACTTCACTACGCCTTTGTCTCTTCCTTCTGTTCATGACGTACCATCCTGGCTTCTGACCTTGAACTCCTTGACTATCCTGATTCACGGGTTGGCCAAGAGAAAATGCTCAGCGTCACAAATTGAAATTTTATAGGTAAACATCTATTTAAATCTGAAAAACTGGAAAAAGAAAGGCATCAAATTAATTTCAGATTTATTTCTAGATAATGACAAAAACTTTTCTCACTTTTTTCTCTTGCAAGAAAAATTCAAACTTGATTACATTGATTTTGTTCCTTACCTAGATATAAAATTTAAAAAGATTCCCTTTACCAACAGTGATCTCCATCTTACTAACGGTGCCTCACAACTCTTCTATTCAGAGCATCATAAATCTCTATAAACATTTCAACAATGACATTGACTTAATTAAATCCACTAGTAGTATTAACGACTGGGAAAAAGATTTTAATAAGAAGTTCAAATTGGTGGAATGGGAGAGAGCTCTGAAAATCACATAAAAATCAAACATGTCACCCTACATGAAACCTATTATAAATTACTACAGTAGATGGTAACTTACACCTCAAAGATTAATGAAGATCCGATCATCCCAATCTCCCCTTTGATGGGGAGAATGTGAACACAAAGTTCATTTAAAACACTTGTTCTGGGATTACAGTAGTATCGGCGTACTTTGGAAAAAAGTTGAATGTCTTATTAATGAAGTCATAGGTAAGCATATCTCACTCACCCCTTCCATAGCAATTTTTTCCTTGGGCATTGATAAACTGTTTAAAGAGCACCAATATGTTGTCTTCCATATACTAATTACTAGCAATCATTAAATAGCTACATTCTGGCAAAGTACAGACACTCCTTCTATTGAAGACATCATTGGATGAGTAGCAGCACATAACGTATATGAGCATAACCATGCTCTTAAAAAACTGCAATATTTTAAAATATGAGAAAGCTTTGTCTCTTTGGAACAAGAAATTTGCAACTTCTTTGTCTTACCTTTTTTACACTAAAGGTACTGCCACACTACACAATCCCGCTAGCGATCTCGTTAGCGTCGCATACTAATGAGATCGCTAGCGGATTGTTTCTATATCGCTAGTAGCTACCTAACTTAGCGATGTCGTTAAGGACGCTATCGCGGTTAGCGATCTCCTTAACGACTTTAGCGGTACAAAAGTACCGCTAAATCGCTAAGAAAAGGTGCTACACTTAGCGATTAGATACTTACCCAGCGGGAGCGCCGGCGATAAAATAGGGTCCGGAACGATGTCAGCGACGAGCGAGATCACAGCAGGAAGCTCGTCGCTGGCAGCTGCCGCACACAACAACATCGCTAACGGGATCGCTAAATAGTGATGTTTTTTAGCGATCCCGTTAGCGATGTTGTTAGTGTGGCATACCCTTAAGTGTTTATCTGTCGGTCTTTTCTCTCAAGCAGCAGGTAACTGAATTTAAAAGATGTTAAACACATTCATTTTCCAACTCAATTGAAACTAAAGGGTATGCCACACTGAACAATATCGCTAACGGATCGCTAAAAAATGTCACTATTTAGCGATCCCGTTAGCGATGTTGTTCAGTGCGGCAGCTGCCAGCGACGAGCTTCCTGCTGTGATCTCGCTCGTCGCTGGAATCGTTCCGGACCCTATTTTCTCGTCGGCGCTCCCGCTGGTAAGTATATATCGCTAGTGTGGCACCTTTTCTTAGCGATTTAGCGGTACTTTTGTACCGCTAAAGTCGTTAAGAAGATCGCTAACGCGATAGCGTCGTTAACTATATCGCTAAATGTGGCCGCACTTAGCGATATAGAAACAATCCCGCTAGCGATCGCATTAGTATGCGTCGTTATCGTGATCGCTAGCGGATTGTTTAGTGTGGCAGTACCTTTAGTGTACTGTGTATACATTGGTCAATTCTTGACCACATGCTGTGTATTCATAGACTCCTTTGTTTTGTGTTTTTTTTGGTTTCTTGTTTCCATTTTCCCTTTTTCGTATTTATGCATTCCACCCATTACCCTTAAACTTTAACAACATTTTGGTTTTAGTTAAGATTTCCCTAATTTCTTCTCTTTGTGGTAGACTTGCTCACAAAGCTTCTCACAGATGTAGACACAGGAACATTTCTTGTTTGAATCTTCTGCTGATTTATTAAAGTGCGGCATAGCAGTGCGAAGTTCATTAAAATAAACAGGGCCTTTTTGGCATAACGAGGAAAAAAAGATAATGTATAGCACAGTCATTGTTGTTGTGGGTATACACCCACTCAGGAACAACCTCAGATAGTCTGCTGACTAATTGCCTCCTAACACCCTGGGGTGGAGATATGGTGAACAGCCTCCCACCCACTCTTCAGATGTTCACAAAAAAACCTAGCCCTTTAAATGGCCGATTATCTTCTTTACTGGAGCATTTTTCCTAAGTTCATATCACTGAAGCTAACAACTTCAGTGATACATACCTTTCATCCAGTACTTTACCAGTGACTGGGTCACACCTTGCATTCACTTCCCCTTAGACTACTAATTGATATGTTATTATTCGCTTTCCTCTGTTAAAATTTTAATTTGATAAAAATTATTTGGGAAAAAAAATCCTAGTGGTTTCTTCATTATGAGCGAAGGGAAAAAAATGACTGAAAAACTATTCAAAAATTCTCCAAAAAAGGTCAAGGAAATTATATAAAGGACGCATCAGGAAAAAAGTTTCCTGAAAAGTTTTCTGCTTGAAAAACTTGGCAAGTTCGCCTGAGTTTATAAATTGTTGTGGGCACATACCCACAACCAAAAGTGTGTGTTATCCATTTTACACAGACCACAAGACAGACGGGATATTATTTTCTTGTGGGGTGCCAGGGTGTGGGATAACAACAGCCCCTCGCCCATGACTACTGCCCTGTACACCTTACAAATGCATCACCTAAGCCTCCCAGATGAGGCACAGTCCAAGTGACATTCACGTCATCCCAGACAAGCCTACACTTGACTCTTACCCCAGTGATGCAAACCGCATCACTCAACCCTCCGCAATAATGCTCGCATCACTCATAGTGATGTCAGCACTGTCAGTTTCCACAGACTCTCCAGTTTATACACGCTCCCATTGTAATTGGCCAGTACTCCATCTCTCACACGCTTTCATTCCATCAGGACAGTTCACTTTTTATGCCCACCCTTCTTTCCTATAACAATTCCCAAAGAAAGTACCCGGACTTTCTATTGTAAAAAGATATGTGCAGCAATGACTGCCCAGCACTTCCTCACTGTGGCTTTCAGCCACCATAGCCAAGTACAGACATACCTTATTTACAACATATCCTTTTGGGTACCGAGTTTTACTACTACTAATAAATTTGATAGCTGACAATTACGGGAGGTGTGGTATAAAGAAATTTGTTACACACCTGTCTCGGATCCAGGTTTTGCTCCCCTCACTCTGGTCAGCTGAACTTTGCTTTGCTTTACATCGGGCTTTGCAGGTGGCTTGCTACCATGTGATTGTGTGCCTAGGCCTATGTAAGACCTACCAAGACACACACTTTTAGTGTTCCTGAGTCTTTTCTGACTGTGACCTCTGCTACCTGCTTCCCAGTTTCCTGTCTGCCTAAGGCCTCCAGTGCTTCTACTACCCTTTTCCTGTGTTCCTCCTCTGCTGGCTGCACCAATGCCTATGGCCAGTGTATTCCCCGGGACCTTGGGCTTGGAAAATCCACCTCACCATGTGACCCAAAACAAAATTTTTAGGTTCCTTATGAAGAGCTATCGGAAAAGTGGGGGACCATATACAGTTCTTGCACAGAGGCCCGCTATTGTCGCCATTTGACCATGGATGATCTGATGATCTTGTTGGGGGCTGTGAACAGTCTACCACACACAATTTTCCTACTCAGTAGATGGATGTCACTACCACAGCAGACACATTATCATTTTCTCAGAGAAACATAAAAAGCCACACCACAGAAATATCTAATTTTAGGTAGATGAGTAAGATGGAAACCCACAGAGGATGCAGCAGTAGACAAAGACTCAAGCTCATAAATCAGCCAGGAAGTCGGGAACAAATAGATAAAATAACATAAAATAATGGCAATAGAATAGTTAGAATTCAATATTTTCTTCTACATTTTTCCAATGATGCTGTACATGGCCATATTCCTGACCATAACGAGAACCAACCAACTGTATACAAGATGATCGGCACTCATTAAACCATTGGTTCACACGGCAGATACAAACTGTATAGGGACAGATCGATCATTAATATGATTGTTATGTCCTGATTGCATCAGCTGATGAACAAGAATTTTTGATTATTCATTGACTGATCTGCATCATGTTTTCGTGTGCCAATGGTGAAGAATGAGCATTCTTATGAAGACCTGTATCCCATATATAACATTTCTGCTTTAGGTGTTGATGAGTACAAAATGTGGTCCCTGATGATTTGCTAATTTTACTCTCACATATAACAAAATTTGAACATACATCACTTACGTTAAAAGTAACTTTAAAGATCCAGCCGAAGACTGGCGTGAAACTAGTCCGGCGCCGCTCTAGGTGAATGAAAGTTTTCTTGCCATGTGAGAGACTTATTAATCACATGGCAGGGTGGCCAACCATCCAGAAATTCCAGGACTATCCGTAAAAATAAAGTACTTTTTTTCCCCTGTGCGTAACAAAAAAAATTAAGGAGTCTATGATTTTTTTTGAAGCGGAATAAACGTGTAGAAATTATTTTGACTGTAATTATCATTATTTTACAGGTTACAGTGAATGCAGCTCATGTCCTCATATCAGAATAATGGACAATCGTGCAGCCAGGCTCTGAGTCATGCTTCCCCTGGTTTGGGCAGCATGAATCAGGTAACAAGTTCCCTTTAACTGATTATTTATGTACCGTATTATTAGGAGGTAATAGTATTAAAGTCATTGACTGGTTTAAGAAAAAAAAGATTTGAGAGCATCTACAAATAGTCTTTCACTCTGGAGGACCTGGGATTCCTTGCGTTTTATGGGACAATCCATACATGGTAAATGGGTTGGTGTAATGCTTGATTTCTCCTGCGGAGGTGCTGCAGAGTAATTGAACACTTGCTATCAAGACTGGAAACAAATTAGAGATAATTGATGATCTTGAAACTCTTAAATAAGGGAGTCAGGGGGCTATTTTTGCAAAACTAAGTATTCAACATGGAGGTCCCTTTGAAGCCACTTTGGCTGAAACTGTTTCTTGTAAGAAATGATTGTGTATGTGTCTGATCATTGTTCTAAATGCAATGGAGAACTCAGATCCCCATTATTTTGTTAGCGTCTTGATTGGGCCCCAGCATACTTTATACTTTTATATGCAGTTTTGTATAGATTGATTTCTCCGCAAATCATAGAAATGTTGGACCATGGTTTTCTTTTTTGAATCAGTGGGAAACCATTGATCAGCCCACGCCGATAAAAGGTGATAATTTTCAATCGGGGAATAACCTTTTAACACTATCAAATGTCTTTATTAGACAAATTCTGTATATTTATGCCAAGGGGGACAAATCTTTCTTCCACAGCAATGAACCTTTAAATTTGCATGCACGGGGCTGTGATGTCCTTAAAAAAAGTAAGAAACAGTGGGGGTGGAAACCCCCGGGTGTCCCAGAATTAAAAGGCAAAAAGATATGACACTTTTTCCAAGGTCCCTTGATAATCTATTCAGTATAAAAAA
>JARQOD010000004.1:29770778-29813327 GCA_033576555.1 Oophaga sylvatica
GTCATATGTCATGATATTCATTGAATTATTGGAGGTGTATTTTTGTAAAAGGGGGTTCTTTGGGGGGTTCGCTTTATGGCACCCTGGGGCTCTGCCAAATGTGAAGGCCCCCTCAAACCAGTCCGAAAAAATGAAAACTCCATATGGCAATTTTTTCCTTTGGTTTTCTTGTGCCTCAAGGTAGTTTTCGCCCACTAGGGGACATCAGCTCCCAGGAAAAATTGCACAAAAAAATTTTGGGGTCTTTTTCCCCTGCTACCCTTGTGAAAAAATAAAATTGGGCCTAAATAAATTTTTGGGTTTTTTTTTTTGTTTTTTAATTTTTATGAGTACGTGATAAAATTCTGTGAAGAAGTGAGGGTTCAAGGGGTCCCCACACATGTAGATCATTCCTTGTTCCAAAAATATTATTTGTTTTTTTTTCATTTTAAGCACATGGGGGTCCCAAAGGGAAAAATGTGCGGCAGACCATTCCATCAAAGTCTGCTTTGCAAAATGCTACTCCTTTTCTGAACCCTGCTGTGAGTCTAAACAGTAGTTTACCCCCACATATGGGGTACCTGCGTACTCAGGAGCAATTGCACAACAAATTTTGGGGTAGATTTTCTCCTGATCACCTTGTGAAAATAAAAAAATGGGGCTAAATAATATTTTTGTGGGAACAATGTAATTGTTTTATCTTCACAGCTCAACATTATAAACGTCTGTGAAACATCTGGGGGATCAAGGTGCTCACCACACATCTAGATAAGTTCCCTGAGGTAGCCTGCAGCTGTCAGTTTTGCCGGCTAGTTATCAAAAATACAGTGGAATCCATGCCAGTTTTTAAAAAATTATTTATTTATAGCTCAGGCGCCGGCTGATGAATACTCCATCAGCCACCGCCTGCTCTCACTGTTATTAGCGACAGCAGGCGTATTCTGATAGGAGTATTAGCTTTATTTCCTATCACTATTTTAAAATGTTTAGCAGCTTTTTACAGTGGGTGGTACGTTTTGAGACAGGTTCTACTGCCATCATACACTACTTAGACATTTTTTTATTTGTATCCCCACATGATGAAAACCGCTGTCGCTTTCTTCTCTTTTTGCTGCAGGATGCAGTCATTTGGTGTCCACCTTTCTTCTGAAAAAACTCCTGGTCCCAGTACTAAATTGTCCTTCCCGGGTATTGAATTAGATTCTGATGACATGGTTTTTAGATTATCACAAAAAAATTGGAAAGCTCCTGGACATGATCCTAGGTTTTTGCACTGTCAGTAAAGTGATGCTTAAACAGATGCAATCACTACTTGGCTTCATGGTTTTTGCCTGTTTTTTTTGGCTCTGGTGCTATTTTCGGTAGCGAATGGTGTGCCGACATTTGGCCAGAGGACTGGAACAGCTACACTGTGTAGAGAAAAATCCTGTAGCTTTTTCCCATTGTGGTATCTGTAGAACTCTGGGGACCCAGGCTTGCAAACAGGAGGATGTGTTTCTGTACAGACAACTCTGGCATGGTAAGTTGCATCTTCTTCCTTACCAATTTTAGCAATGCTCAGGCATTTGGTTCTTTGGTGCCTTCAGTTTAATATTTGGTTCAAATCTTGTCATGTTCCAGGGTTTAGGAATGTTTGTGTTGATACTCTGTCATGCTTTCATTGGCAGGAATTTTGGAAACTCATGCCGGGAGCTTCCAGGGGAGGCATACCATGCACTATGGCACTTTGTGAGGTACAGACGAGAGGATGTTGACCTTGATCAGGTCTCTTTATATAGTGCAGCTTTTTCTTTAGCTTTTCCTGGGCCTTTCTGATAGGCGAGCTTGTTGTGCTCATAGAATCATAGAATCATAGAATCATAGAATGGTAGAGTTGGAAGGGACCTCCTGGGTCATCTGGTCCAACCCCTGCTCAAAGCAGGATTTACTAAATCATCCCAGACAGATGTCTGTCCAGCCTCTGTTTGAAGACTTCCATTGAAGGAGAACTCACCACCTCTCGAGGCAGCCTGTTCCACTCATTGATCACTCTAACTGTCAAAAAGTTTTTTCTAATATCTAATCTGTGTTTCCTCCCATTCAGTTTCATCCCATTGCTTCTAGTCTTTCCATGTGCAAATGAGAATAAAGATGATCCTTCTACAATGTGACAGCCCTTGAGATATTTGTAGACAGCTATTAAGTCTCCTCTCAGTCTTCTTTTTTGCAAGCTAAACATTCCCAAATTCTGTAACCGTTCCTCATAGGACATGGTTTGCAGACCGAACACCATTCTGGTCGCTCTTCTCTGAACTTGCTCCAGTTTGTTGATGTCTTTTTTAAAATGTGATGCCCAAAACTGGACACAGTATTCCAGATGAGGTCTGACCAAAGAGGAGTAGAGGGTAATAATGACTTCACGTGATCTAGACTGTATGCTTCTGTTAATACATCACAGAATTGTATTTGCCTTTTTTGCTGCTGCATCACACTGTTGACTCATGTTCAGTCTGTGATCAATTAGTATACCCAAGTCTTTTTCACATGTGCTGTTACTTAGCCCTATTCCTCCCATTTTGTATATGCTTTTTTTATTTTTATTGCCCAGATGTAGCACCTTGCATTTTTCCCTGTTAAAAACCATTCTGTTAGCTGCTGCCCACTGCTCCAGTTTATTTATATCTTTTTGAATCCTTTCTCTTTCTTCTCCAGTATTAGCTATCCCTCCTAGCTTTGTGTCATCAGCAAATTTAATCAGTTTACCCTCAATTCCTTCATCTAAATCATTGATAAAGATGTTGAACAATACAGGGCCCAAGACAGAGCCCTGTGGTACCCCACTTGATACATTCTTCCAACTCGATGTGCAGCCATTTACTACCACTCTTTGGGTCCTATCACTAAGCCAGTTATGAATCCACCTAACAGTTGCCTTGTCCATTCCATACTTAGTCATTTTTTCAATAAGGATTGTGTGAGATACTTTGTCAAATGCTTTGCTGAAGTCAAGATATAATATATCTACAGCATTTTCCTGATCCACCCAGTCAGTGATTCTGTCATAGAAGGAAATTAAATTAGTCTGACATGACTTATTAGTTACAAACCCATGCTGACTCTGGTTAATCACTTCATTCTTGTCCAGGTACTTACATACATGTTGTTTAATAATTTGTTCAAAGATCTTTCCTGGTATAGATGTCAGACTCACCAGTCTATAGTTCCCTGGGTCCACCTTCTGCCCCTTTTTGAAGACAGTAACAACATTTGCTCTTCTCCAGTCTTCTGGGACTTCTCCTGTTCTCCAAGAATTTTCAAAGATTATAGAGAGTGGTTCAAAAATTTCTTCTGCTATCTCCTTCAGTACTCTGGGGTGTAATTCATCTGGACCTGGAGCCTTGAATTCATTTATGTTAGCTAAGTGTTTCCTCACTATTTTTCTGTTTATAGATATCCTGGATTCTTCTATTCCTTTAATAGGACAGTGAAGATCAGTTGATGTTACATTTCCTTTCTGAGAGAAAACAGATGCAAAATAGGAATTTAAAAGTTCAGCATTTTCAACATCCTTTCTTACCATTTCATAATTTTCATCCTGTAAAAATCCTATAGCATCTTTGACTCTTCTTTTACTTTTGACATATCCCCAAAATCCTTTTTTATTGATTTTGACATCTCTTGCAAGCCTTAATTCATTGTCAGCTTTAACTAATCTGATTTTGCCCTGCAGGTTCTGCAGACATCATTATATTCTTCTTTAGATATGCCTCCCTCTTTCCATTTGATATACATTTCTTTCTTCCTTTTTAGCATGTGTTTAAGTTCTGTGTTCACCCATCTTGGTTTCGTTAAATACTTCCTATTCTTCCCTCTTTTTGGAATTGTTAATGATTGTGCTTTGAGAATCTAATTTTTCAAGATTTCCCATCCTTCCTGGACATTTTTGTCCTTAAGGATATCCAGCCATTGGATCCCTCCAATTCTCTTTCTGAGTCCCTTAAAATCTGCCTTTCTGAAATCTAACCTTGAAGTCTGAGTCTTCACAGGTCTTCCTCCTCTAGTTATCCAAAATTCCAAAATAGCATGGTCGCTACCTCCTAGGGTCCCAGCCACTCTTACCTCCTCAACCATTTTCTCTCTGTTTGTAAGGATTAGATCCAAGGTAGCAGATCCCCTTGTTTTCTTCCCTACCTTTTGGAAGATAAAGTTGTCAGCAAGAGAGGATAAGAATTTCCTGGACCTATTAGTTTTGCCTGAGAGAGATTCCCAACAAATGTCTGGATAGTTGAAATCTCCAATGACCACTATGTCATATTTTTTGGAAAACTTGGCCATTTGATGCATAAAGAGTTCATCCATATCTTCAGCTTGCATAGGCGGCCTGTAGTAAATGCCTACAATGGTGTCCTTTCCATTGTTCTGTCCTTGTATTCTTACCCAAACAGTTTCCACAGAACTCCCAGCCTCTGAAGCGTCAATCTCTGTGCAGATATACGCTTTTCTAACATACAATGCCACACCTCCTCCTCGTTTATCAAGTCTGTTTCTTGCAAATAAGTTGTATCCTTCTAGCCTTGTATTCCAATCATGTGTATCGTCCCACCAAGTCTCAGTGATTCCAATGACATCATACTTCTTCTCCTGCGTTAGTAGTTCCAATTCTCCGTGTTTGTTGCCCATGCTTTGTGCATTTGTATAAAAACATTTTAGTTTGTGATTGGTTTCTCTTCCTCCAATATTTTTATTATTTAGATTTTTTTGTCTTCGTTCTTCCTTTCCACTTCTAATAGCCGAGTTCTTAATAGCATTTGTCAGGTGTATGGATTTTTCTGGCCTTTTGCTTCTCTTCCCACATTATTCTAGTTTAAAGCTCTCCTGATGAGTGTAGCAAGGCGACTTCCAAATACATGTTTTCCAGTCTTCGTAAGGTGCACCCCATCTCTAGCAAGTAGTCCATCGTATAGGTAATTCACTCCGTGATCCAGAAATCCAAATCCTTGCTGACGGCACCATCGACATAGCCAGTTGTTCACCTGCAGAATTTTATTCCACCTCCTTGTTCCATGGCCATCCACTGGGAGGATGGAAGAGAAGACCACCTGCGCACCCAGTTCTTTCACTTTCTTGCCTAAGTTTTCAAAGTCACTGCAGATGGTTTCCAGGTCACTTCTTGTGGTGTCATTTGTCCCCACATGTATTAGCAGGAATGGGTAGTCATCTTTAGGTCTGAAGAGTCCTGATATCCTGTCAGACACATCTTTAATTTTTGCACCTGGAAGACAACACATTTCTCTTGAGGTTATATCCGGTCTGCAGATAGTGGCCTCTGTTCCTCTCAACAGGGAATCCCCCATGACAACAACTCTTCGTTTCTTCTTCACAACATTTTTCTTTCTCCGTTCAGGAGAACTCTGAGGGCTTACAAGGTTGCTCTTTGTGGGCAAAGTTTTATCCTGATGTATTTCTTCATCATTATCCTGTGTGAGAGCCTGGTACTGGTTCCTGATCAGTATGGGTGCTGACTGCCTCACGATCCTCCTGCTTCTCTGGGTCACATGCTTCCATTCCTCTGTTTCTTCAGGTGCTCTTCGAATTTCTTCTCTTTCTGTACCATGAAGAGATAATTCTGCTCTGTCTAAGAACTCTTCATCTTCCTTAATGATCTTCAATGTAGCTAACCTCTCTTCTAGATTTTGCAACTTTTCCTCCAGCATGGACACAAGCTTGCATTTGTGGCATATGAAATTTGGCTTTTCCACTGGTAAATCTGTGAACATGTAGCAAGAAATGCAGCTCACCCCATGGCTTCTAGCCTCTTCCATGCTCTTATTTTTAAAGAGATATCAAAGCGGTGAAAAAATTACCAAAATTCACGCGCCACTAGGCGCGCGGCTTACGATGTCCTCCTTTCAGCTGCAACAGCCAAAACCCAGTGTTCTTGGAGCTCGCGGAGACTCTTCACTTATCCCAGAATGAACTGGGAATATGCAAATGATCTCCTCAGGACTCCTTCCCTGGTTTTGCTAACTAAAAAGAAGTCAAGGGGTTTGTTAAAACGCAACATCATCATTGGCTGAGTCAATTAGTCTTCGCATACATCGTTCCAAATCAGATCAGTTCGGTTGTGGCACTTGAATTCTGCTTAAAAGGGTCGAAGGTGTTGTATGCCCCATTTGCATGCTTCTTGATTATTTGCCTTTTGTCTGGCTTGTATACATTCCGACGATAGCTCTTTATCCTGTTTTCAGTTTCAGACCATCATAAAGCGCTGTTTAGCTTTTGTGGGCATTTGCCCTAGTGAATTTGGTACTCATTCATTCAGAATCGACGTGGCCTCCAGAAATGTCCAGGCCTATCTAATGAAGAGGTTCAAAGGATTGGTCATTGGAAATCCGAATACTTTTCAAGTTATATCTGTACTGAACTTTCAAGCTTTTGGAAGCCGAAGTTATGTCTTTTGTGTTATTCCTTTGTCTTTTGGTGAAGCGTAGAGGGTCGAATACAGATCTGGTGGCAAGACCCTGGGAAATGTCAAAGTGATGTGGAGAGGAATCCTGGGTTTAACCTGTTCACAGGTTTTACCTGATGCATTGGAGATCAAGATATCTAGTTCTCTAGTTGTTCTAATTATACATGTTGGTGGCAACAACCTCTTCTTTCTAAAAATGCATGAACTCATGACTTTGACGTGAGCAGATCTAGAGTGTATCATTGTTTTTTTTCCCTGAAATAATCTTGGTATGGCCTTAAATTATTCTGCGGGTCACCTGGCAAGAAGCCAGGGATGCTTCAGCTTTAGAACGGGCCCGTAGAACTGTTAATTGTCGAGTTTAAGGGGATAATCATCGCCTGATGGCCCAAAATGGTGTTCCCTTAAAAATACAGGTTTGGACACGTTTCTTTCCGAGCTCCAGGATGAAGTTGAGCAAGCTTTATTTTTGCTAAGTGGGGGTCGGAGCTCGGTGTAGGTTAACATGAGCCCCTCCGTAGTGGTCAAATATCTGGTTGGAGATTTAAAGGAACTGAACATGGACTTGCCCTCCTGGAGTCTGCTGGCACATACTGTTTCAGTCCTCTGGTGGTTTAAAAATTACAATAATCTTTAAATAAAGTTGTGACCGACTCAGTCCATCAAAGTTAAATATGTTTCAGTGTATCTTTTACAATGGGGGAGTAGAGTTTATTGGGTACATGTTTGTTCATGTCAACAGTCTTAACAGGTAAGTTGTCCATACATTTTAGATAGATGATGGTCGAGCACTTGTTTGTCTGAGTGCTGTCCTTCTGACCCATGTTGAAATCAGCTTGTTTTGTTCTCCAGACATATGCAGTCAGAAGATTTAAAGATCTTGAATGTGTGGTTATCGCAGTAATTAAGCACTAGCTTTCTGTGTTGGTCACAGTCTCTCTCGTGGTTATTTCTCGATTGCATTATGGTTCTGCAGTAGCTTGTCTAGTCATTATGCAAACCTCTGTAGCCTGCCCTTTACAGTCATTTCACCACAGTCATTGTTCAAAATCTTCAAAAGTAATAGTAGTATGTAGAACACTAATATAGATTTTGCCAGAGCGACTAAGTTGTACTTAAAAATTTGCAGGATCTTCCAATCACGCCATTTATAAAAACAAATTTCCCAAAGACTTCCAGTACTGTACATGTTTCTTTTTCCCTTAAATTGTATGGACATCTTTGGGAGCATTTGAAAAAACTTTTTCTTTTTAACCCCTTCACCCCCAAGGGTGGTTTGCACGTTAATGACCGGGCCAATTTTTACAATTCTGACCACTGTCTCTTTATGAGGTTATAACTCTGGAACGCTTCAACGGATCTTCGCGATTCTGAGACTGTTTTCTCGTGACATATTGTACTTCACGTTAGAAGTAAAATTTCTTCGATATAACTTGCGTTTATTTTTGAAAAAAACGCAAATATGGCGAAAATTTTTAAAATTTTGCAATTTTCAAACTTTGAATTTTTATTCCCTTAAAACAGAGAAATATGTCACATAAAATAGTTAAGAAATAACATTTCCCACATGTCTACTTTACATCAGCACAATTTTGGAACCAAAATTTTTTTTTGTTAGGAAGTTATAAGGGTTAAAAGTTGACCAGCGATTTCTCATTTTTACAACAAAATTTACAAAGCCATTTTTTTTAGGGACCACCTCTCATTTGAAGTCACTTTGAGGGGTCTATATGGCAGAAAATACCCAAAAGTGACACCATTCTAAAAACTGCACCCCTCAAGGTACTCAAAACCACATTCAAGAAGATTATTAACCCTTCAGGTGCTTCACAGGAACTAAAGCAACGTGGAAGGAAAAAATGAATATTTAACTTTTTAGCCACAAAAATGATCTTTTACAAACTTTTTTTTTTTTTCACAAGGGTAAAAGGAGAAAATGGACAGATAAGGTTGTTATGCAATTTCTCCTGAGTACGCCAATACCCAATATGTGGGGGAAAACCACTGTTTGGGCACACGGCAGAGCTCGTAAGGGAAGGAGCGCCGTTTGACTTTTTCAAACTAAAATTGGCTGGAATTGAGATTGGACGCCATGTCGTGTTTGGAGAGCCCCTGATGCGCCTAAACAGTGGAAACCCCCACAAGTGACACCATTTTGGAAACTAGACCCCCTAAGGTACTTATCTAGATCTGTTGTGAGCACTTTGAACTCCCAAGTGTTTCACAAAAGCTTATAATGCCTGGGTGTGAAAAAAAAAAAAACAATTTTCCACAAAAATGATTTTTTAGTCCCAAATTTTTGAATTTTCCCAAGGAAATTGGACCCCAAAAGTTGTTGTCCAATTTGTCCTGAGTACGCTGATACCCCATATGTGGGGGGGGGAACTGTTTGGGTGCACGGCAGGGCTTGGAAAGGAAGTAGTAACGTTTTGGAATGCAGACGTTGATGGGGGTCATGTTCCGTTTGCAGTGCCCCAGATGAGCCTAAACAGTGGAAACCCCCCACAAGTGACCCCATTTTGGAAACTATACCCCTAAGGAACTTATCTAGATCTTTGGTGAGCACTTTGAACCCCCAAGTGCTTCACACAAGTTTATAATGCCCGGGCATGAAATAAAAAATCCTATTTTTTTCCCACAAAAATTATATTTTAGTCACTAATTTTTTATTTTCTCAAGGGTAACAGGAGAAATTGGACCACAAAAGTTGTTGTCCAATTTGTCCTGAGTACGCTGATACCCCATATGTGGGTGGGAACCACTGTTTGGGCGCACGGCAGAGCTCGGAATGGAAGGAGCACCATTTGACTTTTTCCAACCAAAATTGGCTGGAATTGAGATTGGATGCCATGTTGCATTTGGAGAGCCCCTGATGTGCCTAAACAGTGGAAACCCCCCACAAATGACCCCATTTTGGAAACTAGACCCCTAAGGAACTTTTCTAGATCTTTGGTGAGCAATTTGAACCCCCAAGTGCTTCACACAAGTTTATAACTTAGAGCCATAAAATTTAAAAATCATATTTTTTCCACAAAAATGATCTTTTCACCCCAATTTTTATTTTTCCAAGGGTAACAAGACTCCAAAAGTTATTGTGCAATTTGTCCTGAGTGCGCTGATACCCATATGTGGGGGTAAACCACTGTTTGGGTGCATGGCAGAGTTTGGAAGGGAAGGAGCGCCGTCTGACTTTTTCAACGCAGAATTGGCTGGACGCCATGTCGTGTTTGGAGAGCTCCTGATCTGCCTAAACAGTGGAAACCCCCATAAATGACGCCATTTTGGAAACTAGACCCCTCAAGGAACTTATCTAGATGTGTGGTGAGAACTTTTAACCCCCAGGTGTTTCACTAAAGTTTATAACGTACAGCCGTAAAATAAAAAATCTTTTTTTTTTTTTACAAAAATGATTTTTTCGTCCCCAATATTTTATTTTCACAAGGGTAACAGAAGAAATTGGAACCCAAAAGTTGTTGTCCAATTTGTCCTGAGTACGCTGATACCCAATATGTGGGAGAAAACTACTGTATGGGCGCACGTCAGGGCTCGGAAGGGAAGTAGTGACGTTTTGGATTGCAGACTTTGATGGAATGGTCTGGGGGAGTCATGTCACATTTGGAGAGCCCCTGATGCACCTATACAGTGGAAACCCCCCACAAGTGACCCCATTTTGGCAAATAGACCCCACAAGGAACTTATCTAGATGTGTGGTGAGCACTTTGAACCCCGAAGTGCTTCACAGAAGTTTATAACGTACAGCCGTAAAAATAAAAAAATCCTTTTTTTTTTTTACAAAAATGATTTTTTCGCCCCCAATATTTTATTTTCACAAGGGTAACAGAAGAAATTGGAACCCAAAAGTTGTTGTCCAATTTGTCCTGAGTACGCTGATACCCAATATGTGGGAGAAAACTACTGTATGGGCGCACGTCAGGGCTCGGAAGGGAAGTAGTGACGTTTTGGATTGCAGACTTTGATGGAATGGTCTGGGGGCGTCATGTCGCATTTGGAGAGCCCCTGATGCGCCTAAACAGTGGAAACCCCCCACAAGTGACCCCATTTTGGAAAATAGACCCCACAAGGAACTTGTCTAGATGTGTGGTGACTCACCACTGGTGAGTAGAGTTGAGCGATACTTTCCGATATCCTAAAGTATCGTAATCGGAATGGTATCGCCGATATCACTAAAATATCGGCGATACCCGATACCGATACCGGAAGTCCCATGTAAGTCTATGGGAACAAAATATCGAAATTAAAAAAAACCCATTCTTGCCTTGTTGGTTAATTGTACATGAAGGAAAACAAGAAAGAGTAATGTAGAATGTATTGGGGAAGGTTGAGGAGACATTAAAGGCATAGATGTTTAACCCAATCAAATGGAATAGCATAAATATTTTTTTTTTAAAGATGTTCGGATTGACGAAGAAATTGACAATGTTAACGTTTTTTATATTTTGGCAAATATGTATATTACACAACTTCCATGCTCTTCATCTTCACCTTTTTAACTTTTCACACACTTTCTCCTTCATAATCTTCTGCAGCATCATCTTTTTCATCAAATTATTCTTCATCTTCACCTTCTTTATCTTCTTCTTAAACTTCTTGCTATTCATCTTTGTTAACATTACTCATATTCTTCTTATTAAACTATTATTCTTATTCATATTCTGCTTCATCTTCTTCATCATATTCTTATTTGTGACAGAGAATCCTGTACTTGTAATCTGTCAAAGTATGAATTTTTCATCCTTCCGTTCTTGCTGTCACAAAAGATTTAAATTACAACAGTATTTGTCCGTGTTCAGTTTAGCCTGCAGCAGCAGGCATTTTCCAGGGGCACCACGAGGAGGAACGGACTCACCCCCATACACTGCTTAGTCTTCTTCTGCTTAGAATTTAGAGCATATATTTTGCTCTTCATTTTGGTCTTATACTTCATGTTCTTCTGCTTTTAGATCTTCTGCTTATTGTTCTTGTGTCTCTTGTTCCGTATCTTGTATTTGTAGCACAATCTTGTACCAGCTGATGTTACTGGGACACGGTTACTAAGCAGGAGGTACCTGTGCTCCAAAGCACTACCAAGGACCAGCAGACGTTGCTGGAACTCGGATACCGAGATGGAGGCACCTAGACCAAAGGCACTTCGGAGAACCAGTTGACGGTACTGGAACCCGGAGGGGCAGCAGAAGGAAAAGAGCCAATGGCACAACCGAGGACCAGCTGACGTTACTGGGACACGGTTACTAAGCAGGAGGTACCTGTGCTCCAAAGCACTACCAAGGACCAGCAGACGTTGCTGGAACTCGGATACCGAGATGGAGGCACCTAGGCCAAAGGCACTGCGGAGAACCAGTTGACGGTACTGGAACCCGGACGGGTAGCAGAAGGTACAAGAGCCAATGCAAGTAACGAGGACCAGCTGACTGTGCTGGAACCCGGAGGGGCAGCAGAAGGAAAAGAGCCAATGGCACAACCGAGGACCAGCTGACGTTACTGAACCCCAGTAACACAGGAGCAAGTGTTGACTGTGCTAACAGCACTTCCGAGCAACAACTGGCGGTGTTGGAGCCCAGGGTCAAGGAGGATGTTTAAATACTAGATCAAGTAATTTCCTTGTTACCTGTCAATTTTAAATGTCTATACTTCAAACAAGAGAAAGATAACCTTTACTACCATAAGATGATGATTTCATTTAAACTAATATCTAGATAAATAAAGAATTGACAAACATAAACACATACATTAACATGTTGAACAGCAATGCAAACCACAAAATAAATTAGTTAAGGAATCTGCTATACGGTTGTACATAAAAGCATACAAGTACATATCTGAATCCATTAATGATGGATAAGTAACAGTATGTACACCATTTTTATTGTATAGACAATGAATGTCTGACTTCAAAACATCATCAGCATTACAAGTTATCTGTGACATTACTAAAATGTTACATTTGCTGAATAATGTCACTAAACAGTTTATACAAAATTATACAATTTCCATCATGTAATACTCATAATATGTGGCAATAATCATGTTTATTAACAAACATAACCTTTAAAAAGTGCATAGTGCATAGTGAAAATTGCTATTTATGCCTGACTGTCGACTTGCAAGCATGACAACGGATAGATAAGGTATATATAGATGAGACTGCATAGCCACAGATGGTGAATGGCGATGTAATACTGTACCTCAATAAAGTGTGCGTCACTACTACATAATTTTTTTATATAGCTTTATAAACAGGGTACGTGGATGTATGCTTGCGCCTTTGTTTTGACGCACAGACTGCCTTCCTGCTGAGACGCGTTGGGTAGTGAACAGTTGTGTGCAGTGTTCACTGTAGTCTGAGGTTTTCCTTTTTGGAGTGCAGATCACGCTCCAGTTAGTTCTTCAACCACTGCTGGTTGTAGTCTGCTGAGCGTGTGTCACTGGCACATCCTTGAAATTTTTCTCTAATTGTTGCTGCTCCATTCTATTACAAATAAATAAAATCTATTAGTGTGACGCGCTTCCATCCGTATACAATACATTGGTTGCAAACACTATAGAAGTACACAAAGGGGCCTTTCACACCTACTGAACAGTTGTGTGCAGTGTTCACTGCAGTCTCTGCGGAATAACCACACTTAGGCCTTATAACTTTTCAGACTTTCTTTATCAATCTACCAAGATGAAGAAGGCAGGGAGTAAGGCACGTGGTCGTGGAGTTTCTTCAGGGAGAGGACGTGGGGATTCTGTGGCTGCTACGGCCCCCAGTGACACAGCATCCACCAGTTTTCCCCGGGCCGTGAGCGTTCCTTTATGCGCACTTTTGTAGGAGCTCGGAGTACCCCCCTGCTGCGGGAAGAACAAATTGAAGCCGTTGTTGTTTGGATCTCAGCCAATGCATCGACTTCAATTGCTTCCACCTCCTCTCAGGACCACAGCACTGTTGGGCAACCATCTGTCTCTTCACCGCCTGGCAAATTGCCCAGGCAGTCAGAGAGTTCTGTACAGGAGCCAGCTGAGTGTCTGCTTCTGTTCTCAGAATCTATTGGCTTGCAAACAGGGGCCCAGCCAAGCAGCATTCTGTAATGTGAAGAAGAGGGAGTATGCAGTGATGCGCAACAGCTGTGTCTCTCTGAATCTGAAGAGGCGGGTGAGACAGTGCCGATGGTCAGCACACCGCAGAACGCATCTGATGATGATGATGAGACCCAGGTGCCAGTTTCTGTTGAGCATGGTGCTGGCCAGACCACCCAACAGCAGGTGTTGGAAGAGGGTAGTGGAGATGATGAGGTCCAATACCCAACATGGCATGAAGAACAGGAAGGTGGTGGGAGCAGCTCAGAGGAATAATAATAATATTTATTTATATAGCGCCATCATATTCCGCAGCGCTTTACAGTTTAGCAGTTTCAGAACACAAGTCATAAGTAACAACGTTAACAATACAATAATTTAAGCTAAATAAGTCGCCCCTGCTCGTGACAGCTTACAATGTACAATGAGATGGGGGAGATACAAAGTATAGGTGTTTATATACAATGGTGCATTTACAATGATGTTCCAGCCATCTTAAGGGACTGAGGGATGGAGATAGTGAATGGGCTAGAGACACACACACACTTACACAGAATACATAGAATGACTTTGATTAGTGAATGTGATAGGCCGCTCTGAACAAATGTGTTTTGAGGGAGCGCCTGAAACCATGCAAATTGTGGATAGTCCTAATTTCTTGGGGTACAGCATTCCAGAGGATTGGCGTAGAGCAGGAGAAGTCTTGGAGTCGGGAGTGGGAGGTACGTATTAGTGCAGAGGTTAGTCGAAAGTCGTTTGCAGAGCGCAGCAGTCGGTTAGGCCGATAGATAGAAATGAGGGAGGAGATGTAGGAGGGGTGCTGCACTGTGGAGAGCTTTGTGGGTGAGAACCAGTACTTTGGTTGAAAGCTGGGAGAGGCCTAGAGAAATGGTTAGTGATAGAAGGAAGATAGAGGAAGACATTGCCCCAACGGTACAAAGAGGAGGGAGAGTTAGGCTGCAGACTCGGTTGCCTGTAGCCTCCAGTTTGGCACCTGTTCGGAGCAGTTGTCTTCCAAAAGTCAAAACGTGCGCTCCCAGGACTTGCACTGCGTGGTCCTTTTTTCACACACTTGCACATGATATTTGCTATGTGAAATGCAAGCTGTGTAATCAAAAATTAAAAATAGCTAAAAGTGTCAGTCACCTCAATACCACAAATATGTGGAAACATGTGCGGACAAAGCACGTAGTTGAGTTACAAAGACACACTGGAGATGTAGGCCAACCTACAGCAGCACCTACATCTTCAGGTTGTGTTGAAGCCTCTTCATCGAGCTCACACACAGCTGGTTATGCTTCCTCACAGGATCGCCATGGAAGAACCTCGGCCACTGTTGTCCAGAGACAAACTGTTATTCCACACACAGCAGCAAGTTCCCTGTCATCCTCACACTCCCAGGCCACAAAACAGCCAGCGGTAGCACAGGCATGGGATAAAAGACGGCCATACTCCGCAAACCATGCACGAGCACAGGCTCTGAATGCTGGCATTGCAAAACTCCTGTCCCTTGAAATGCTGTGATTCAGGCTGGTGGAGACAGACAGTTTCCGTAACTGAATATCATTGTCAATCCCACAATACAATGTGCCAAGCCGATTTCATTTCAGCAGGCAAGCCGTCCCTGGTCTGCAAAAGCATGTTGAGGGAAAAATTAAACATGCGCTACTAAAAGCCCTCAGTAGCAAGGTCCACCTGACCACCGATGCGTGGACCAGTACCCATTGTTATGATCTGCTACAACCAGTAAGGAAAGAAGGGAATTCTGTCCCTACAATACAACTAAGCTGAATCCCTACGATGTAACGGGGAACCTGATCCTGCGACCAGACCCGCTAAAGTCCTCATCTAGTGTGAACGAAGACCTATAGTTGCGAGGGAGTAATCCCTACAAGATCTAGGGACTGGGAGAAAAGGTGGACACCTCCTAACATAAATTGTAGCATGGATAATTAAACAGAAAAATAAATACTTTGTGATCCTAACATCAAGCAAAACTCACAGATTAAGGCACCTAAGCACCCGGCTAGCTTAACAGTAGATAATACAATGAAGTCAAGCAAAGCCAGAAGGGCGGAGCCTGACTAAATAGGGAAAAAAGGTCATGTGACCAGCAAACTGAAACAAAACCTAACAAGAGGGTTCTAACACCCATGGCCAGGGACAATACCTTTCCCTCACTGCCCATTGGGTCAATGTTGTGCAGCCGGGTACTGATCTTGCGAGTGGCGCTGTACGTGTTCTGCCAACTCCAAGGATTGCAGGAATCAAGTCTGTACACATTGATTCCTCCTCCTATTCCAGTTCCTCAGAATCATCGCTGCAGGAGCCGTCACGGTCTACCTCCACATGGACCCGTGAACGTTTACCTGTTGCGACCGATATGAGCACAGCCGTGTCCAAATGTCAACAGGCCATCCTGAAATTAATTTCCATGGGGAATCTTAGCCACACAGCGCAGGAGCTCTGTAATGCCATAAAGCAGGAGAGCGACGTGTGGTTTTTGGAAGAGAATCTACAGGCAGGCTTGGTAGTGTGTGACAATGGCCGAAATCTGGTGTCAGCTCTGGGCCTTGGCAACCTCAGTCACATACCATGTCTGTCATATGTGCTCAACTTGGTCGTGCAGAGTTTTTTGAGGGACTATCCGGATCTTGATGCACTGCTGCACAAGGTCCGCCTAGAGTGCGCTCACTTGCGACGTTCCAGCATGGCCAGATCGCTGATTGCAGCTCTGCAACGCACATTTCACCTTCATGAACATCGCATTATATGTGACGTACCCACCAGGTGGAATTCCTCATTACATATGTTGGAGCGGTTGTGTGACCAGCAGCCAACAGTAATGGAGTATCAGCTGCATCAGGCGCAGTCAACTCGCAATTTGCGGCGTTCACACTTCACCACTACTGAGTGGGCCTCTATAATAAGAATAATAATATTATTTATTTATATAGCGCCATAATATTCCGCAGTGCTTTACAGTTTAACAGTTTCAAAACACGAGTCATAAGTAACAACGTTAACAATACAATAATTAAAGCAAAATCAGCCGCCCCTGCTGGTGAAAGCTTACAATCTACAATGAGGTGTGGGAGATACAAAGTACAGGTGTTTATATACAATGGTGTTTTTACAATGATGGTCCAGCCATTTTAAGGAAGTGAGGGATGCATGGAGATAGTGAATGGGCTACACACACAGAATTACACATAGAATGACTTTGATTAGTGAATGTGATAGGCCACTGTGAACAAATGTGTTTTGAGGGAGCGCCTGAAACCATCCAAATTGCGGATAGTCCTAATTTCTTGGGGTAGAGCATTCCAGAGGATTGGCGCAGCGCGGGTGAAGTCTTGGAGTTGGGAGTGGGAGGTACGGATTAGTGCAGAGGTTAGTCGAAGGTCGTTTGCAGAGTGCAGCAGTTAGGCCTATAAATATAAATAAGGGAGGAGATGTAGGGGGGTGCTGCGCTGTGGAGAGCTATGTTGGTGAGAACCAGTAATTAGAATTGGATCCTATAATGAATGGGCAGCCACTGCCAGTGTAATGAGTGGCGAATAACTCTATGAAGGATATCTGCCACGTTTTGCGTACGTTTGGTGAGTCAACGCGGATGGCGAGTGCAGATGATGCACTAGTCAGCCTGACTGTCCCCCTTATCTGCCTGCTTCAAAAAACACTGCAAGCACTAAGGCATGAGGTTTTGGAAGAGGTGGAGGATGAGGAGTCACAAATTCCATCACCTTCTGGACAGTCAGCGCAACGTGGTTCCTCACAAAGGGCTGGAGGACTTTCAAAGTACCATGCTGTATCAACAATTGAACCTCCAGAGTCGCTGTCTATATTTTCATAACCATTACAAACTTTTAATGTATTTACAAAGCACATAATGTACATTTTTTGTCTATCCTTTTGTAATGCTATTGTGTTTCCATAAACTGATGTTACAGAATTATGATACAAAGTTTTTAAATTTTGAGTTTTAAATTTTGTAAATTTATATGTATTTGAAGGACTTTGTGAGGAGGATGAGGAGGAGTCAATGGAGGAGGAAGACATCGCTCCAGAGGGAGGTAGACAATGCTCTAGTCAGTATGTAGACCAAGGGTGGGGTGATGCACAGCAGGCGGAGATGACGCCTCTTGCAGGGGACAACGTTTCTTGGCCAGTTGGGAGTCTGCAGCACATGGTTGATTTCATGCTGCAGTGGCTGAGAAACGACCGCCGCATCGAACACATTCACACCACGTCTGATTATTGGGTGTACACCTCCTAGACCCTCGCTACCGGGACAACTTACAAAGCCTCATCACACCGTTGAACCGGGAGCGTAAAATGCGGAAGTACCAAGACACACTGGTGCAATCCATAATGTTCTCCATTCCAGCCGAGAGCACTGCTGCTGCTACTGATTTACAAAGCAGCTCTGTGCGTCGAGGCAGTGGAGACAGCTCTGCAACAAGAGGGAGCACAAGCAGCGCCTCTGCACAGGGCAAGAACAGTATGTTCCAAATGTGTCGAAGTTTTGTGGCAGCGCCACCAATGTCTACACCATCCGAGACGGCTCCAGTCAGCAGGAGGCAACATTTCCGTAAGATGGTGACAGACTACATGTCTTGCCCTCTCAGTGTACTCCCAGATGGCTCTTCCCCATTCAAGTTTTGTGTCTCTAAGCTGGATACATGGCCAGAGCTTAGCCAGTATGCATTGGAGGTGCTGGCTTGATCTGCTGGCAGTGTATTATCGGAGCGCGTCTTTACTGCTGCAGGTGGTGTACTAACAGACCGTTGCATGCGACTATCCTACGATAATGTAGAACGGCTTACTTTTCTGAAAATGAACTAGGCATGGATCTCGCCTGAATTTGCCTGTCCGGTTTCAGATTAACTAACTGGTTGACAACGTTTTCCATGTCTCCTGTTATGTTCATCTTTCTACCACCTGAGCTATACTCCCTGGGCTACAACACTGCCAGTTGCTGCTCAGAAGTGTCGTGTCCACAGACCAATACACAAGCTATAGTGATAGTGGGGTTCAGTAACGCCTGCTGTTCCCCTGCTGTGTGTCCGGCAAAAATTACTGCTACCTAGCTACACATGTTTAAAAAAACATGACATGTTAAAGTGGCTAGTGCTACACATAGATATCAGGCTACACCCTTATTTCTAAGCTGTAAACAAGTGAAACGTCAAATTTAAAACCATTCAATGATTAGTGTTGGTAACAAATCTGTAACTAAATAATTGTGACATATTATGGCAGATATCCACATGTCTAACACAAATGCTAACACAAAAGCATACTTATGCTATAGGGTACTGATGGTGAACCTTCTCACTCCATAACTTTGACCAATCCAACTCACATCATGCCTCAAATGCTGCAATGTTGGAAGTGCATAATGTGGGTTGAACTTTGACAACAGCTGCAGTGCGAAGGTTATCCTTCTGTGTTCTTGGCTTTTAAATAAAAGCATACAAGTAAATATAATAATACATTGTTGATTAAGGGACATGATGTACACCTGTAATATTGTGCAAACAATGGATGTAGGACTATTCCTCTTCAACATTACTTATATTTGTGTCATTTGAAAAAATACATATTTTAGTTAAAAATTAAAAACCCATGTTCAGTAGCTGTGAAAGGCCCGTTTGTGTACTTCTATATTGTTTGCAACCAATGTATTGTATACGGATGGAAGCGCGTCACACTAATAGATTAGATTTATTTTAAATGGAATGTAGCAGAACCAATTGGAGATAAATGAAAAGGATGAGCCACTGAGACACGCTCAGCAGAGTACAAGCAGCAGTGCTTGAACATGTAACTGGAGCGTGATCTGCACTAAAAAAAGTAAAAAACACAGACTGAAGTGAACACTGAAACACAACTGTCCACAATCTGTGAAAAGCTCCTTTCTGTACTTCTATAGTGTTTGCAACCAATGTATTGTATACGGATGGAAGCGCGTCACACTAATAGATTAGATTTATTTTAAATGGAATGTAGCAGAACCAATTGGAGATAAATGAAAAGGATGAGCCACTGAGACACGCTCAGCAGAGTACAAGCAGCAGTGCTTGAACATGTAACTGGAGCGTGATCTGCACTAAAAAAAGTAAAAAACACAGACTGAAGTGAACACTGAAACACAACTGTCCACAATCTGTGAAAAGCTCCTTTCTGTACTTCTATAGTGTTTGCAACCAATGTATTGTATACGGATGGAAGCGCGTCACACTAATAGATTAGATTTATTTTAAATGGAATGTAGCAGAACCAATTGGAGATAAATGAAAAGGATGAGCCACTGAGACACGCTCAGCAGAGTACAAGCAGCAGTGCTTGAACATGTAACTGGAGCGTGATCTGCACTAAAAAAAGTAAAAAACACAGACTGAAGTGAACACTGAAACACAACTGTCCACAATCTGTGAAAAGCTCCTTTCTGTACTTCTATAGTGTTTGCAACCAATGTATTGTATACGGATGGAAGCGCGTCACACTAATAGATTAGATTTATTTTAAATGGAATGTAGCAGAACCAATTGGAGATAAATGAAAAGGATGAGCCACTGAGACACGCTCAGCAGAGTACAAGCAGCAGTGCTTGAACAAGTAACTGGAGCGTGATCTGCACTCAAAAAAGTAAAAAACACAGACTGAAGTGAACACTGAAACACAACTGTCCACAATCTGTGAAAAGCTCCTTTCTGTACTTCTATAGTGTTTGCAACCAATGTATTGTATACGGATGGAAGCGCGTCACACTAATAGATTAGATTTATTTTAAATGGAATGTAGCAGAACCAATTGGAGATAAATGAAAAGGATGAGCCACTGAGACACGCTCAGCAGAGTACAAGCAGCAGTGCTTGAACATGTAACTGGAGCGTGATCTGCACTAAAAAAAGTAAAAAACACAGACTGAAGTGAACACTGAAACACAACTGTCCACAATCTGTGAAAAGCTCCTTTCTGTACTTCTATAGTGTTTGCAACCAATGTATTGTATACGGATGGAAGCACGTCACACTAATAGATTTGATTTTTTTCTAATATAATGGAGCTGCACCAATTCCACTAAATAAAATAAAAAAAAAAAAAAAAAAAGTGACACGTGCAGATGCCTACAAACAGCGGTGGATGCAGAGCAAACTGCAGCGTCACCTGCACTGTCACACACACACCTTGCACAGAGCTGTTAAAACAACACTGGCAAAATGAAGCTTTACACAGCGGTTGGTAAACTAGCCTGCCTCAAGCACAGTAGTACACAAAATCGCAATATCTAACTGTCCCTCAGAGTCAGCACAGCAGCGTTCTGTCCCTAACTGAGTTCACAGCACAGTGACGCTAAAATGGCTGCGGCGCCTTTTATAGTGCATTCTGACATCATTTCAGCAGCCAATCACAGCCATGCCATTAGTTAAGATGACCGCATCATTACAGGATGTGCCCACACTTCGTAGGATTCCTCATTGGCTGACTAAAATCACATTGCCTCTCAAAGAATTATGGGAACTTCCGATTCCGGTATACGATATGGAAAAAGTATCGGAATTAAGTATCGGAATTCCGATAACGCGAATATCGGCCGATACCCGATACTTGCGGTATCGGAATGCTCAACACTAGTGGTGAGCACTTTGAACCCCGAAGTGCTTCACAGAAGTTTATAACGCACAGCCGTAAAAATAAAAAATCCTTTTTTTTTTGCAAAAATGATTTTTTTGCCCCAATATTTTATTTTTACAAGGGTAACAGGAGAAATTGGACCCCAAAAGTTGTTGTCCAATTTGTCCTGAATACGCTGATATCCAATATGTGGGAGAAAACTACTGTATGGGTACACGTCGGGGCTCGGAAGGGAAGTAGTGACGTTTTGGATTGCAGACTTTGATGGAATGGTCTGGGGGCGTCATGTCGCATTTGGAGAGCCCCTGATGCGCCTAAACAGTGGAAATCCCCAACAAGTGACCCCATTTTGGAAAATAGACCCCACAAGGAACTTATCTAGATGTGTGGTGAGCGCTATGAAGCCCCAAGTGCTTCACAGAAGTTTATAATGTACAGCCGTAAAAACAAAAATATATTTTTTTTTGTACAAAAATGATATTTTCGCCCCCAGTTTTTTATTTTCCCAAGTGTAGCAGAAGAAATAGGACAAATTGCACAATAACTCTTGGGGTCCAGAGTACGCTGATACCCCATATGTGGGGATAAACTACTGTTTGGACGCATGGCAGAGTTCAGAAGTGAAGGAACACCGTTTGACTTTTTCAACGCAGAATTGGCGTGGAATTGAGATCAGACGCCATGTCACATTTGGAGAGCCCCTGATGTGCCTAAACAGCTGAAACCCCCCAATTCTAACTCCAACCCTAACCCCAACACACCCCTAACCCTAGTCCCAACCCTAACCACAAACCTAACCCTAACACACCCCTAATCCCAACCCTAACCCTAATCCTAACTTTAGCGCCAACCCTAACCCTAACTTTAGCCGCAACCCTAACCCTAACCCTAATGGGAAAATGGAAATAAATACTTTTTTTTTATTTTATTATTTTTCCCTTACTAAGGGGGTGATAAAGGGGGGTTTGATTTACTATTTATAGCGGGTTTTTATGATTGGCAGCTGTCACGCTAAAAGACGCTTTTTATTGCAAAAATAGTTTTTGCATCATCACATTTTGAGAGCTATAATTTTTGCATATTTTGGCCCACAGAGTCATGTGAGGTCTTATTTTTTGCGGGACGAGTTGACGTTTTTATTGGTACCATTTTTGAGCACGTGACTTTTTTTTATCGCTTTTTATTTCGATTTTTGGGAGGTTAGAATGAACAAAAATCAGCAATTCATGAATTTCTTTTGGGGGAGGCGTTTTATACCGTTCCGCGTGTGGTAAAATTGATAAAGCAGTTTTATTCTTCGGGTCAGTACGATTATGGCGATACCTCATTTATATCATTTTTTCATATTTTGGCGCTTTTATAGAATAAAAACAATTTTATATAAAAAATAATTATTTTTGCATCGCTTTATTCTGCGAGCTATAACTTTTTTATTTTTTTGCTGATGATGCTTTATGACGGCTCGTTTTTTGCGGGACAAGATGACGTTTTCAGCGGTACCATGTTTTTTTATATCGGTCTTTTTGATCGCGTGTTATTCCACTTTTTGTTCGGCGGTATGATGATAAAGCATTGATTTTTTGCTTCGTTTTTTTTTTTTTTTTTAAGGGGTTCACTAAAGGGGTTAACTAGTGGGACAATTTTATAGGGGGGGTCGTTACGGACGCGGCGATACCAAATATGTGTACTTTTATTGTTTTTTTTTTTTTATTTACAGGAAGAAGTGAATTTATTGGGGAATATTTTTTTTTTTTTTTATATTTTGGATTTTTTTTTTACACATGTTTATTTTTACTTTTTTAACTTTTTTACTTTGTCCCAGGGTGGGACATCACAGTATTTTATCAGATCGCTGGTGTGACAGTGTGCACAGCACTCTGTCACACCAGCGATCGCACAGGCATAGATGCAGGCTTCTCAGTGCCTGCTCTCGGCAGGCACTGAGGTAGCCGCCTCCCTCCAGGACCCCGGCGCCATCTTGGATCCGGGTCCTGGGAGGGAGGAAGCCCTCAGAACAGCGCGATCACATCGCGCTGCTCTGAGGGTCTCAGGGGGGCGCGCAGGGAGCCCCCACCCTGCGCGATCCTCCCCTGTGCCCCCAGTACACCGCGATCATGTTTGATCGCGGTGTGCAAGGGGTTAATGTGCCGGGAGCGGTCCGTGACCGCTCCTGACACACAGTCATGGGTGTCAGCTGTGATAATCAGCTGACACCCGGCGGCGATTAGCTGCGCTCCCCTCAGGAGCGCAGCTGATCGCCTATGACGTACTATCCCGTCCCCGGTCATACGGGCCCAGGTACCATGGACGGGATAGTACGTCCGATGGCAGTAAAGGGTTAAATATGTTTAGAACGTGGTTCAGGAGAAGAGAGATAAGGATTAAAAATTTGATTGGTAAGAAGGTTGAAAACCTTTAACTTGATCCTTTTACAAAGAGTGTTGTGGAATAGGTGCACGGTAATGCAGCTGCAGTGCAGTATAGCGCAACCTCCACCAGGGGGTGCTGGTGAGGGAAGAGAGGTTGCATAAACACCGCATAGCAACACTGAGCAGCAGCACAGTGTAACAGGTAACGAAAGAGTGGTCAAACAAGCCGAGTCATACACTGTCAGGAGCAGAAGTACCAAAGGTCACAGCAATGCACAAAGTCAGAGAAAAGACAGAAGTCAGAGCCTAACGGGAATGTGCTATCCAAAACATGAGACGTAAGACGTAGTCGGGGTACAAGCCAGAGAGTCAAAACAAGACTGGGAATGTGGTATCAGGAACGGAGAACAAGAGACGAGGTTCAGAGATCAGGCCGAGTCATACACTGTACGGGAAGTCAAAGGCAGAAGGATCACAAGGGTATACGAGTCAGATGCTCTAGCCTGGAAGCATGAATTATAGCTGACGCTGGCCCACAGGCTGCAAAGGACTGAAATAGCCCAGTCAGCTCCAAGACGAGGCAGAAGGGATTAACCCCCACATAACCAGTCCAGAGAGAAGATAGCAGAAAACAAACCCCTGCCTGGATCATGACATGCACTAAGTGAGGAACACTGGTGTCTGCCCGTTATTAACAGACCAACCACCCCACTAACCTCTCTGAAAAAACAGTGGGTAAGGTGTGTTGTGGTGCTGCTTGATGTAAAGTTTTGAGTGACCAGTCGAAGGACCTTAGTGTTGCAATCACCAGTGAGACAAGAGTCAGGTATGGTGAAGAAGTGGGCCACTGAGAACAGGAGCCTGTTAAGGAATTGGGGGATTGTGTAAGAGTTGAGAAATTAGAAGGATGAAAGGATGAATGCAACTGCGTATCCCTTGCTTATAAAGCCTAGAGAAGGAATGAGTTATGTAAACAAAAATTCAGAAACTGTCTTGTTGCTATTTGGTTTCTGTAGTATTTAAGACCTTTGCCATGTAAAAGAAAACTAAGGACTGTAATGAAAAGTTATCATGTGTAGTATTTCCTTCCACGCCCTTTCCTCTTATAGTCAGTGGAGCTTACTGATGGATCTGACAGTTAAGTCATTCTGCAGCCAGCGGTTACTGTTGTACATGAAGGTATTACATAATCACTACAGTAAATAAACAAAGACCAGCGTGTATCATGAGAGCAAAATTACTAGAGTCAGTAATGAGTGAGTAAAAACTAGCTGTTTTTTTTGCTTTGTTACTAGAAATGAGTGGATCTTTCGAAATTCAAATTTTCCGACTTTGTCAAATTTTTTCCAAAAACTCAATTTGCAGTGATTAAATTTTACTCGACTGTCAAAACTGGAAAGCTTGCAATTGCTTGGAAAATACATGAGGGGGAGAGGACAAGCAGAGTAAGAGAGCTTCCCTGATCCAAAGGGCTTACAGACTACAGACGAGAGAGAGAGCCCCACTGACAATAAGAGTTCACACTCTACAGTAGAGAGAAAGGACTGCATTAACCAAAAGAGCTTACATTCTATAGGAGAGAGAGATCACTCCACTGACCATAAGAGTTTACACTCTATAGGAGAGAGAGAGGACCCCACTGACCATAAGAGTTTACACTCTACAGGAGAGAGAGAGGACCCCACTGACCATAAGAGTTTACACACTACAGGAGAGAGAGAGAGGACCCCACTGACCATAAGACATTACACTCTATAGGAGAGAGAAAGCACTCCACTGACCATAAGAGCATATAGTCTACAGGAGAGAGAAAGGACCCCACTGACCATAAGAGCTTACACTCCACAGGAGACAGAGACTCACCTAGTGACTCTGATACAGAAAATGGGAACTTCTCCACTTGGAATGGCTGAACAGAGACGGTCCAGGTACTGACCACCACTGTACAAGGCATGGTAATCCATAAGATGTAGTAGCTGCAGAGAATTGTGGGGGAACACCGCACAGCTACGCAAAATGATATTAGGCAACTCTCTGATGCAAGTGCCGGGCAAGTTTTCTTTCCTTATTTGTGAATTCGCAAATTTCTGGAAATGCGATACGAACTTGATCTTACAAAGATTGATCTGCTCATCACTAATGCACTCTCAGGATACAGCAAACCCATGTAGTAGAGATGGCGGCAACACAGGTGCAAAATACTGATGAGACAACTACTCACAACCTTCCAGTTCATGGAGGGGGTGATTGCTTAGTATTATATTGCTCAAAAGTGGCTTGTAGAGGACGCTGGTCACACACAGGTAATCAGGGCTGCCACTAGGAATTTACTGGCAAAATTTTCGGGGCCCCCTTGAGACTCCACCCAGGCTCCTCCCCAGCCCCACCTCAACCCCTCAAACTGTCCACAGTCCCACCGCTCTCTCTTGGAAAAACTCCACTTCTCACCAATCACACATTAACAATTCCCATATTTTTTAACCTGCCACCACAACAAGGTAAACTCCTCTGGCCAGGCCCTACTCTGCTCTAACCTATTAAACATTTATTAAAATATGCAATACAATTTAGGTATATTTTTATTTATTTTTCAATTTTTAAAATGACCAATAATATCACATACAAGGGACAAATACCACCACATCATGACCAGACACCATATTACCACCACATAGTGACCTATAATACCACATACAAGGGACAAATACATTCACACCATGGCTGGACCACATATTACCACCACATAGTGACCGAATAATACTGATCATTAATAAAAAAAAACACAATACTAATATCACCATAAGTGTCATTATGCACAGTAGATCTGTACTTAGTATGCAGTGTCCGTGTACAGCTAATACAGTGATCACTGGTGATATTATACACAGGAGCTCTGTATATCGTGTCAGTGTACAAGTAATACAGTGATCACTGGTGACATTATACACATGAACTCTGCATATAGTGTCAGTGTACAGGTAATACAGTGATCACTAGTGGCATTGTACACAGGACTTCTGTATATAGTATACAGTGTATAGTGTCAATGTACAGGTAACACACTGACTCACCAGTGACGTCTCTAGGTGAAGTCATTCATCTTCGCTTTTCATCGCTTTTCATCTTCATCCAGCACAAACCGCCATCACTTCTTCCAGCCAGGGCTCGTCTCTGCAGGAAATAACAATTATTTAAAGTGTCGCTTGCAGAGCGCATTACTTAATTTTTTCCCAACTTCTATGTAAGCAGGTGCGGGAATGCAGTAATGCAGGGATTGCAGAACAAGGCTGTGTAACAATTTTATTTAATTTCTTAACAAAAGGGATGGCAATGGTCTCATTGCAGGGAGTTAATAAACAATGAGTAGTAAACAAGGGGGTTAAAGGGTTAACTCGACAGTTTCATATTTAAATGGCACTTATCGTAGTCTTCTCTGGTCCTTATCCACATACAGTCTGATGGAAGTTGGAGTACCGGCAATGGCCAACGTGGTGTCCTAGAAGAATTCCAGCAAAGCACGGTCAAGCTTCTGGCAGCAATGGGCGGTCAGTCACTGGTTCTGCCCACTGAACCTCTAGTCCATAAATCTGTGCAGCCAAAGTGGGGACCACTGCAGGAGTTTTTGTGCAACAGTTATGCTGCTGCGCGTCTGTCAGCAATGGGGAGCGCACCTCAGGGTCCTGCACGTGGCACCCGCTCCACTGCGCCAGCACTGTACTCTGCTTAGCCAGGCACGTGGCACTCTGCACACTCACTGGCTTAATGGCGCATACACAAGAGCTCTGCTGCGGCTCAACTCCGCGCTGTCTCTCACACTGCGGAGCTCGCCACATGCTTGCCTCTCCTCTCGGTGCCCACGGGAAACTGAGACTCCTTTCCCGTGCTTCCTGCACACTGCCCGGCTTAGCCACGCCCCTCTTTCCAGGTCATGGGACCTTTCCGGTCCCCCATTATTTCCCCCCCGCAACACTGGATGCAGCCTCGACAATTCCGGATCCGACATGACGCAAGTACCCGCTGCCTGGTCTTCCTCCTTACATCTACACTACACCAGATGAAGGGAAAAAGGTCACATAGTGTCGCTCTGCACAATAAAAGGACCACCCCCCCATTTAAAACAATATTCTCAAAAAATTAAATACATCATTGCAGTAATAATATCCCTTAATTAACTCCTATGGTAATAATATCCCCCATCCTGGGCCCTGTGTGTCTCATTCCTGGCTACAGCCATATGTTCTCCTGTCCTGGCCCCATATGTTCTCCCATCCAGCCCTCATGAGTATCCATTCTGCCCCCATGTGATGTCCCTTCCTGCCCCATATGATCTCCCCATCCTGCCCCATATGATCTCCCCATCCTGCCCCATCTGTCTCTTTCCTGCTCCATCTGTCCCATGATCCTGTCCCATCTGCCCCATGATCCTGCCCCATTTGTTCCACAATTTTGCCCCATCTGTCCCATGATCCTGCCCCATCTGCTCCATGATCCTGCCCCATGTGTCTCCATCCTGCCCCATCTGTCTCCATCCTGCTCCATTATCATGCATCATCTGTCTTCATCCTGCCCCATGTTCCTGTCCCATCTGTCTCCATCCTGCCCCACGTCTCTATCTTGCCCCATGTCTCTATCTTGCCCCATGTCTCCATCCTGCCCCATGTCTCCATCCTGCCCCATATGGTCTCCCCATCCTGCCCCATCTGTCCCATGATCCTGCCCCATGATCCTGCTCCATCTATTCCATGATTCTGCCCCATCTGTGCTATGATCCTGCCCCATCTGTGCCATGATCCTGCCTCATCTGCCTCATGATCTTGCCCCATCTGTCTTCATCATATCCATGCTGCCTCATGATCCTGCACCATATGTCTCCATCCTGCCCCATGTTCCTGCCCCATCTGTCTCCATCCTGCCCCACGTCTTTCTTGCCCCATGTCTCTATATTGCCCCATGTCTCCATACTGCACCATGTCTCCATCCTCCCCATGTTTCCATTCTGCATCATGTCTCCATCCTGCCCCATATCTCCATCCTGCCCCATGTCTCCCTCATGCACCATGTCTCCATCCTGCCCCATATTCCAGCACCCTCTGTCTTCATCCTGCCCCATGATCCTGCACCATCTGTCTCCATCCTGCCCCATGTTCCTGCCAATCTGTCTTCATCCTGCCCCATGTTCCTGCCCCATCTGTCTCCATCCTGCCCCACGTCTTTCTTGCCCCATGTCTCTATCTTGCCCCATGTCTCCATACTGCACCATGTCTCCATCCTCCCCATGTTTCCATTCTGCACCATGTCTCCATCCTGCCCCATGTCTCCATCCTGCCCCATGTCTCCATCCTGCACCATGTCTCCATCCTGCACCACGTCCAGCGGCGATGTTCCCTCCAGGCATTTCAACTGCGGACTTGCTGGTGAATGACAATGACGTCATACACAGGCAACGTGCGCGCTGACGTCAGCCGTTAGCCTCCGATTGGCTGGCGGCTTTTAACTATTGCAGTGCGGGTCTGCACGAAAATAGAGTTTAACTGAACCTGTGTCTCAGACGCAGGTTCAGTTACTGTACCAGCAGAAACCACTGGGGCCCGGTGAGCAGAAGAGATGGGGCCCGATGTGGGCCCCCTCTGCTCATTAGACCCCATATGCCAGTCAGGGCAGTAATGCCCTGATGGCGACCCTGCAGATAATGTTCTGGCTTATAGCCTATTACAGTTAGGTCCATAAATATTTGGACAGAGACAACATTTATCTAATTTTGGTTCTAGACATTACCACAATGAATTTGAAACAAAACAAATCAGATGCAGTTGAAGTTCAGACTTTCAGCTTTCATTTGAGGGTATCCACATTAAAATTGGATGAAGGGTTTAGGAGTTTCAGCTCCTTAACATGTGCCACCCTGTTTTTAAAGGGACCAAAAGTAATTGGACAAATGACTCCAAGGCTATTTCATGGACAGGTGTGGGCAATCCCTTTGTTATGTCATTCTCAATTAAGCAGATGAAAGGGCCGGAGTTGATTTGAGGGTGTGTGTTTGCATTTGGAAGGTTTTGCTGTGAAGGAAACATGTGGTCACAGGAGCTCTCCATGCAGGTGAAACAAGCCATCCTTAAGCTGCAAGAACAGAAAAAAACCCATCCAAGAAATTGCTACAACATTAGAAGTGTTTTTTTTTAAAAAAGTAACAATTTTATTTCAGTATAAATACATAAAAACAAACAACCGTACAGAGAGCACCACAACCAAGATTACCAGGCAATATATATATAATGGGGAAGGTAATTTTGAGCACTGCTATAAAAATCAATGAGTGATCTCATAAAAATCTCACAATTTAGTTAAATTGTGGCTAAATATAGTAGCGAAAATTCACTAAATAATATAAAGATATTGCAAGTATTTCTTATAATAAAGCCCAGGCCAATAACTACAGCCTGGTATATGCAGGTGGACAATATCACAAATAGTGCCTGCCGACTAAATGAGCTAATAAATGAAAAGGCTACTGCACTGCTGTCACAAGACCTGCATAGCTGATTAGCACACGAAACATTAGGACACTAATAGTCAGTAAACTTTAAATGGCAAAATTGTGATATGTCAGTAAAGGTATTACTAATCTTGCCGCTGTCATAAAACATGCGAAGCAAGAAAAAGCAGATAACAAGAGCTCACTCAAATGTATACAAATGTTTATGAATATTTCTTAAAAAAGTACGCAGCCAGTGAATGCAACCTAATATAATGCAGACTGACGGTATCACAGTTGATGTCTACCAATTAAAGAATAAATCAATGTAACGGCTATTTGTACTGCCGTAACAGGACATACAAGGCTGCACAGCCACCGATCGTAAGAAAAGAGGGGGCTGGTAGGCAGTGAACTGAGTGTCAAAATCGTAGTATATCAGTAGAAGACAATGCTAATCTTGCCGCTATCAGAATATATGCATAGCAGGATAACGCTGTAAGCGGAAAAACACTACGATCATTTAAAAGGCTGATATGTGGTAGACTGGAATCGACTGTGACATGTCAGTAGTAACACCATAAATCTTGCCACTATCAACAAGTATACATGGCAAGGTAACGCTGTAAGCGTGATTAGGTTATTGCGATTGTACTCACAAAGGCTGGAAAAGTAATGTCCACACTATGAATGGAAGGTAAGCCGAGTGCTGTACCCCGTGCCTGGCGCCCCTACGCACGTTTCGAAAATACTTCGTCAGGAGGCGTATATTGTTAGTCCTGGCAGCTGATTATATGTGATGTAAGACCAATCCCTGCATGTGTGCTGAGGTGCGTGCTGATTAAAGCTGGCCTCATTGATTTTTATAGCAGTGCTCAAAATTACCTTCCCCATTATATATATATTGCCTGGTAATCTTGGTTGTGGTGCTCTCTGTACGGTTGTTTGTTTTTATGTATTTATACTGAAATAAAATTGTTACTTTTTTCAAAAAAAAACTCTTTGGTTATTTCTCCTACTCCATTCTTTAATGTTATATGGGGAAATAGCATTTGTTATGTATCTATTTTGGAGTTATTGATTATTATTTAGGGTAGTCATTTGGCATAAGGAATTTCTTTTGTTAACATTAGAAGTGGCAAAATCTACAATTTGGTACATCCTGAGAAAGAAAGAAAGCACTGGTGAACTCATCAATCCAAAAAGACCTGGGAGCCCACGGAAGACAACAGTGGTGGATGATCGCCGCATACTTTCTTTGGTGAAGAAGAACCCGTTCACAACAACAACTGAAGTCCAGAACACTCTCAGTGAAGTAGGTGTATCTGTCTCTAAGTCAACAGTAAAGAGAAGACTCCATGAAAGTAAATACAAAGGGTTCACATCTAGATGCAAACCATTCATCAATTCCAAAAATAGACAGGCCAGAGTTAAATTTGCTGAAAAACACCTCCAGAAGCCAGCTCAGTTCTGGAAAAGTATTCTATGGACAGATGAGACAAAGATCAACCTGTACCAGAATGATGGGAAGCCAAAAGTTTGGAGAAGAAAGGGAACGGCACATGATCCAAGGCACACCACATCCTCTGTAAAACATGGTGGAGGCAACGTGATGGCATTGCCATGCATGGCTTTCAATGGCACTGGGTCACTTGTGTTTATTGATGACATAACAGCAGACAAGAGTAGCCGGATGAATTCTGAAGTGTACCGGGATATACTTTCAGCCCAGATTCAGCCAAATGCTGCAAACTTGATTGGACGGTGCTTCATAGTACAGATGGATAATGACCCCAAGCATACAGCCAAAGCTACACAGGAGTTCATGAGTGCAAAAAAGTGGAACATTCTTCAATGGCCAAGTCAATCACCAGATCTTAACCCAATTGAGCATACATTTCACTTGCTCAAATCCAGACTTAAGAGGGAAAGACCCACAAACAAGCAAGACCTGAAGGCTGCGGCTGTAAAGGCCTGGCAAAGCATTAAGAAGGAGGAAACCCAGCGTTTGGTGATGTCCATGGGTTCCAGACTTAAGGCAGTGATTGCCTCCAAAGGATTCGCCACAAAATTTTGAAAATAAAAATATTTTGTTTGGGTTATGTTTATTTGTCCAATTACTTTTGACCTCCTAAAATGTGGAGTGTTTGTAAAGAAATGTGTACAATTCCTACATTTTCTAACACATATTTTTGTTCAACCCTTCAAATTAAACGTTACAATCTGCACTTGAATTCTGTTGTAGAGGTTTCATTTCAAATCCAATGTGGTGGCATGCAGAGCCCAACTCGCGAAAATTGTGTCACTGTCCAAATATTTCTGGCCCTGACTGTAGTTATACCCATACGATTAGATCAGACGGGTTGCCCAGTACTATCTAAGTGCATCCCATGAGAACAGACACCCTAATTTACAAGGCCAAAAATGCTGGGCCTGGCTGCATCCTGAAAAATGAAGTCCAAAAAAAAGTATATGTATATAATATAGGAGGTATTGGTTGACATTTTGGCCAAGATATACAAGCTCGCATCCCAATGATTTTTATTCCTCTTTTGTGGCTTTGCTTCTAAGTTTAGTGTTATAACTCGCAAGTGTGAGGACCCTTGACGCAGGTTGTGAGCTTGGATATCTTGGCCAAAATATCGACCAATACCTCATATTACACTGTGTTCCAACTTATTATGCAAAAATTGTTTAGGAGTGATAAGGTAAGAATTTTTTTGTTTGTCAGTTAAACTCATTGATGGTGATGTGTGTCAGGGCTCTTTATATCACTGTAAGCAATTGCAGACACCTGTGCTAATTAGTTTGGCAGGTGTGTCCAATGAAAGGCAAGACTACTTAAGAAGGCTGTCCCACATTATTAAGCAGCCTACATTTTCTGCCAAAATGGGAAAGAAAAAGGATGTGTCGGCTGCTGAGAAGCAACAAATTGTGGAGTGTTTAGGTCAAGGCATGACTACAATCAACATTGCCAAGACACTTCATCGTGATCATCGCACAATCAAGAAGTATGTAGCTGATTCACAGTACACACGTGTGCATGCTGATAAGGGAAAATTGAGGACTCTTTCCTACAGGCAATTATGTCAGGTTAAAAGAGCAGCGGCAAAAAAGCCTTGTCATAGCAGCAGACAAGTTTTTGAAGCTGTTGGTGCCTCCAACATCCCCCGAACAAGATGCAGGGTCCTTCAGAGGTTTGCAGCTGTGCGTAAGCCATCCTGTCAACCTCCTCTATCCACTGCACACATGCAGGAACGGCTCCAGTGGGCCAAACAATACATGAAGACTGACTTCAAAACTGTTTTGTTCACCGATGAGTGCCGTGCAACGCTCGATGGTCCAGATGGATGGAGTGGAGGATGGCTGGTTGATGGACTCCCCATGCAAACACGGCTATGGCGCCAACAAGGAGGAGGTGGAGTAATATTTTGGGCTGGAATAATGGGGAGAGAGATTGTCGGCCCCTTTAGGATCCCTGAAGGGGAAAGATGAACTCCATAGTGTATGTTGAGTTTCTCAAACAGCACTTCCTGCCATGGTTCAAGAAGAAGAACCGTGCATTCCGCAGCAAGATCATTTTCATGCATGATAATGCACCGTCTCATGCTGCACACAACACATCTGCATCTCTGGCTGCTATGGGCATAAAAGGGTTCAAACTTATGGTGTGGCCCCCATGCTCCCCTGACCTCAACTCCATTGAGAACCTCTGAAGCATCATCAAAAGGAGTGTCTATGATGGCGGGAGGCAGTTCACATCTAAGCAACAGCTCTGGGAGGGTGTTCTGTCCTCATGCAAAACAATTGAAGCAGAAACCATCCAAAATCTGACAAATTCAATGGACGAGAGAGTTCAGAAGCTTCTTTCGAACAAGGGGTCCTATGTACAAATGTAACATCACCTAGAATAAAGTTTTGAGTTGAAAACTGTTTGATTTCAGTTTGTAATAACTTGCTAATGCTTATAATTTCAAAAATGACCATTTTTTTGTCCTTTATTAAAATGAAAAGGTTGAAAACTCTGCTGTGCATAATAATTTGGAACATGCATTTTGAGTGCAGTTTGAGTGTTTTATTTTTTAAAAAATATACTGTTATCATAGGCAGTTTGTACAAAAACCTTTCACTTGTACTCTAATAGTTATTTGACTGGAAAATTACAATGACTGCAATTCATATAGGTAATTTGGGAAAATCTGAGAAAATATTATTTGCATAATAATTTGGAACACAGTGTATATATATTCATATTTTTTTTTTTACACTTCATTTTTCAGGGTGCAGGCAGGCCCAGCATTTTTACATTTTACATTTCCTGCTGTTAAATTGAAAGTAATTAGACAACCATACATTATAAATGGCATGTCTCAGTATGAGAAAAAAAAAGAGTCTTGTGACCAATGTATAAGCCATAAATACATCTATGAAACAAAACCACCGCGTTTCTAAACTTCCTCCGACTGATGTTCATGACGTGATATAGTTCACCTATTTAAGATGCACCTTACTGCAGAGGTGACCACCAAACTGAGAGCGGAGACTGAAGCCTCGTCAGGTAATAGATCAGCTGAGAGAGGTAAAAACTGTATAAACCTGGTTGATAGCTATAACAAAATTTTAAGCCATGCTATTTTTATATAATTTAATTTACATGTTGACCATGAATGGTCAGATTTGTAGATACACAACTGTAGAGCCAGTTATTGAGGACCACCAAAATTCTGCATGTTGTACATTTACTTAGACCAGCGGTGGTCAACCTACAATATTATAGGGGGGCTTATAAGCACATTACAGTTATCATCCTGTTTCTCCCATTGCTGCCAAGAACTGTATGCAGAAAAGTGGGCAGCAGTGTGTGCCTGCCTAGGTCTCAGCACTAATGCACTCTCAGGATGCAGCAACCCTATGTAGTAAAGATTGTAGTAAAGAAGGCTGCAGCACAGGTGCAAAATACTGATGAGACAACCACTCACAACCTATCAATTCATGTAGGGGATGATTGCTTAGTATTAAATTGCAGAAAAGTGGCATGTATAGTGCGCTGGTCACACAAAAGTAATGCTCTTGCTTACAGCCTATTAGTGACTCCCATACTATTAGATTAGGTGGGCTGCCCAGCACTATCTAAGTGCATCCAATGATGAACAGACATCCTAGTTTACAAGGCCAAAAGTGCTGGGTGTGGCTGCACCCTGAAAAATGAGGTACAAAAAATAGTATATATATATATCTAATATATGACATACTGGTCGATATTTTGGCCAAAATATGCAAACTTGCAATTTTTGTTGTTTTTCACAAAGTCCCGGATATCCCCTTTAAACATTTCTGTGTAAAGGGAGTTGGGAGAGAAAGCTGTTGATTGTTCTCTAATGTGTATGGGTGCCACAGGTCCCTTCAGATACTACTAAACAGCCTGTTGCCCATGGTTGGCTTACAATATGTGCAAAGAATTTTATTTGCAGGCCATATAGTTTGTGTGTGGCGGTGTATCTTTTCACTAAAATCACCAAAAATTGCGATTCTAAAGGGTAATTCAGGCCTACATATGACGCATTGAGTTATGAAATAAAGTAGTTGTTGTCTTAAGTATTGTCTAATGAATAGTTATTACATTTATAGAATTATTCCTGAGTTTGGCTCGGAAGACGTATATCCAAGATTTATATCTATTCCTTATATGTCAAGAAGTTCATTGTCCAATAGCCTCAAGGAAGTCAAACTCGGCAATCAACGATACTGATTAAAAAAGAAGATCTTGGTAAGTTTCATCATATTATTATCTTATCATCTCATTACAACAAGATGTCTGTGTGGTCCAATGGTAAGATTGAAATCCCAGATGCCAATTCACCACATCATCAAAGGGGTCAGCAAAAGGGGCGAGCATCGGTTCAGCCGTTGAGCTAAGTGTTGATGTAGTATTTTTTTTTTTTTTTGTTATGAACCTTTTGCTAGTTCTTTATGGTTCAACAAAATACCGTCCAACTGGAGAATGCAGATTTTTGTAAAATTCGAGCACATTTCAAATCCACGTTAATATATTTTCCCATCTCTACTTGCAACATTTTCTGCATGATCCTGAAACAGTTTTATAGAAATCTGCAGGCCCGGATTGCTAATCTGCCCGGGTGGGCAGATGCCCGGTGGGCTGGCGGCTAAGTGGGCCGCTGGCCCTTTAAAACGGGTGAGGAAGCTCCGGCCCGCGGGCCACATGCTTGCCGCAGGCAGGTCCCCGCAGTCCATAATTCTCCGGCAGCAGCCGTATCCTGCCAAGTGCCTGCACATGAATGATGATGTCATCGGGGTGGGCGGAGTTAGCACCCAATGCTCTTCCGTTCTCCTGTCCCGGAAGAGGAGCTCAGTGCCTGTCTGCAGGTAATATCTGTGCCTGGTGATCTGTACCCTTCAGCTATGTGCCCCCCCCCAGCTATGTGCCCCAATATAATCTCTGTGCCCCCAACTATATGCCCCCCTGTGATCTGTGCCACCCCAGCTATATGCACCCCTGTGATCTTTGCCCCCAGCTATATACACCCCTGTGTTCTGTGCACCCCAACTATATGCACCCCCTGCAATCTGTGCCCCCCAACTATATGCCCTCCTGTGATTTGTGCCCCCCAGCTATATGCACCCTCCTGTGATCTGTGCCCCCCAGCTATATGCACCCGTGATCTGTGCCCCGCAACTATATGCCCCCTGTGATCTGTGCCCCCAGCTATATGCACCCCTGTGATCTGTGCCCCCAGATATATGCCCCCCAACTATATGCCCCCCTGTGATCTGTGCCCCCCAGCTATATTCCCTCTGTGATCTTTGTGGCTCCCAGCTTTCTGCCCCCTTGTGATTTATGTGCCCCCCTGTGATCCCTGTGCCCCCCTGCTATGTACCCCCTGTGATATTTGTGCTCCCATATGATTTTTGTGCCCCCTGTTATCTCTGTGCCCTCCAGCTATGTGCCCTCCTGTGATCTTCATGCCAGCCCCGGTGATCTCTGTGCCCCCAGCTATGTGCCCCCTGTGATCTTTGTGCTCCCACTGTGATCTCTGTACCTCCCCCTTTGTGATCGTCGTGCCACCCCACAGTGATCTCTGTGTCCCCCCGGGTGACCTATGAGCCCCACCTCGTGATCTACAGTGCCTACAAGTAGTATTCAACCCCCTGCAGATTTAGCTGGTTGACACATGCGGAATTAACTTGGCATTGTGACATTTGTACTGTAGATCAGCCTGGAAGTGGGAAATGCACTGCAGCTAAAAAAAATTTTATAATTTTTTTTTTTTTTTTTTAAAAACGTTAAAAGTTAATGCAGAGTGTCATTTATTATTCAACCCCTCAAACCACAAGAATTCTGTTTGGTCCCCCTAAAGTATTAAGAAGTAGTTCAGGCACCAAGAATAATGAGCTTCACATGTGTGGATTAATGATCTCTTTTGCCAGCCTTTTCTGACTATTTAAGACCCTCTCCAAACTTGTGAACAGCACTCATACATGGTCAACATGGGAAAGACAAAGGAGCATTCCAAGGCCATCAGAGACAAGATCGTGGAGGGTCACAAGGCTGGCAAGGGGTACAAAACCCTTTCCAAGGAGTTGGGCCTACCTGTCTCCACTGTTGGGAGCATCATCCGTAAGTGGAAGGCTTATGGAACTACTGTTAGCCTTCCACGGCCTGGACAGCCTTTGAAAGTTTCCTCCCGTGCCGAGGCCAGGCTTGTCCGAAAATTCAAGGCTAACCCAAGGACAACAAGGAAGGAGCTCCGGGAAGATCTCATGGCAGTGGGGACATTGGTTTCAGTCAATACCATAAGTAACGTACTCCTCCGCAATGGTCTCCGTTCCAGACGAGCCCTTAAGGTACCTTTACTTTCAAAGCGTCATGTCAAGGCTCGTCTACAGTTTGCTCATGATCACTTGGAGGACTCTGAGACAGACTGGTTCAAGGTTCTATGGTCTGATGAGACCAAGATCGAGATCTTTGGTGCCAACCACACACGTGACGTTTGGAGACTGGATGGCACTGCATACGACCCCAAGAATACCATCTCTACAGTCAAGCATGGTGGTGGCAGCATCATGCTGTGGGGCTGTTTCTCAGCCAAGGGGCCTGGCCATCTGGTCCGCATCCATGGGAGGATGGATAGCACGGCCTACCTGGAGATTTTGGCCAAGAACCTCCGCTCCTCCATCAAGGATTTTAAGATGGGTCGTAATTTCATCTTCCAACAAGACAACGACCCAAAGCACACAGCCAAGAAAACCAAGGCCTGGTTCAAGAGGGAAAAAGTCAAGGTGTTGGAGTGGCCTAGTCAGTCTCCTGACCTTAACCCAATTGAAAACTTGTGGAAGGAGCTCAAGATTAAAGTCCACATGAGACATCCAAAGAACCAAGATAATTTGGAGAAGATCTGCATGGAGGAGTGGGCCAAGATAACTCCACAGACCTGTGCCGGCCTGATCAGGTCTTATAAAAGACGATTATTAGCTGTAATTGCAAACAAGGGTTATTCCACGAAATATTAAACATAGGGGTTGTATAATAATTGACCCACACTTTTATGTTTAAAATTTATTAAAATTCAACTGAGCAACATAACTTTTTGGTTTGTAAGATTTATGCTTCTGTTAATAAATCCTACTCTCGTTTGCAGTTTGAAGGCTCTAACTTATTTGCATCTTATCAAACCAGCTAAATCTGCAGGGGGTTGAATACTACTTGTAGGCACTGTATGTGTCTCACCAGGATGCCTGTTCCCCTCCCAGTGCTGTATATCCCCCTTTTTTGTTTCCTGCTCTACTCACTGTCCGAGCAAGGGAACCGCTCCTCTGCATGCCTGACGATGGATGCATCTCAGCTGTTCATCCTCCCCCCATCTCCATACCTGGGTGAGTCCCGATATGGAAACTTTGTGTATGTACAGCACTTGCACTATCACCTGTATACTGTATGTAGACTGCTGTGTATACAATATATAGGTGATACTGGCTGCCAAATCTGTGTAATCGCACTATCACCTATATAATTAATATACAGCAGTCTATATACATTATATAGGGGATACTGTGACTTGGGCGGGGTTACACTAGCGTGTGTGATGCAAGAAACTCACGAGTCTCTCGCATCAACACCCGGCACTGCCGCCAGCACTCGGACCGGAGCGTGAGACTGCATGTATCTCTCTGCAGCCGCACGCTCCGGTCCAGACTGCCAGCGGCAGCTCGGGTGTTGATGGTCCGATAAGTTGTGAAAAAGTGGCAGACTCTTCATTAGTCCATGCGTGGCAAAGTTTCAGATCCATAACATAACCTTTCTCTGCTGTGGAACTGAAATGTTGCCACATGGGCTATAAAGAGTCTGCCCCTCCCCGCTTGCTCAGGGCCCGGCACTTGCCATACTTACCTCTTCCTGCTCCTCCACTGCGGCGTCTTCTGACTGTGACGTTTCAGGTCTGAGGGTGCAGTGACGTCACGTTTGTGCTCCCTCTGCCTGAACAGTCACAGTGCAGAGAGCCGGAAGACGCCGACGTTGAGGAGTCCAGTGCTGAGCAGCGGCCAGCGAGGAGAGGGGAGTATTTCATTTTTTTTTTAATGTTTTGAGCAATGTATGGGGTCCATCATATACTGGAGCATCATATGGGGCCCCATTATACTGAAGCATAATATGGGGTCCATTATATACTGGAGCATCATATGGGCCCATTATATATGGAGCATCATATGGGGCCCATTATATGTGGAGCAACATATGGGGCCCATTATATATGGAGCATTATACGGGGCCCATTCTGTTTGGAGTTTGGATCAATATATCAGGCCCATCATGTACTGTTTGGAGCATTATATGTGGCCCATTCTGTATGGAGCAAGGTATGGAGCTCATTATACTGTATGGAGCAATATATGGGACTCATTATTCTGTATGGAGCAATATATGGGGCTCATTATACTATATGGAGCAATATATGGGGATCATTATTCTGTATGGAGCAATATATAAATTATTCTGTATAACACGCTATGTGGTGCCCATAATACTGTATGGAGGACTATACTGTCTGATTTATGTCCTATTGTAGAATGTACAATAGTTATCACTCATGTAATGTAAGAAGTGAAATATTTGGTATTGTATCTATATTTTTCTGCTGTATCTGTGCATTATGAATTGTGGTGGTATGTGTTAAAGAGGCCACTCAGACTTTCACTCGGGGACCACAAAACCTGGAGGCGGCCCTGTATGCACTGCACAGTACCACTTCTCCTGTCCTGTTGTCGAAGAGGCGACATTGGACTTTGGGAGGGTCAATATTGGTTTAGTGTTTTCAATATTACTATGGCCAAATAAAAAAAAAAATATTGGAAAAGCTGTTTAAATGGATTATCCCAAGTAATCCCCTCACCTTTGGATAGGGCATAACTTTCTAATTGCTGGGACCTCCATGATCCTGAAAATCAGAGCATTGGAGTCAGAGCCAGAATAACTTCAAACAGTTCAGCTTTATTTTCCTCCAGACACAGCACATCCAAAACACCATTACCACGTTTGACACGGTACTAGCAATACATCTTCTACAGCTCCACTTAGTTTCTTCATCTAAACCAGAATGGACCACAAAGTAACTGCGTGACGAGGAGCCGGTGGAAAACGTCACTTCGATCTCTTTCCCTGGAACTGACTTCAGTCCAGACACGGACATACACATCTACTAGGTCGTCCACCACCTTTCTGGTTATCCTGCCTGTGTACTCGCTGGTGGCCCTTGACTACTTCTTCAGCACTCACACTTTTGCTGACATTCCCACAGTGGTTCATCCACTGGCTTCGCTACTTCTTCAGCCCCAGACTCTGGCTGACATTTCGACAGTGATTCCTTCACTGGCTGATCTACTGCTGTCGGTACCTTACACACTTTACTCTTGATGTGTCAGCTCCACGGCTCAAGACCAGGGACGTCTGAGCAGTAACAGGGTCCACCCCCAACTGACTATCTCTAGGAAATCCCTACCCTAGTTCCAGCTTACACTTCACTACTTAACCCCTAGTGTCCTACAAGTGTTCTCTCTAATGAATGAGCTCAGTGCCCTATCTAGTGTCCCTTTGCAAAACTTCACTTACCCAGTCTATGAATACTATATACTACAAGTGCCCTCCTCTAATGTTCCCAAAAGATGCACTAACTTTCCTTTATCTACACTGAAATACAATACAAAAGACATGAAAATACGTCACAGTGAGATGCATAACAATTATTTACTGTGAATATACGCAGCAGCATAAACATTTAAAGGGCTAGGTCCTGACCCCCTTACAAGAGCACCATGTAACTGCAGCTGTGGTCGATCATACGCACTGTGGCGCCATTCACATGTAGCTCTTCAAATATCTCCTTTTAGGAGAGTGAGGGGCACAACAAAGTAAAGCAAAATTCACTGATCGGGGTGAGGAGTGTTATAGTTTGTGGGCTGGTGGGTTTGTGTGACAGGACTGCTTTTTTGTCCCTGTCCAGCCCTGGAAATCTGGCAGAGAATCTAAGGATAATCGCCTACTGATGAGGTCCAGCTTTGTTTGGTGGCCATCTGAAATCCTGCCCCTTTTTGCCCACCTGCAGGCAGAGAACAATAACGCTAATGCTCCAATCAGTTGTCTTACTTTCTAATTAGTGTTAAAAGGAAGCGACATCAGAAAACGACTCATTGTTTAAATCAGGTTTTTACATTAAATGTACTTTTTTAAAATTTTTCGGCAACATTTTTTCCATATTTAATCTGTATTAAAAAATAAAAAAATAAATTTAGCAATTTTCACACAGGCCACTGGGGCTTCTAGTTTTCTGTTTGTTTCAGAAAATGCAAATGTACATTAGGTGCAATGTACAGATTAGAGTAGGTATTTTATACTTATGCATCTAATGTTCTTTCAGTGGCACTTTTAGGATGGTCACCAAAATTACATCAGATCCGACTGACTTATGCATTCACTTGTTGTCTTTCTTGTTTCTTTGAGAACAAGCACAACTCAGATCTCATGGAATTACCGTCAAACTTACCAAACTAAAGCAAATGTGGACAGAGCTTCAATCTATTGTTTCTCTCATAGTAAAGTTTAAAGATCTCCAGTGTTCATGATCAGAAACAAAATCCATTCCAGCTACGAGATTAATATAATTTATAAAATTAAGGTTGAAAAAAAATGAACATATACCCATCTATAAGTAATAACCAAAAGTGTAAAAAGCCATCCACCAGCGCCAAGGTGAACCCAGTCGGGACAGTCCTATCCTCTAGTATACCAACCTATACTCCAGTTCATTTTTTTTTTTTGGTTTTGCTTAATATAGTTTATAGTTCAATTTTTCTATTACTTTCTCCACAGATCTAGACACTATGTCTACCATATACTTCTTAGGCATTTGGGGAATTCTTCTTCTGGAGTCGACTTCATGCCTTGATCCAAGCCGAGCTGAAAGAAATTTTGATGAATTTAAAAAAAAAATATTTTAACTGAGAAATTTACAAACTGTACACATTATATGGCCAAACACGGCATAAATAAA
>JARQOD010000004.1:29813427-29898399 GCA_033576555.1 Oophaga sylvatica
GTGTGGTCCAATGGTAAGATTGAAATCCCAGATGCCAATTCACCACATCATCAAAGGGGTCAGCAAAAGGGGCGAGCATCGGTTCAGCCGTTGAGCTAAGTGTTGATGTAGTATTTTTTTTTTTTTTTGTTATGAACCTTTTGCTAGTTCTTTATGGTTCAACAAAATACCGTCCAACTGGAGAATGCAGATTTTTGTAAAATTCGAGCACATTTCAAATCCACGTTAATATATTTTCCCATCTCTACTTGCAACATTTTCTGCATGATCCTGAAACAGTTTTATAGAAATCTGCAGGCCCGGATTGCTAATCTGCCCGGGTGGGCAGATGCCCGGTGGGCTGGCGGCTAAGTGGGCCGCTGGCCCTTTAAAACGGGTGAGGAAGCTCCGGCCCGCGGGCCACATGCTTGCCGCAGGCAGGTCCCCGCAGTCCATAATTCTCCGGCAGCAGCCGTATCCTGCCAAGTGCCTGCACATGAATGATGATGTCATCGGGGTGGGCGGAGTTAGCACCCAATGCTCTTCCGTTCTCCTTTCCCGGAAGAGGAGCTCAGTGCCTGTCTGCAGGTAATATCTGTGCCTGGTGATCTGTACCCTTCAGCTATGTGCCCCCCCCAGCTATGTGCCCCAATATAATCTCTGTGCCCCCAACTATATGCCCCCCTGTGATCTGTGCCACCCCAGCTATATGCACCCCTGTGATCTTTGCCCCCAGCTATATACACCCCTGTGTTCTGTGCACCCCAACTATATGCACCCCCTGCAATCTGTGCCCCCCAACTATATGCCCTCCTGTGATTTGTGCCCCCCAGCTATATGCACCCTCCTGTGATCTGTGCCCCCCAGCTATATGCACCCGTGATCTGTGCCCCGCAACTATATGCCCCTGTGATCTGTGCCCCCAGCTATATGCACCCCTGTGATCTGTGCCCCCAGATATATGCCCCCCTACTATATGCCCCCCTGTGATCTGTGCCCCCAGCTATATTCCCTCTGTGATCTTTGTGGCTCCCAGCTTTCTGCCCCCTTGTGATTTATGTGCCCCCCTGTGATCCCTGTGCCCCCCTGCTATGTACCCCCTGTGATATTTGTGCTCCCATATGATTTTTGTGCCCCTGTTATCTCTGTGCCCTCCAGCTATGTGCCCTCCTGTGATCTTCATGCCAGCCCCCGGTGATCTCTGTGCCCCCCAGCTATGTGCCCCCTGTGATCTTTGTGCTCCCACTGTGATCTCTGTACCTCCCCCTTTGTGATCGTCGTGCCACCCCACAGTGATCTCTGTGTCCCCCGGGTGACCTATGAGCCCCACCTCGTGATCTATGTGTCTCACCAGGATGCCTGTTCCCCTCCCAGTGCTGTATATCCCCTTTTTTGTTTCCTGCTCTACTCACTGTCCGAGCAAGGGAACCGCTCCTCTGCATGCCTGACGATGGATGCATCTCAGCTGTTCATCCTCCCCCCATCTCCATACCTGGGTGAGTCCCGATATGGAAACTTTGTGTATGTACAGCACTTGCACTATCACCTGTATACTGTATGTAGACTGCTGTGTATACAATATATAGGTGATACTGGCTGCCAAATCTGTGTAATCGCACTATCACCTATATAATTAATATACAGCAGTCTATATACATTATATAGGGGATACTGTGACTTGGGCCGGGGTTACACTAGCGTGTGTGATGCAAGAAACTCACGAGTCTCTCGCATCAACACCCGGCACTGCCGCCAGCACTCGGACCGGAGCGTGAGACTGCATGTATCTCTCTGCAGCCGCACGCTCCGGTCCAGACTGCCAGCGGCAGCTCCGGGGTTGATGGTCCGATAAGTTGTGAAAAAAGTGGCAGACTCTTCATTAGTCCATGCGTGGCAAAGTTTCAGATCCATAACATAACCTTTCTCTGCTGTGGAACTGAAATGTTGCCACATGGGCTAATAAAGAGTCTGCCCCTCCCCGCTTGCTCAGGGCCCCGGCACTTGCCATACTTACCTCTTCCTGCTCCTCCACTGCGGCGTCTTCTGACTGTGACGTTTCAGGTCTGAGGGTGCAGTGACGTCACGTTTGTGCTCCCTCTGCCTGAACAGTCACAGTGCAGAGAGCCGGAAGACGCCGACGTTGAGGAGTCCAGTGCTGAGCAGCGGCCAGCGAGGAGAGGGGAGTATTTCATTTTTTTTTTAATGTTTTGAGCAATGTATGGGGTCCATCATATACTGGAGCATCATATGGGGCCCATTATACTGAAGCATAATATGGGGTCCATTATATACTGGAGCATCATATGGGCCCATTATATATGGAGCATCATATGGGGCCCATTATATGTGGAGCAACATATGGGGCCCATTATATATGGAGCATTATACGGGGCCCATTCTGTTTGGAGTTTGGATCAATATATCAGGCCCATCATGTACTGTTTGGAGCATTATATGTGGCCCATTCTGTATGGAGCAAGGTATGGAGCTCATTATACTGTATGGAGCAATATATGGGACTCATTATTCTGTATGGAGCAATATATGGGGCTCATTATACTATATGGAGCAATATATGGGGATCATTATTCTGTATGGAGCAATATATAAATTATTCTGTATAACACGCTATGTGGTGCCCATAATACTGTATGGAGGACTATACTGTCTGATTTATGTCCTATTGTAGAATGTACAATAGTTATCACTCATGTAATGTAAGAAGTGAAATATTTGGTATTGTATCCTATATTTTTCTGCTGTATCTGTGCATTATGAATTGTGGTGGTATGTGTTAAAGAGGCCACTCAGACTTTCACTCGGGGACCACAAAACCTGGAGGCGGCCCTGTATGCACTGCACAGTACCACTTCTCCTGTCCTGTTGTCGAAGAGGCGACATTGGACTTTGGGAGGGTCAATATTGGTTTAGTGTTTTCAATATTACTATGGCCAAATAAAAAAAAAAATATTGGAAAAGCTGTTTAAATGGATTATCCCAAGTAATCCCCTCACCTTTGGATAGGGCATAACTTTCTAATTGCTGGGACCTCCATGATCCTGAAAATCAGAGCATTGGAGTCAGAGCCCAGAATAACTTCAAACAGTTCAGCTTTATTTTCCTCCAGACACAGCACATCCAAAACACCATTACCACGTTTGACACGGTACTAGCAATACATCTTCTACAGCTCCACTTAGTTTCTTCATCTAAACCAGAATGGACCACAAAGTAACTGCGTGACGAGGAGCCCGGTGAAAACGTCACTTCGATCTCTTTCCCTGGAACTGACTTCAGTCCAGACACGGACATACACATCTACTAGGTCGTCCACCACCTTTCTGGTTATCCTGCCTGTGTACTCGCTGGTGGCCCACTTGACTACTTCTTCAGCACTCACACTTTTGCTGACATTCCCACAGTGGTTCATCCACTGGCTTCGCTACTTCTTCAGCCCCAGACTCTGGCTGACATTTCGACAGTGATTCCTTCACTGGCTGATCTACTGCTGTCGGTACCTTACACACTTTACTCTTGATGTGTCAGCTCCACGGCTCAAGACCAGGGATGTCTGAGCAGTAACAGGGTCCACCCCCAACTGACTATCTCTAGGAAATCCCTACCCTAGTTCCCAGCTTACACTTCACTACTTAACCCCCTAGTGTCCTACAAGTGTTCTCTCTAATGAATGAGCTCAGTGCCCCTATCTAGTGTCCCTTTGCAAAACTTCACTTACCCAGTCTATGAATACTATATACTACAAGTGCCCTCCTCTAATGTTCCCAAAAGATGCACTAACTTTCCTTTATCTACACTGAAATACAATACAAAAGACATGAAAATACGTCACAGTGAGATGCATAACAATTATTTACCTGTGAATATACGCAGCAGCATAAACATTTAAAGGGCTAGGTCCTGACCCCCTTACAAGAGCACCATGTAACTGCAGCTGTGGTCGATCATACGCACTGTGGCGCCATTCACATGTAGCTCTTCAAATATCTCCTTTTAGGAGAGTGAGGGGGACAACAAAGTAAAGCAAAATTCACTGATCGGGGTGAGGAGTGTTATAGTTTGTGGGCTGGTGGGGTTTGTGTGACAGGACTGCTTTTTTGTCCCTGTCCAGCCCTGGAAATCTGGCAGAGAACTCTAAGGATAATCGCCTACTGATGAGGTCCAGCTTTGTTTGGTGGCCATCTGAAATCCTGCCCCTTTTTGCCCACCTGCAGGCAGAGAACAATAACGCTAATGCTCCAATCAGTTGTCTTACTTTCTAATTAGTGTTAGAAGGAAGCGACATCAGAAAACGACTCATTGTTTAAATCAGGTTTTTACATTAAATGTACTTTTTTAAAATTTTTCGGCAACATTTTTTCCATATTATAATCTGTATTAAAAAAATAAAAAAAATAAATTTAGCAATTTTCACACAGGCCACTGGGGCTTCTAGTTTTCTGTTGTTTCAGAAAATGCAAATGTACATTAGGTGCAATGTACAGATTAGAGTATGTATTTTATACTTATGCATCTAATGTTCTTTCAGTGGCACTTTTAGGATGGTCACCAAAATTACATCAGATCCGACTGACTTATGCATTCACTTGTTGTCTTTCTTGTTTCTTTGAGAACAAGCACAACTCAGATCTCATGGAATTACCGTCAAACTTACCAAACTAAAGCAAATGTGGACAGAGCTTCAATCTATTGTTTCTCTCATAGTAAAGTTTAAAGATCTCCAGTGTTCATGATCAGAAACAAAATCCATTCCAGCTACGAGATTAATATAATTTATAAAATTAAGGTTGAAAAAAAATGAACATATACCCATCTATAAGTAATAACCAAAAGTGTAAAAGCCATCCCACCAGCGCCAAGGTGAACCCAGTCGGGACAGTCCTATCCTCTAGTATACCAACCTATACTCCAGTTCATTTTTTTTTTTTGGTTTTGCTTAATATAGTTTATAGTTCAATTTTTCTATTACTTTCTCCACAGATCTAGACACTATGTCTACCATATACTTCTTAGGCATTTGGGGAATTCTTCTTCTGGAGTCGACTTCATGCCTTGATCCAAGCCGAGCTGAAAGAAATTTTGATGAATTTAAAAAAAAACATATTTTAACTGAGAAATTTACAAACTGTACACATTATATGGCCAAACACGGCATAAATAAACCCAACGGTTGCAAAAATGTCAACAGCTTTATCAAAGCTTCGGTGGCTGATGTAAGAAAAATGTGCGAGAAGAAACCAGATGGCGATTGCTGGAGTACAGAATGTTTTCAAGTATTTAACTGTACCCAAATATTAAAGAAACCTTGTAAATACAAAAAAGACCGAACTGAAATGTCACAAATTAAAGTAACGTGTCGGAAGAAAACACCAGTGCACCTATCTGGAACTAGAAAATGTTGAGGTCTTCATGTCTACATGTTGAGATCTACTGGTCTACTTTAGTTAATGTAAGTTTTTGGATAGTTGTCCAGGAAAGCATGGCTACTTTCGTCCCTAAATAATGCCTCACCTTTCCTTAGGTATAGCAGCTCGAGGATGGACAAGTTCTCTTGGCCCAAGGTATGGCTTTGGAAATGTGACCCACTGGACCTTATAGTCAGAGTAAATTTTTCAGTCCACCAATGCTCTGAAGGGAACAATCCCTCGTACCTGAAGCATTCGCCAATTATATAGATTGTCCAGTTTGTTGTTCTGAGAAATTTAAGGACAGTGTGTTGATTTTTCTTTCAGAAATTGTATTCCCCTAAATTTAGGTACCTGCCTAAGATACCCATGATTGCAGCGGTGCCCCAAGACACAACTCAAGGACAGATTTTGCACTTTCTTCGGAAGAAGGCAGCCATGTTTTTTAAAAAATACTGTTTCCATTTAAAGGCTTTTTCCACCACTTTGGTACTGAAGATGAGCTATAGGGGCTGTCTGGTCCAAATTGATAAGTCACTTTGTGTGACTGCAGACTTATAAATCCCCCCAACGCATGCATTGTGAACTGCAGGGATTCACCGGTTTCTGAGCCAGGACAGGAGGGTATTCATGTGTTCAACATACTCCTGGGCCAGAGCCCGGCCAGTGGACACAGCCTCCCTTCCGTACCAGAGCCCGTCCAGTTGGCCACACCCATTGGACGGCCGCATCACTAGATGGGGTGTGGCCTCCCATCATACAAGTGTAAGGAAGTGAGGTCATGCCCACTGGCCGGGAGTATGTATAACTCATGCATAGCCTCCGGTCCCAGCTCAGAACCGTCAAATCCTTACAGCACACAGTACATCACACAGCGTGACTGCAGACATCAATTTGACCAGGACAACCTCTTTAAGAAGAGTCATCAATATGAGATCCGTGAGTGTCTGATACCCGGTAGCCCTACCGATCAGCAGTTTACAGCACACCAAAATCCGGATGTACACAATCTACGGAAAGGAATTCTAACACTTTGTGACACTGTTACGTGGCCACTGCCCCAGCTGATCCCAGAACCACTACATGGTATATAGAGTAGTGCTTCTATTTGTACACTTTTTCCATCGGTCCTCTACTTAAACTGCAAACTGTTGATCGGTGGTGATGCCGGACGTCAGGGACAGGTCATTAATGTTATAGATGTGGAAAACCCTTCAACACGCTTATGTACATAGAAAATCCATGTGTTGCGGCTAACATTTTCTTTTCAGTATTAAAATTCGTTGTTTGTGGAGGGAGAATATTAATTATTTTATGTCACACAGGCTTCAAGTCATTTTTCTGTAAGCTATTAATGCTATTGTATGTGGAAATAAAAGTATTATTGTCTAGCTCATCATCATTGCCTCTTCCATTATCCATCTATCTATCTATCTATCTATCTATCTATCTATCTATCTATCTATCTATCTATCTATCTATCTATCTATCTATCTATCTATCTATCTATCTATCTATGTAGAAGAAAGAAAAATGAACTGCACTAGAGCCAAACAACAGTCTCATGCCTCATGACCAAATCTAGGCAAAGTGCGGCTGGCGGGCCACATCCGGCCCTTTGGCCGTCTCAGTTCGGACCGCGGACCGAGACAGCTGAGGGGCTGGAAAACTGGTCCACGGGCCACACGGTGCCCGCCCGCTCGCTTTTGCCATAGGCACCGCTGACTGCATTGGTGGAGTAGGAGCCTCCTGCCACTTCCTCCACCAATCAGAGTGTGAAACAGCTGACGCGATGACATCATTTCATCGCGTCAGCTGCGTGCTGCGGTGCGGAGAGTCAGCGCACCGGAGACAGGGAGACAAGCAGAGCGCCAGGGAACAGGACAGAGGTGAATATGTGGTGTTTATTTTTTTTCATGTGTATGGGATGTTTGGGTGGGCATGGGGATGCTATGGGGTGTTGAGCTTTATAAGGGGATGCTATGGGGGTGTTGAGCTTTATAAGGGGAGGCTATGGGGCTGTTGAGCTTTACAATGGGAGGCTATGGGGGTGTTGAGCTTTATAAGGGGAGGCTATGGGGGTGTCTTGCTGCACAAGGGGAGGCTATGGGGGTGTCGTGCTGCACAAGGAGAGGCTATGGGGGTGTCTTGCTGCACAAGGGGAGGCTATAGGGGTGTCGTGCTGCACAATGGGAGGCTATGGGGGTATTGAGCTTTACAAGGGGAGGCTATGGGGGTGTTGAGCTTTACAAGGGGAGGCTATGGGGGTGTTGAGCTTTACAAGGGGAGGCTATGGGGGTGTTGAGCTTTACAAGGGGAGGCTATGGGAGTGTTGAGATTTACAAGGGGACGCTATGGAGGTGTCGTGCTGCACAAGGTGAGGCTATGGGGGTGTCGTGCTGCTCAAGAGGGAGGCTATGGGGGTGTCTTGCTGCACAAGGGGAGGCTATGGGGGTGTTGTGCTGCACAAGAGAAGGCTATGGGGGCATCTTGCTGCACAAGGGGAGCTATGGGACATCTTGCTGCACAAGGAGAGGCTATGAGGCATCTTGCTGCACAAGGGAAGGCTATGGGGGCATCTTGCTGCACAAGGGTAGGCTATTGGAGCCTCGTGCGGCACACTGGGAGGCTGTGTGAGGCTTATGCAGTATATGGGGAGGCTGTGTGGGGCTTGTGCTGTATATAGGGAGGCTGTGTGGGGCTCATGCAGTATATATAGGGAGGCTCTCTGGGGCTCATGTTGTATATAGGGAGGCTGTGTGGGGCTCATGCAGTGTATATAGGGAGGCTGTGTGGGGCTCATGCAGTGTATATAGAGAGGCTGTGTGGGGCTCATGCAGTGTATATAGAGAGGCTGTGTGGGGCTCATGCAGTATATATAGGGAGGCTGTGTGGGGCTCATGCAGTATATATAGGGAGGCTGTGTGGGGCGCATGCAGTATATGGGGAGGCTGTTTGGTGATTATGCTCTATATAGAGAGGCTGTGTGGTGCTCATGCAGTATATAGAGAGGCTGTGGTGCTCATGCAGTATATATAGGGAGGCTGTGTGGGGCTTATGCAGTATATATAGGGAGGCTGTGTGGGGCTCATGCAGTATATATGGGGAGGCTGTGTGGGGCTTATGCAGTATATATAGGGAGGCTGTGTGGGGCTCATGCAGTATATATGGGGAGGCTGTGTGGGGCTTATGCAGTATACATAGGGAGGCTGTGTGGGGTTCAAGCTGTATATAGTGAGTCTACAGTCATGGCCAAAAGTTTTGAGAATGACACAAATATTAGTTTTTACAAAGTCTACTGCTTCACTTTTTCTATTGGCAATTTGCATATACTCCAGAATGTTATAAAGAGTGATCAGCTTAACAGCAATTACTTGCAAAGTAAATATTTGGCTAGAAAATGAACTTTATCCCCCAAAACACATTTCAACATCATTGCAGCCCTGCCTTAAAAGGACCAGCTAACCTCTTTTCAGTGATTGCTCCATTAACACAGGTGTGGGTGTTGATGAGGACATGGCTGGAGATCAATCTGTCATGATTAAGTAAGAATGACACCACTGGACACTTTAAAAGGAGGCTGGTGCTTGGCATCATTGTTTCTCTTCTGTTAACCATGGTTATCTCTAAAGAAACACGTGCAGTCATCATTGCAATGCACAAAAATGGCCTAACAGGGAAGAGTATCGCAGCTAGAAAGATTGCACCTCAGTCAACAATCTATCGCATCATCAAGAACTTCAAGGAGAGAGGTTCCATTGTTGCCAAAAAGGCTCCAGGGCGCCCAAGAAAGACCAGCAAGCGCCAGGACTGTCTCTTAAAAGTGTTTCAGCTGCGGGATCGGGCTACCAGCAGTGCAGAGCTTGCTCAGGAATGGCAGCAGGCAGGTGTGAGTGCATCTGCACGCACTGTGAGGCGGAGACTCTTGGAGCAAGGCCTGGTCTCAAGGAGGGCAGCAAAGAAGCCACTTCTCTCCAGAAAAAACATCATGGACAGACTGATATTCTGCAAAAGGTACAGGCAGTGGACTGCTGAGGACTGAGGTAAAGTTATTTTCTCTGATGAATCCCCTTTTCGATTGTTTGGGACATCAGGAAAACGCCTCATTCGGAGAAGACAAGGTGAGCGCTACCACCAGTCTTGTCTCATGCCTACTGTTAAGCATCCTGAAAACATTCATGTGTGGGGTTGCTTCTCAGCCAAGGGAATCGGCTCTCTCACAGTCTTGCCTAAAAACACAGCCATGAATAAAGAATGGTACCAGAATGTCCTCCAAGAGCAACTTCTCCCAACCCTCCAAGAGCAGTTTGGCGATCAACAATGCCTTTTCCAGCATGATGGAGCACCTTGCCATAAAGCAAAGGTGATAACTAAATGGCTCTGGGAACAAAACATAGAGATTTTGGGTCCACAGCCTGGAAACTCCCCAGATCTTAATCCCATTGAGAACTTGTGGTCAATCATCAAGAGACGGGTGGACAAACAAAAACCTAAAAATTCTGACAAAATGAAAGCATTGATTGTGCAAGAATGGACTGCTATCAGTCAGGATTTGGTCCAGAAGTTGATTGAGAGCATGCCAGGGAGAATTGCAGAGGTCCTGAAGAAGAAGGGTCAACACTGCAAATATTGACTTGCTGCATTAACTCATTCTAACTGTCAATATAAGCTTTTGTTACTCATATGTTTGCAATTATTATATTTCTGTCTGTGATAAAAACATCTGTCAAACACACATAAAAACCAGAGGGCAGCAGATCATGTGAAAATATAATATTGTGTCATTCTCAAAACTTTTGGCCATGACTGTATGTGGGGGCTCTTACAGTATATAAGGGGGCTCATACGATATACAGAAGGGGCTGTACTTGGGTTCAAACGATATTTAGGAGGATGTCAGCATACTTAATTTTGCCCAATATTAAGTGATACAATTATTAATATAATTAGCAATAATATAATTATAATATATTGATATTAATATTGAGCAGAATTATTTTCGGCATATTGGTTCGGCCCTCAACAACAGGCACAGTCTCTCATATGTTCCCTCAGGAAAATTAATTGCCCACCCTGCTCTTGACTAATGGTTCTCTATTTAATTGAATTCCTTCAGCACCTGCACCAGTATTATGGTGCTCAGCAATGACATGTCCTTGCAAATACTTAGAAGAAAAAAATTTGTGGCACTCACTATGTTGCAGAAAGTCTCAAAAAAATCTATCTATCTATCTATCTATCTATCTATCTATCTATCTATCTATCTATCTATCTATCTATCTATCTTTCTAGCTATCTATGGGATTTCAGCTCTGTGGTAGTCGCTTGGTTATGCACTGACTCAGGGTTAAAGTAAAGTAAGTGTAGAGTGAGAAACAGAAACCAGTGCATCTGATTGGAACAAGACAATATTATGGAATTAACAAAACTGAAATTTTGGATCAATGGCTAACATCTCAACCCCATTGAGAACCTGTGGTCCATCCTCAAAAAGTGGCAGGAAAAGCAAAAACACTGTGATATTCTACAAGCAATGATTAGACAACAATGGGTTGCCATCAGTTAGGATTTGGCCCAGAAGCTGATATCCAGTTGCCAGAGCGAAGGGCAGATGTTTTGAGGAATAGGGGGTCAGCAATATATGTTTGAGCTTTTTTTTTTTTCTAAATCCACCTTAACCCCTTCACCCTGAAGTCTGTTTTAACCTTCCTGACCAGGCCAAATTTTACAATTCTGACGAGTGACGAGTGTCACTTTATGTGATAATAATTCTGAAACGCTTCAATGGATCCCACTGATTTTGAGAATATTTTTTCGTGACATACTGTTCTTCATGATAGTGATAAAATTTGTTCGATATGATTAGCATTTATTTTTGAAAATATCAGAAATTTGACAAAAAATTGGAATATTTAGCAATTTTCAAATTTCCAATTTTTATGCCCTTAAATCAGAGAGTTATGTCACACAAAATAGTTAATAAATAACATTTCCCACATGTCTACTTTACATCAGTACAATTTTGGAAATATCTTTTTTTTGTTAGGAAGTTATAAGGGTTAAAAGTTGAACAGTGATTTCTCATTTTTCCAACAAAATTTACAAAACTACTTTTTTTAGGGACCACCTCACATTTGAAGTAACTTAAATGAGCGGCTTATATGACAGAAAATACCCAAAAGTGACACCATTCTAAAAATTGCATGCCTCAAGGTGTTCAAAATCACACTCAAGAAGCTTATTAACCCTTCAGGTGCTTCACAAGAATTAATGAAATGTGGAAAGAAAAAATTATCATTTAACTATTTTTTTTTTGCAAAAATTTTACTTTAGACTCAAATTTTTATTATTTTTGCAAGAGTAAAAAAAGTTAACCCAAAATTTGTTGTGAAATTTCTCCTGAGCACACTTATACCCCATATGTGGGTGAAAACTACTTTTTTTGGCGCACGGGAGGTCTTGGAGGGGAAGGAGCTCCATTTGACTTTTTGAATGTAAAATTTGCTGGAATAATTAGCGGATGCCATGTCGCATTTGGAGAGCCCCTGATGTGCCTAAACAGTGGAAACCATTCACAAGTGACACCATTTTAGCAACTAGACCCCTCAGGGAACTTATCTAGATATGTGGTGGCACCTTGAACCCCCAGGTGCTTTACAGACTTTTATGTTGAGCTGTATAAAAAAGAAATCAAAATTTTTCCTACACAAATGTTCTTTTAGCCCCAATTTTTATTTTTTCACAAGGGTAACAGGAGAATATTCACCATACAATTTGTTGTGCAATTTCTCCTGAGAATGCAGATTCCAAATATGTGGAGGAAAACTAATGTTTGGAAACATGGCAGGGCTCCCAATAAAAGGAGCGCCATTCAACTTTTTGAATGCAAAATTTGCTGGAATCATTAGGGGAAGCCATGTCGAGTTTGGAGATCCCTTGATGTGCCTAAAGAGTGGAAACCCCCCACAAGTGACCCCATTTTAGAAACTAGACCTTTAGATGTGTGGTGAGTACCTTGAACCCCAAGGTGCTTCATAGAAGTTTATAGCATTAAGCGGTGAAAATAAAAAAAAATCAAATTTTCCCCACAAAAATTTATTTTAACCCCCGATTTTTTATTTTCACAAGGGTAACAGGAGAAAATGGACCTAAACATTTGTTATTCAATTTCTCCTAAGTACGCAGATACCCCATATGTGGGGGCAAACTACTGCAGGGCTCAGAAAGGAAGGAGTGACATTTTGGAACGCAGATTTTGATGGAATGTTCTGCGGGTGTCATGTCGCTTTTGGAGAGGGCCAGATGTGCTTAAACAGTGGAATCCCCCCAAAGTGACCCCATTTTGGAAACTAAACCCCTCAAGGAATTTATCTAGATGTGTGGTGCGCACTTTGAGCTCCTAGGTGCTTCACAGAAGTTTATAATGTTGAGCCATGAAAATAAAAAAATAAAAAAATCACATTTTTCCCACAAAAATTTTATATTAGCCCCAAATTGTTTATTTTAACGGACCAGTGAAGGAGGCCTTACAGACTATGAGTGGTGCTCAATGGTGGATCTCATAGCTAAGTCATTCTGCAGCCATTCTGCTATATATGATGATACATGGAGGCATCACATTATCATTCAATTAACAAAGACCAGCGCGAACCACAGGAGCAAACTCACTTGAGCTGCTGGAGATTTAACGGGTGAGTAAAAATTAGCTTTCTTTTATTTTTTTTATATTTCCGGCTGTCAATTTAAAAGTAATTTGAAAATTAAACATTAAAAATGACACGTCATAGTATGAAAAAAAAAGATTTGTGTGTTGACCACTTTATAAACACAAATATGTCTATGAAATCAATTAAACAAAACCACCGACACGTTTCTACACCTCCTCCCACTGATGATCAAGTCGTGATATAGTTCACTTATTTAAGAAGACCCTCACTGCGGAGATGACTACAAGACTGCAAGCTGAGACTGAAGTCCACGTCAGGTAATATATCAGCTGAGGGAGGTAGAGATCGTATGAAACTAGTTGATAAGAATTGGAAAGTTTTAAGCCATATTGCATCAATAGTATAGAATAATTTGACCTACATGTTGACCATGCATGGTCGGAGTTGTAGATGCACCAGTGATTGAGGACCACTAATATACTGCATGTTGCACAAGACTTTGACCAGCGGTGGTCAACCTACAACATTATGGGGGGCTTAAATGAATATCATAGTTATTATCCTGTTTTCAAGAACTGCCTGCACAATGGTGGTTACTTTCCTTAGATTGTGATGAAGAGGATGGAACATGACTATTGTTCTCAGGATTGATGGTTTCCTAGTAGTTTAAAGGTCACTAAACTCATTAATATTGGCAGGATTGGTCGACAGCCTAATATGTGTGGGGGCCTCCATACTTTCCCCAACAGATGATGTAAGAGGGATGCAGGATTTAGAATTTCAGTGGTGAATCCTTTTGTTTGGCAGGGAGATAAGCAGTCTGGCGGTGACTCTCTCGTAGAGGACACAAGACATGAGTGATTCTGTGTGTGGGGGAGTTGGGAGAGAAAGCTGTTGGCTGAGCAATCGTTATCTAATGTATACTGGTGCCATAGGTCCGAATCAGATACTCTTAAAGAGAATACGTCAGCAGGTTTTTGCTATGTAATCTAAGAGTAGCATAATGTAGGAGCACAGACGTGATTCCAGTGATGAGTCACTTACCGGGCTGCTTGTTTTTGTTTCTATTTAATCAGAGTTTTATTACCAGTATATTATCATTAAAGGACTGGTTGTCTCGTGCTATGTAGTCCTGCTTTTTGTAATTCCAACTCCCACCACTGATTAGAAGCTATTTGCCAATATAAAGTATACACAGAAAGCTGCCAATAACTGGTGTGGGCGGGGTTATACAGAGCTCAGCATTCAGAGCACTGCTAGATCAGATAAAACTGTGATTTTATCAAAACTAGTGCTACCACGTCCTGTGTAATGCCAATAGATTTTTATCAAAACTGCTCCAAGCAGATCAGTCAGTGATACAGTGATGGAATCAGGGTCTCTGACCCATACATAATGATACTCTCAGATAACATATGTATATTTGCAGCCAATACAGTTTGTGTGGGGCAGTGTATCTTTGCACTAAAATCCCTAGAGGATAATTCAGTCCTATATACTATATGTGGCACATGCAGTAGATCATTAATCTATACTGGAGTTTTGCAATATAGTTGTCAAATGGTGTAGTTGTTGTCTTAAATATTGTATAATGAATAGTGATTACCTTTATAGGATAAAACCTGGATTTGGTTGGGAAAACAAATAATTTAGCTCATTGTCCAATAACTCCAAGAAAGTCAAAGTCGGCAATCAATGATACTGATTAAAAGAAGATCTTGGTGAGCGTCATCATATTATTTTCTCATTACAACAAGATATACTGTATATATAGATATATATGGTTGCTCAACCTTTTCCGGTCCAATGGTCAGGAGTTATCATATTCAAGATGGCCACTTCACCACATAATTTTCTCTTTAACAGAGTACTACAGGGTGGACAAGAGACTTTAATTTATAACACGGCTGAGTGCTATCCAATGTTTATGTCTATTGGTCCTTGTGAAACATTGGACTGCATTTGGATGTCATCCAAGTGCAACCCGATTAGTGCGGACACAATGAATGGAGAAGATGGCGAAACTAAGTTCTCTGTAACCTTTGATACGATTCTCTCATGCAAGATAATCTGATCACACTAACGTGACATTCAGCTCATCTCTGAAAGAGTTTGATCCGAGTGACATTAGCACAGTCGGCCCGATTCTCTCTCATGATGGCCGTGTGACCCGAGACTTAGCCAATATTATTTGCCCTCTTCTTGCACTCCTCTTCTCCTCTTCTGTTTGACATGTAAAATACATGTGAAGCCACCAACCACAAAAAAAGTATTTCTGTGACCACATAGTTGAAGGCCACATAAAATGCCACTACAGGCTGGGCACAACTACTGTAAAGGAGTAGAAACCCTAAAATGTAATGTTTAAATTAAACAATAAAAATAGTTGCCCTCGTTTGTAAAAAAAAAAAAAAAAAAAAACGCACAGCACTCAGACCATGCGAGTGCCATCCGATTATTACACATCAATGTCCTTTGAAAAACCGGCAATTCATCTGCCGTGTACAGTAATATCACAGAGTGACAGGTTAGAATAGATAGAATAGATATATACACATAGAGTACATACACACGTGGTCAAAATTGTTGGTGCTCCTTGTTTAATGACAGAAAAACCAACAATGGTCACAGAAATAGCTTGAATCTGACAAAAGTAATACTAAATAAAAAAAATCTATGAAAATGAACAAATGAAAGTAACATAGTAACATAGTTAGCAAGGCCGAAAAAAGACATGTGTCCATCCAGTTCAGCCTATATTCCGTCAGAATAAATCCCCAGATCTACGTCCCTCTAAAGAACCTAATAACTGTAAGGTACAATATTGTTACGCTCCAGGAAGACATCCAGGCCTCTCTTGAACCCCTCGACTGAGATCGCCATCACCACCTCCTCAGGCAAGAAATTCATAAAAAATCGGACCGTATTATACGGCCGTAATACGCAGAAAAGTCCCCTGAAAAGTGATCCGTATGTCATCCGTTTGCAATACGAGGATGCGATTTCCTCACAGCAAAACATCCTTGTGTCATCCGTATGACATCCGTATGGCGAGATTTTCTCGCCGACTTGCAAAACCAGTCAGGTCCCACGCTGCAATCCTTCAGAAAAGGTTAACAGGTTTACAACAGGGACAGGAGCTAATGCTGCAGCCTCACTGTAAACCCCCGAATGAATGAGCTCATCTCCCTATCTCCTGGCTGACAGGAGATGAACTGATTAGTGTGGGAAGCTTAATTGATTGTTTCCCACGCTAATCAGTTCAGTTCAGGTCGGCCGAGGACTCACTGTGACGTCACTGAGGCTGTGTGGAGTCTCCGGCTGACCTGAACTGAACTGATTAGCATGGGAAACATTCAATTAAGCTTCCCACACTAATCAGTTCATCTCCTGTCAGCCGGGAGTACTCGCTCAAGTTCCATTACATCCTTCCTGAACACTGGTGCCCAAAACTGTACACAGCACTCCATGTGTGGTCTAACCAGGGATTTGTACAGAGGCAGTATAATGCTCTCATCATGTGTATCCAGACCTCTTTTACTGCACCCCATGATCCTGTTTGCCTTGGCAGCAGCTGCCTGGCACTGGCTGCTCCAGGTAAGTTTATCATTAACTAGGATCCCAAGTCCTTCTTCATGTCAGATTTACCCAGTGGTTTCCCATTCAGTGTGTAATGGTGATATTGATTCCTTCTTTCCATGTGTATAACTTTACATTTATCATTGTTAAACCACATCTGCCACCTTTCGGCCCAAGTTTCCAACTTATCCAGATCCATCTGTAGCAGAATACTATCTTCTCTTGTATTGACTGCTTTACATAGTTTTGAATCATCTGCAAATATCTAATAGATGTGCCTTTTCTGGGTGGCTCTGGGCTGCCATTTTTAGGCTGGGGAGCCAATATCAATAGCTCCTTAACGGCCTGAGAATAATTGGGGTGTTTGTCCTTGTGGTGTGCATTTCCATGGTGCTGAACAGCCTGCCTGATCTAACACCAAGGGCATCACTAACAAGCTGTAAGCAACACACTGTACAGTGGCTTGTGAAAGTATTCAATATTTTTATAATCTGATTTGTGTGTGATGCATCAGCACTAAATAGTCTAGTTGGTGAAGTGAAGTGAGAAAAATACAGACAAAAATTAAGTATGGGCTCAAATAACTAAAAATTGGCATGTGCATATGTATTCACCCGTTTTGCTATGAAGCCCCTAAAAATTTACCTCCATATGTCACATGCTTACATGTTTAGTGAAAGGAAGTCCCCCTGGGTGCAATCTAAGTGTCAGATAGCCTGTCAGTAAATACACACCTTTTCTAAAAGGTCACAGAGGCTCCAACATCATTAACTCCTTCATCCTGAAGCCAGTTTTCATCTTCAGGACGAGGACAATTTTTTCCATACTGACCAGTGTCACTTTATGTGGTAATAACTCTGGAACGCTTCAACGCATCCCACCGATTCTGATACTGTTTTCTCGTGACATTATGTATTTCATGATAGTGGTAACATTTCTTTGATATAACTTGCGTTTATTTGTAATAAAATTTAAATTTTGAAAAATTTTGCAATTTTCAAGGCGGACATGTGCTGCGTCCAAAGTGCTGCCGATTACTGACCGTGGGGATGTAGCCTCAAAGACGTTTTTAATTGCAAAAACTAGTTTTTGCATCCCCATATTTTGAGAGCTATAATTTTTCCATATTTCGGCTAACAGTCATGTGATGGCTTGTTATTTGTGGGACGAGTAGGCCATATTTACAGGCACCATTTTTGAGCACATGACTTTTTCTGATCTCTTTCTATTACGATTTTTGTGAGGCAGAATGACCAAAAACAGCAATTCAGGAATTGTTTTTTGAGTTGTTTTTTTTATAACATTCCACTTGTAGAAAAATTGATAAAGCAGCTTTAATTTTCAGATCAGTGCAATTACAGTGATACCACATTTATATTTTTTTAATGTTTTGGCGCTTTTACACAAAAAAAACTATTTTATAGAAAAAATAATTAGTTTTTGCATCGCTTTATTTTGAGAGCTATAATTTTTTTTTTTCGGCTGATGGAGCTGAATGGCGGCTTCTTGTCTGTGGGACAAGATGTTGTTTTCAGCAGTACCATATTTATTATTTGTTTCTTTGTTGCGTTTTATTGCACTATATGTTCGATGATGTATGATGATAAAGCTTCATTTTTTATTTATCACTTTGCGGTATTCGCTGAAGGGGCTAACTAGTGAACAGTTTTATAGAGTGGATCGTTCCAGGCGCAGCAATACCAAATATGTGTACTTTTTTATTTTTTTTACATAAATAAATGTATTTATTGGATTAATATTTAGGCTAAGTGCACACGTTCAGGAATGTTTGCAGAATATTCCTGAGCAAAAACGGACTTTTTTCGCGGTAAAAACGCACGTTTTTTGCGCGGATTTTGTGCATTTTTTGTGCGTTTTTGTGCGGATTTGACACGTTTTTACCGCGATTTTTTCCTGAACTTTCTAGGTCAATAAAACCTAGCGGGAAAAACGCTAGAATTCCGCAAAATTAATGAACATGTTGCTAGATTTTCCGCGATGCGTTTTTTTCGCAGAAAAAAACGCACCATGTGCACAAAAATTGCGGAATTCATTCTAAATGATAGGATGCTTAATTCATGCGTTTTTGACGCGTTTTTCCCACGAAAAAACACAAAAAAACGCAAATAATCCTAAACGTGTGCACTTAGCCTTAGAGTTGAAAAATATTTAGAGTTGAGAGTCCTCAGTGGTTGATACCTTTTAATGGCTAACTGAAAAGATGGTAACAAATTGCAAGCTTTCGAGACTACTCAGGTCTCTTCATCAGGCAAAGACTAATACAACATCTGAAGAATCACATATTTATACACAAGAGGACACAGGAATAATGCAATAGGTAAGACAAGTGATGTAAAGCAGAACTGTCATTATGGGAGATAGAGATGAACATAAATATTGGAACAGTTCATAGATAAGGAGTGTGAAAGTTTTATTGCCCTGTGATTGGGGTCTGGTAATGTTTTGTGATGTTGTCACAGGGTCTTTGGAGTAAATTCCTTAACTGATGTAAAACGTCATAAATCCGTGTGACAGGTTCATTCCAGCATTAAGAGTGTCAAAGGTCACCATCAGTTTGTATTCGCAAACTCTTCTGTGTCTCTGAGATATGAAGCCACCTTTCAATACAAGTAATTTCATATCCCACATGCTATGACCAGGGGAAGAAAATGTTTTGCCACAGGTAGATCCATTGTTTTTTCTCTTATTGTGTGGCGATGAGATATCATCCTTGTTCTCAGTTTTTGCCCGGTCTCTCCCACATACAGACCCCCAGTTGGACATTTAGTAGCTCATTCCAGCATTAAGAGTGTCAAAGGTCACCATCAGTTTGTATTTGCAAACTCTTCTGTGTCTCTGAGATGTGTCTATTGCATTTTTTCTGTGCTGTGTGGTGTATAAATATGTGATTCTTCAGATTTTGTATTAGTTTAGCCTGATGAAGAGACCTGAGTAGTCTCGAAAGCTTGCAATTTGTTACCATCTTTTCAGTTAGCCATTAAAAGGTATCAACCACCGAGGACTCTCAACTCTAAATATTTTTCTATCTACTGGCTAACACGGTACAAAGATATACATCTTTACTGTATCTTTATTGGATTAGTATTTTTCCTTTTTTTTTGTTTTTTATTTGGGGATTTTTAAAAAATTTTTTATACTTTTTAATATTTTTTTTTTACTTTTTGTACATTGTCCCAATATGGGACATCAGTGTATAGTAACAGATCGCTGATCTGAGACTCTGCAATGCTTCTGAACTACAGAGCGTATAGATCAGCATCTGACAGGCACATGACAGATCCCACTGACTTGTTATGGCTCTAGTTGTTGTCTTCAAGAACAACAATGACACTGAATTTTTCGTGAAAACATTCTAAATGAACGTAAATGTGAACAGAGCTTTGGTCTGTTGCTTTTTTTTTTCTTATTGAGGCTTAAATGTTCCCATAGTTTGTGAGCAGCAGCAAAATCCATTCCACTTATATGATTAATATAGTTTATATTTCATTTTTTATAATTTTTTTCTACAGATCCAGGCATTATGTCTAACATACATTTCTTCCTAGTCATTTTTGGAATTCTCCTTCTGGAGTCGACTTCATGCCTACATCCCGGGCGAGCTGAACAAACTTTTGAAAAGTTTAAAAGAAAGCATATTGTAACTGGTGAATTCACAAACTGTGCAGATTATATGGGCAGACGTGGTATAAATGACCATGGTAGATGTAAAAAAATCAACAGCTTTATCTTTGCTCCAGCGGATCAAGTCAGAAGAATATGTCAGAATATAAAAGACCGCCTTCACTGGAGTACAAAGTGTTTTTCAGTAATCAATTGTATCCGGCGTTCAAATAATCCTTGTATCTATTATCAGAGCCCAAATATATCATCTAAAATTTATGTAAAATGTGAGAATAAAAAACCAGTGCACTTAGAAGGTACTAAAAAATGTCGATCTACCGGTCGACTGTATGGAGTATGAGATTGTGGTTCTATCAGTTGTCCAGGAAAGCATGGCTACTTTCTTCCATAAACAATGTCACACCTGTCCTCGTCTTGTGCCCGCTATGGCAGTCGGAGCCTGGACAAGTTCTCCAGGCCCCAAAAGCATGGCTTTGGAAATCTAACCCCATAGTTCTTTATACTCATTCCACCAATGGTCTAAAGGGAACAATCCCTGATACCTGAAACATTAGAAGCCAATTGTATACATAGTCCATTTTGTTGTTCTGAAAACTGTAAGGGCATAGTTGTTGATTTTTAATCCATAAAATGCATCTCCCTAGTAGACTACGTCCTGGTGTCCACTACCAGTAGGCATATATGCCCAAAAATGATGCATGACAGAAAGCAAGGTCGAGCATTATACTAAATGGCCCCATCGGCACATATGCCCGAACCCTGTCTCCCGATGGGACCACTGAACGTGGTGAAGAACACAGTGTGAAAGGGCCCCAATAGCACCTTGGGCACCTGACTAACACACTTACCCATGATTGCAGCTGAGCCCCAACACACAGGACAGGACAGATTGTGCACTGGTTTTGGAAGAAGCTGGCCATGTATTTGAAATACTGTTGTTGTTTAAAGGGCATCTGTAGGCAGAATTTCATGCCCCGAGAACTTTTTAAATGCACATGTGGCTCTTTCAAAAACAGTCTGTCAGTTAAGCAGAAGGAGCCAGATCTGGGCGGGGAATAGAGCTGGAGTGACAGAGGCGTCTACTATAGTTATTCAGCTTCACTTGCATATGAATTAAAAAACCTGATTTCTCAGTAATAAAGGAACGGACTGACCATGTAAAGATATTACTGGACAAGTCTGTGAAAGACCTACAAGCACATATAAATAGCTTGGAGGCTGAAATCCTGCTAACAGCTTCCCTTTATAGTGTTTTTCCCACCCCTTTGGTATTTATAATTAGCTATCTTTAAATTAGGTCATCAATATCAGATGGGTGTTCAAGACCCAACACCACCACCGATTAGCCGTTTTCAGCTCAAAATGCCAGATGTAAACAGTGCACAGTATGGGATTCCAAAACTTTGTCACACTGTTACTTGACCACTGCTGGGTCAACAGATCAACTGTTATTATTGAATAGCTGACTACTATTTGAATACTGTAGGAGATGATCTGCAGAACCTGGAAGCAGCCAACACATGGTATAAGATCTGTAGTGCTCCTCTCTGTACACTGTTTACACCTGGTGGTGATGCCAGACACCAGAGGAAGGTCATCAATATCACAGCGGTGGAAAACCCTTTAATGCGCTTATGTATATGTATAATCCATATGTTGCTGCCTAAAATTTTCTTTGCACTATATGAAGTTACCAGTTTTCTATATTAAACTTGGTTGTCGGGAGACCATGAATTTGCATTGGGTCCCACAGGCTTCAAATAACTTTTCTGTAAGCAATTTCTGCTATTGTATGTGGAAGTAAAACAATCATCTAGATCATCAACATTGTCTTTTCAGTTATCTCTCTTACATATTCACATATATACTGTGTGTGTGTATATATATATATATATATATATATATGTATACAGAGTATCACAAAAGTGAGCACACCATCACATTTTTGTAAATATTTCATTCTATCTTTTAATGGGACAACACTGAAGAGATGACACTTTGATGCAATGTCAAATAGTCAGTGTACAGCTTGTATAACAGTGTAAATTTGGTGTGCCCTCTAAATAACTCAACACGTAGCCATTAATGTTTAAACCGCTGGCAAGAAGACTGAGTACACCCCTAAGTGAAAATGGCCAAATTGTGCCCAAAGTGTCAATATTTTGTGTGGCCACCATTATTTTCAAGCACTGCCTTAATTCTCTTGGGCATAGAGTTCACTAGAGCTTCACAGGTTGCCACTGAAATCCTCTTCCAATCCTTTATGAGGACATCACATAGCAGGTGGATGTCACATGACCAAACCATATAGTATTATGAAGGTCTTAGCACTCAGATAAGTAGAAATATAAAGGTTTACTTAAAGTGTAGTAGTACAGTGTGACGTTTCGGTCGTCAAGGGCCTTCATCAGTGTACACACTGGTAAATTGTGAGTAGAAAAGACACATTGTCTGATGGTATGGCCTCAAGGGTCCTTCCTTAGTGAATTCAGCATCGTTGTGGTGACATGAACACGGCGTCCACCGCTTGTTTATGGGCACATGAGCGCCCATACTATTAGATCAGATGGGCTGCCCAGCACTATCTAAGTGCATCCATGAGAGCAGACACCTTATCACTGACAGAATCTGTGAAAATTTGCAGCATAGTGCGATTTTACTCTGAAATTGGAAGACACTCACTCATTCAATTGTTCCCATAGTCCTAAATTATGAAGGCAGAGGACACTTCAACAGTGCACGACATACATGATCTATAGTGGTATGGTGCCACATACAGTACAGACCAAAAGTTTGGACACACCTTCTCATTTAAAGATTTTTCTGTATTTTCATGACTATGAAAATTGTACATTCACACTGAAGGCATCAAAACTATGAATTAACACATGTGGAATTATACATTACACTTTACAAAAAAGTGTGAAACAACTGAAATTATGTCTCATATTCTAGGTTCTTCAAAGTAGCCACCTTTTGCTTTGATGACTGCTTTGCACACTCTTGGCATTCTCTTGATGAGCTTCAAGAGGTAGTCACCGGAAATGGTCTTCTAACAGTCTTGAAGGAGTTCCTAGAGATGCTTAGCACTTGTTGGCCCTTTTGCCTTCACTCTGCGGTCCAGCTCACCCCAAACCATCTCGATTGGGTTCAGGTCTGGTGACTGTGGAGGCCAGGTCATCTGGCGTAACACCACATCACTCTCCTTCTTGGTCAAATAGTCCTTACACAGTCTGGAGGTGTGTTTGGGGTCATTGTCCTGTTGAAAATTAAATGATGGTCCAACTAAACGCAAACCGGATGGAATAGCATGCCGCTGCAAGATGCTGTGGTAGCCATGCTGGTTCAGTATGCCTTCAATTTTGAATAATCCCCAACAGTGTCACCAGCAAAGCACCCCCACGCCATCACACCACCTCCTCCATGCTTCATGGTGGGAACCAGGCATGTAGAGTCCATCCGTTCACCTTTTCTGCGTCGCACAAAGACACGGTGGTTGGAACCAAAGATCTCAAATTTGGACTCATCAGACCAAAGAACAGATTTCCACTGGTCTAATGTCCATTCCTTGTGTTCTTTAGCCCAAACAAGTCTCTTCTGCTTGTTGCCTGTCCTTAGCAGTGGTTTCCTAGAAGCTATTTTACTATGAAGGCCTGCTGCACAACGTCTCCTCTTAACAGTTGTTGTAGAGATCTGTCTGCTGCTAGAACTCTGTGCGGCATTGACCTGGTCTCTAATCTGAGCTGCTGTAAACCTGTGATTTCTGAGGCTGGTGACTCGGATAAACTTATCCTCAGAAGCAGAGGTGACTCTTGGTCTTCCTTTCCTGGGGCGGTCCTCATGTAAGCCAGTTTCTTTGTAGTGCTTTATGGTTTTTGCAACTGCACTTGGGGACACTTTAAAAGTTTTCCCAATTTTTCAGACTGATGACCTTAATTTCTTAAAGTAATGATGGCAACTCGTTTTTCTTTACTTAGCTACTTTTTTCTTGCCATAATACACATTCTAACAGTCTATTCAGTAGGACTATCAGCTGTGTATCCACCAGACTTCTGCACAACACAACTGATGGTCCCAACCCCATTTATAAGGCCAGAAATCCCACTTATTAAACCTGACAGGGCACACCTGTGAAGTGAAAACCATTCCCGGTGACTACCTCTTGAAGCTCATCAAGAGAATGCCAAGAGTGTGCAAAGCAGTCATCAAAGCAAAAGGTGGCTACTTTGAGGAACCTAGAATATAAGACATATTTTCAGTTGTTTCACACTTTTTTGTAAATTTATTGTATAATTCCACATGTGTTAATCATAGTTTTGATGCCTTCAGTGTGAATGTACAATTTTCATAGTCATGAAAATACAGAAAAATCTTTAAATGAGAAGGTGTGTCCAAACTTTTGGTCTGTACTGTAGATAAGAAGTGAGGATGCAAAGGAAGTGAATAAAATGGTATTTTTATTGAATTACAAATATTAAAATTAAATACAATTTAAAAAAGACTGGGTAGGGGAGACTCCAAAAATGGAGGTGGGGAGAGTCACCAGCTGGAAAAATGACAAGATAATAGTAAAGTGCACAAGAAATGTGGAAATAAGGGATGGAAAAAGTTAATGAAAAGAGCACCCTTAAAAAAAGCTGAATCTGAACCAGAAAACGGCTTCAGAGCATGCATGATATAATAAAAAAAAAACAAGAAACAAAAGTGTGCACAGAATTAATAAGGCCCCTTAACTCCAATGCATTGTCAATTAGCTAGAGGCAAATAAGTCAAAATTCATAACTAGAAAAGATTTAAAGGGTGCATATAAGGTGGTAAATAAGGTGGTAAATAAACAAATCAAATTGCCACGTTAGATGGTGCCTAAAAGAGCTGCCAATACTAGTATTCAAAGAGACACATGCTTCTAATGGTGTCAACAAAAGGGAATCATATTAAATGTAAACCCTACTTACATTAAGGCTGACACACAGGACTTGGCAGTGGTAAGGCAGTGCACTATGGGATCTGCTGATGACAATCCCCTCACCCGACGAGCGCCGTTTCACACTGTTGCTTCTTCCGGGACATGCAACGTGTAGGCGCATGTTCACACTGGCCACTAAAATGACAAAACCTAAGATGAAACAAAATTAGATTTTGTCTGTTGAGTGGCTCCTGCACGTTGAATGTATAGCAACTTATACTCCAGTTCATCTCTTTAGGTTTTTGTATGGATTGTATGATGTAATACAACGTTGTACTTGACCTTTAGATATATATACTGCTTTATGACTTTCCTTGTTTCCTTTCTTATCCCGGTTACCCTATCCTTTCCTCACCCCTTCTCTACCATGTTTATTTCCCCAGTGACTTAAATTCTTTTGAAAACTTTAATTAAAATATTTGAATAAATTGAACAAAGAATACAGGTGAGAACTGAGTGAATATTATTTTTTTTTTAACTTTAGAACCTTCTTGTCTGTTTTGAATCTAACAAAATGGTTGGATTTGGGAAAATCAGATCTAAAAATTTGGATCCTGGCAAGTCTACTTTTTTTTTGTGAAATCCAAAGTCAATTTGATTTGCCTCAAATTGATTAATTCAACTCTATGCTTATTGACAAAAGAATTTGTACCCCTTGGTGCTATCGACCAACGAACAAGTCAAAAGTGTTTACTGATAAAGAACCTTCTCCTTTGTTCTTATATCACTGGTCTTTTCAAAGTGTTCCAGTTTTATCGCCATGTTGATTAGGATTACATTCTTTTGCACCACAGACGTATTTAGCGGATCCATTTTTTCTTTACAATTCTTCTTTCTTTTGTGTTGAGATATCATAGTATGTAAGCCTCTGCTTACTGTAATTTCTCCGAACGTCTTCACTTTGATTATTGATGGAAAGCGTTAACTCACAAAAGCCATAAGGTGTATTATTTTATATCTCTTCTCAATCGGACCCAATAGATGCAATTTTTCATCTTCTGATGAGTTTATTAGGCAGTTAGGATGACCTTCCATGACTACTAAATATTACAATGTAGGGTATACCCGTCGGATGTTAGAACAAATGGGATTTTAGAAAAATAAATGATTCAATAATTTTACAAATATTGAAATACTGTAGAAAAAAATCCACAAAATAAAAAAAAAAATTATAAATAAAAGCAACTTATCTGAAAAAAGACAACTTCAATTTTCCCAAATTTTTGGAGTCCTGAATATATCATACTTGTGTGACATGTACAGTACTGGATATGTTATACATGTCTCGATGGTATTACCCCTTTACATTATATTGCTGCATATGGGATCATTTTTATTGGTATTTTGATGCACATATGACTTTTTTTTATCTTTTTTTATTCCAATTTTGGGGGGTATAGGAAATGACCCAATAAATGCTACTTCAGGAGTTTCAATTTCTTCTTTATAAGGTATTTACTACATGGGTTAATTAAATATTGCCATATATAGTATGCAGTATGAAATAAAATGACTACAGGTGCTTCTCACAAAATTAGAATATCATCAAAAAGTTAATTTCAGTTCTTCAATACAAAAAGAGAAACCCATATATTATATAGAGTCATTACAAACAGTGATCTGTTTCAAGTGTTTATTTCTGTTAATGTTGATGATTATGGTTTACAGCCAATGAAAACCCAAAAATCATTATCTCAGTAAATTATAATAATTAACATAAAAACATCTGCAAAGGCTTCCTAAGCATTTAAAAAGGTCCCTTAGTCTGTTTCAGTAGGCTCCACGATCATGGGGAAGACTGCTGACTTGACAGATGTCCAGAAGGCAGTCACTGACACACTCCACAAGGAGGGTAAGTCACAAAAAGTCATTGCTAAAGAAGCTGGCTGATCACAGAGTGCTATCCAAGCATATTAATGGAAAGTTAAATGGAAGGAAAAAGTGTGGTAGAAAAAGGTGCACAAGCAACTGGGATAACCGCAGCCTTGAAAGGATTGTTAAGAAGAGGCCATTCAAAAATTTGGTGTAGATTCACAAGGAGTGGACTGCTGCTGGAGTCATTGCTTCAAGGGCCACCACACACAGACGTATCCAGGACATGGCTACAAGTGTTGCATTCCTTGTGTCAAGCCACTCATGACAATAGACAGCGCCAGAAGCGTCTTACCTGGGCCAAAGAGAAAAAGAACTGGACTGTTGCTCGGACTGTTGCTCACTGGTCCAAGGTGTTGTTTTCAGATGAAAGTATATTTTGAATTTTATTTGGAAATCAAGGTCCCAGAGTCTGGAGGAAGAGTGGAGAGGCCACAATCCAAGCTGCTTGAGGATTAGTGTGAAGTTTCCACAGTCAGTGATGGTTTCGGGAGACGTCATCTGCTGGTGTAGGTCCACTGTGTTTTAACAAGAATAAAGTCAGCGCAGCCGTCTACCAGGAAATTTAGAGCACTTCATGCTTCCCTCTGCCACAAGTTTTTGGAGATAGAAATTTCATTCTCCAGCAGGACTTGGCACCTGTCCACACTGCCAAAACTACCAATACCTGGTTTAACCCCTTTCTGCCATCGGACAGAACAGTACGTCTGATGGCAGTATCCACCGCTTTGATGTTGGGTCCGGCGGTTTTGAACAGCTGACATGTGCCCACAATAGGTGCGAGTGGAATCGCGATCTACCCGCGCCTCTTAACTAGTTAAATGCCACTGTCAAATCTGACAGCGACATTTAAATGGTGCACACGGGACGCTGACCCCTTTCACGAGATCGGGGGTCATTGGCATAACAACCAGAGGTATCCTTGAGACCTCTATGGTTGTTGATTCCGGATTGCTATAAGTGCCACCCTGTGGCCGGCGCTCATAGCAATGCAGTAATTCGGCTACATTGAGGCGATCTGAGCATCGCCTCTATGTAGCAGAGCCGATCAAGCTATGGCAGCTTCTAGCCTCCCATGGAGGCTATTGACACATGCCAAAAGTTAAAGACACCCCCCTTTTGCAAAATAAAACGATAAAAAAAATCAAACATACACATATTTGGTATAGCTGCATTTAGAATCGCCCGATCTATCAATTTAAAAGGATTAACCTGATCGCTAAACGGCGTAGCAAGAAAAAAACCAAAACGCAAGAATTACGTTTTTTAGGTCGCAGCGACATTGCATTAAAATACAATAATGGGAGATCAAAAGAACGTATCTGCATAAAAGTGGTATCATTAAAAACGGCAGCTCGGCGCGCAAAAAATAACCCCTCACCCAACCCAAGATCACGAAAAATGGAGACGGTACGAGTCTTGAAAAATTTTGGAATTTTTTTCACCACTTAGATAAAAAATAACCTAGACATGTTTGATGTCTATGAACTCGTAATTACCTGAAGAATCATAATGGCAGATCAGTTTTAGCATTTAATGAACTTAGCAAAAAAGCCAAACAAAAAACAAGTGTGGGATTGCACTTCTTTTGCAATTTTACTGCACTTGGAATTTTTTTCCTGTTTTCGAGTACACTACATGCTAAAACCAATGGTGTCATTCAAAAGTACAACTTTTCCCACAAAAAATTAGCTCTCACATTGGGCCCTATTGATGGAAAAATAAAAATGTTATGGCTCTGGAAAGAAGTGGAGCGAAAAACGAAAACGCAAAACCGAAAAAAGCTCCGGTCATTAAGGGGTTAAAAACAACAGTATCACTGTGCTTGATTGGCCAGCAAACTCGGCTGACCTTAACCCCATAGAGAATCTGTGGGGTATTGTCAAGAGGAAGATGAGAGACACCAGACACAACAATGCAGACGAGCTGAAGGCTGCTATCAAAGCAACCTGGGCTTCCATAACCCCTCAGGAGTGCCACAGGCTGATCGCCTCCATGCCACACCGATTGATGCGGTAATTGATGCAAAAGGAGCCCCGACCAAGTATTGAGTACATTTACTGAACATACATTTCAGTAGGAAAATATTTTGGATTTTAAAATCATTTTTCAAGCTGGTGTTATAAAGTATTCTAATTTACTGAGATAATGACTTTTGTGTTTTCATTGGCTGTAAGCCATAATCATCAACATTAACAGAAATAAACACATGAAATAGATCCTCTGTGTGTAATGACTATATAATATATGAGTTTCACTTTTTGTATTGAAGAACTGAAATAAATTAACGTTTTGATGATATTCTAATTTTGTGAGAAGCACCTGTATGTCCTATGACATTGTATTATTCTTACCATTTTAGGCTACATGGATTTTTTCCCCCCATTTTTCACTACATTGTTTGATAAAATGAACAATGCCATTAAAAACTAGAACTCGTCCTGTGAAAAAAGCAATCTCTCATGGCGACAAAAAAATGGCTCTTGGAATAAAGTGCAAAAAATAAAAATGCACCCTATTATGACAGGGTTAAAGTACAGGATATATTTCTGTGGTTGTAATGAGATGTTAACATGTTACATCTTACCACCATTTTCCTTTAATCAGTATAGTTGATTGCCAACTGGCTTTCGTGAGGCTATTGGATGATGAACTTTTTGACATAAAAGAGCTCATTGAGATGTCATTGATTTTTATCCTAAGTAGAAAACGAATGACTTTCACTAGTGCTTTGCATCAGATTTTGATTAGAATTTGTTTGGTAATTAGGCTACGTGCAGAAGTTCAGCATTTTAATCAGTATTTGTAAGCCAAAACAAGGAGTGGAAAAATCAGAGGAAAAGTATAATAAAAACACGTCACCACTTCTGTATTTATCATCCACTCCTAGTTTTGGCTTATACATACAGACTAGCTTGGCCCATGCAAAATTTTCGCACATTGGTCATCAGGGGCACAGGCAATTTCAGAAAAAGCAAGCTGGTCAAATAAAAATGTATTTCATGAGATGATGAACACAGACAGGTATTTTATATATGTAGCTTGGTAATACAATAAATTGGTTTGATAAGTAGAGGACAAAAAATGTCTTCCGGTTGAGGTGCCACCTGCAGGTCATTGTTTCTTTCTGCAGGCTTATGAAAATGAATGTTTAAACTGTATTTAGTGATAAAATTGCGAATGTGTGGTTTGTTTGGCTCTTTTCTTGCTGAAGGGAGCAAGTTTACCTTTCAAATGGTGTATCATTTGTGTGTGTGGGGCGAAGTAATCACCGAAAAAGCAGTGCATATTTACAAATGTGTTTGCATATGTGACTCACCTGCAGTGAAGTGTGCAATCCTCCAATGTGCCTGAATAGGCTGGGCAAGCACTTGAGCAAGCTGGAAAGACCCCAAGGCAAATGTTTGGATTTGTTTGTGATGTCTGTAAGCAGCTTTGTGGTAGTGTGCTTTGGGGTAGTGTGCTGCCACCTGCAGGTAATTTGACCTTTCAATTGGTGTATCATTTGTTTGTGTGGGTGGAGTATGAACGGAGCAAGTGTGCAATTCAATAGGCAGTGCATGTTTACAAATGTGTTTGCATATGTGCCTCACCTGCAGTGAAGTGTGCAATCCTCAATTGGCTAAATGGCTGGGCAAGCACTTGGCAAGTGGAAAACCCCAAGCAAATGTTTGGATTTGTTTGTGATGTCTGTAAGCAGCTTTGTGGTAGTGTGTTTTGGGGTACTGTGGCTGCCACCTGCAGGTCATTTTATCCTTTCAAGTTGTGTAATTATGTTTTGTTGGTGTGATCAAATCGGGATGTCTGGTTGTTGGCATTTCTATAGGCAGTTTATTTCAATCATCATTTGTTTGCATATGACGGATACAAAGTAAGTGTGCAATCCTCTAATTTGGCTAAAATTGGCTGGGCAAGCAGTTCGGCAAGTTGGAAATCCCCCAAAGCAAATGTTTGGATTTGTTTGTGATGTCTGTAAGCAGCTTTGTGGTAGTGTGTTTTGGGGTACTGTGGTGCCACCTGCAGGTCATTTTTCCTTACTGCAGGTTTATGAAAATTAATGTTTAAACTGTATTTTGTGATCAAATCGTGGATGTCTGGTTTGTTTGGCTCTTTTCTTGCTGAAGGAGGCAAGTTTACCTTTCAAATGGTGTATCATTTGCGTGTGTGGGTGCAGTATGAACGGAGATACAAAGTAATCACCGAAAAACAGTGTTTAGAAATAATAGGATAATAATACTGACCAAATACTCAATGTGTGCACGTGTCCTTAGGCTGGGATAGTTTTTGGTGACTTTTTGATGTTGAAGATTTTCTGCACCCATTAAATAAATCAGAGTACTTGCACTTTTTCTAAAACACGCAGCGTACGAATTGTCCGATTTTTTTCATAGACTTGCATTGGACAGTTTGATCCATGACTCAGATCAAAATCGGATGTCACTGCGTTTTGATGACGGCCTCCTGGTCTGCAAAATACACAAACATGGGGAGAGCCCCAAGGACTATAATAAGTACAAGTTCTATTCGTGATAAATGTACATGAAAAACTGATGTCTGAAGAGATACTGTAGATCTTGGTCATTAGTCTTAAGTTATACGAGTGATAACAGTAATCAGTAGAGATGAGCAACTCTTCTCAAAGTCAAATTTGGAGGATTTGACTACCTGGCTACCTACCTCCGGTCTTCTTTTTAGTCTCCAATCTTTGACACTGACTAAACTTCACGTGACATCAAAAAGTCATATCTCGCATAGTCAACCCTTGAGGCTCCACAGAGTGAAGAAAGAAGGAAAGAAGACCAGAACCCGAGGGAGGAAGCCGGCAGAAGACAGGTGAGAAAATTTGCCCTGACTATCCTATTGGTGTTCACATGCACACATGTGGCTTGTGCTATCTCTGTAACTTTTGCCATGAATATGAGTTAGAAAAATCACTCGGAACTAGGAAATTTTTAGTGTTAATTTACCCTTTAACCATGACATTCTCAAGCCCTCAAGATGAACAAAGTTATAGTTCTTTCCCAGAAAGAGAATTATGCAGTCTTCGAATTGAGAGGGACACAAAAAAAAAAGAATGACAGTGGTATTGTAGCCGGTCTATTCATTCTATTTCTGTCGTCAGTAAACGGCTCCTTTTATAAGGGTATATGCCATTGTAAGACTTACACTGCGTGATATACATTTTTTATGGGATGCCTCTGTATGGAATAGCACAGCAGGCGCCATGCATCGGAAAAGAGGCACATCAATGTACATCAGCTTGAGTAGATCAAAAGCACTCTGAGATGGCCTCAGCGGGGTGGATACAGATAAGTTTGGCATACCGTATATGCTAGAAGTTTTTTTGGAGCAAATACACACTGTAAACACAACCCAACTGGAGCATCCCAGTGTAGCTAAAATCCTTACCGAAGTGCATTCATGGCTGTCTGTCTACAGGTAAAAGGCCATGGATTCCAGTCAGGCAAACCAACGGTACTGGTGCACCAAATCCCCTAAAAACATATCTCTTAAGGCCGAGATCACACATGTGAGAAACTCGCACGATTCTCATGCGAGTCTCTCACATGAACACCCAGCAATGCCGCCGGCATTCGGACCGGAGCGTGCGGCTGCATAGAATTATATGTATTGAAACCCAATCGAAAAGCTGATTTTTAGCCCAAAATATATGCATTTATGGAAAAGAAATGTGATCTATGCCTTTAACCCCTTCACGACATATGATGTGCATGTACCTCAAAAGTTGTGTCCCTGATTTTGGTGCAGGCTCACACGCCATGCCAGAATCTTCTCTGGCAGATGATGGCTAATTTAATCAGCCATCTCGTGCCATTAACAGCCGCAGGTGGAGTGGTGCTCCGCCTGTGGCTGTTAACCTGTTAAATGATGCTGTCAATCTCTGGCAGCGGCATTTAACATGAGCCTGCGCGTGGGTGCGTCATTCCATGTGCCTATCAGTGTGCCCATGATGTGATTGGTTACCATGACAGCTGGGGTCTCCTGAAGAGCTCTGTGCTTGTTATAACGATCATCCTGTACAAATCAGCGTTTTGCTGGTGTCCATAAGCGATTGTGATTTTTCTGTATACATAGCATTGCTGACGCACTGCCATGTATAGTACAAGTGATCCGATGATCGCAGCTTTATTGAATACAATGAAAAATATGAAAAAAAAAAAAAAGTTTTTGCCTCATTAAAAATAAAACAGTAAATAAAACCCACATATTTGTTATCAACTCGTTTGTAGAAGTTCGATCTATTATAATATAAAATAAATTAATCTGATTGGTAAACGGCATAATAAGAAAAAATCAAAATGCCAGAATTACGTTTTTTTTGGTCGCCTCAGGGTGAAAAAAAAAACAAGCCCTCACAGAGCCCAATATCACAAAAATGTAAAACATTACAAGTCTCGGAAAATGGCGACACAAGCGAATTTTTTTTTCTTTTACAAATCTCCATATTTTTTTCCACCACCTAAATAAAAAAACTATTCATGTTTGGGATCTGCGTACTCGTACTGACCAGAGAATCATAATGGCAGGTCTGTTTTACCGTATAATATACATGGTAGATATATAAAATAAAAAAATTTGTGGAACTTTTTTTGCATTTTCAATGCGCTTGGAATTTTATCTCGCTTTCCGGTGCATCGCATGATAAAATTAATGGTGGCATTCAAAAGAGTACAGCTAAAAAAAAACCAAGTCCTCACACGGCTATGTGGCCAGATTCCCAACCTGCAGTGTGAATACATCATAACACACTGCGAAGCGGGATCTGGGGCCACCGCTACAGCAGCGTCGGCGACGTCGAGGAGGCTGGGGCCGGAAATAAGAGGGGGATGATTGACACCGCTGAAGCCGCTGACACAGGGGGAGAAGACATACCTCCCGGACACAATAGAGGTATGTCGGACAAATTATAAAGTCTGTATTTCAGCGTTCCTAGAGATCAGAAACATAAGAGCCAACTTCACAGAATGCAGCCTTAGTGCTGCTGAAGGGGGCTCTGTTACTTAAAAGGCCCTGGGGATGACAGGTTCCCTTTAATATGACATATGTTGTGCTTGAAAAAGATCCTGTGCGATCGAAACGTCGCCACAGAAGGCAGAATAAAGGAGATGTAAAATTCACCAACTTGTGAAGCGCTGTCTCTACTCTGTGATGTTTTTACACCTGACATCAAGTTTAATAGGAGATATTCGTGTGTTAAATTAAAGAAGTTTGGAAAATATTCTGTGAAAAAACGGCATATTATTCTTCTGAATGACATGAAATATTATTTTGTAGGGACTTGGGCTTTGCCTTTACTGCTTCCCCCTTACGTAACTGTAACAGCAGAAGCTGCAGCGTTAAGCATAATCCTACTCATTTCTTTAATGATTCCTTCTAATGCATTTGCCTCGGATTCTAGACACATTATCCTCGTAACGAGCCCTGTGGTCAATCTTTATCTCAATAGAAACCGATCAAAATGTATATCCCAGAAACCACTGTCGCAGCGGAGGGATGTAACCGAAGCTTTCGATGAGAACTGTAGGAAGGTTCCTGGGACCTCAGCCCTGGCCACATGATATAGTAATTGCTGGGATTCCAGTCCCTGATCATATTAAGGGGGTGACACAATGCCCCGGCTTCCTGAATTCCACTATTATATCATCTTCCATCCAACAAGAAATGTATTTTTAGGTCCCTTCCGTGCGCGGCCGTAATGCTTTTATTTCTCAGTTCCTTGGCTCCTTTGAGAACTTCCCTTTTCAAATGTGATTGTTATTGAAGGAGCGTCTGAGGCTTCGGCCGCAGAGGGGATTTGTTATTGCTTTGTGTGTTGTGTTGCTTGCCCTACTTGTGAATTGTGAAATGCTCTCTGCTATCTTGGTGAGTTTTCTCCTAAGGCTGGGGTCACACACAACGTCTAAAAATCTGACCGTTTTAGTGGACGATTATCGCAGAAAAGTTTCATGAACATTGATGCGTCTTGCATCCGATTTTCCGTCGCTGATGCGATTTTGTCGCATGTGAGCATTCGTTTCACATCTGATTGACATCTGACTTGCAAGATTTTGTCGGTGGCTAGCAAAACCAACATATAATGGATCCAAATGAATAGTTTTTAAATCACAAAAGAAAGAATAGATATATACACATAGAATACATATATATATATATATATATATATATATATATATACATGTCATTGAGACATATATATTATATATATATATATATATATATATATACATATGTTTATAGTTCATGCACTTCTACATAGTGTAAAAGCAGCTAATTTAATTGCCGGCTTTTGTGAAATTACAGACCCGACATGAAGTGACACATGGTTTACATACAGTTAACCATGTCATTTCATGTAGTGTAGTAATGCGTGGGCTCCCAGGGTATTTTCTCCACCAGACAGACAAAGCCAGCGAGTGGGGGCAGATAATAATAGCCCAAGGAGGATGCATTTATTTAGTGCCCCCCCTGGCTACTAACATCTGCCCCAGCCACCCAGAAAAGGCAAATTTATAATTAGATTCGCCCTTTCTGGCACTTTGCCCGTCTATTCCCATTGCCCTGTAGCGGTGGCGAATGGGTTAATAATGGGTTAAAGCCACCTTGCTATTGAAAGATGACTTTAAGCCAGGTTAATAATTGAGAGCTGTCAATTAGACAACTATCAATTATTAATCCTATTGAAGGAAATAAAAAAAACACACACACATTAATAATAAATAATTTTAATGAAATAAAAACACATTTTTTGACCATCTTTTATTTAACTGGTAATCCTTTCGAAGCCCTTGCTCTCCTGTAATAAAGAAAAAAATAATAAAACAACATTATTCTTACATATCCGGTGCTCTGTCAGGTCCCACGCTGTAATCCTTACAAAGGGTTAACAGGATTACAGCCAAGCAGCACAGCTAATGCTTGCTGCTAAACTGTAATCCCCCGAATGAATGAGCTTATCTCCGGGCAGACAGGAGAGGAAGTGATTACTGTGTGAAGCTTAATTGATTGCTTCCCACAGTAATCAGTTCACTTCAGGTCAGCCGGGACTCCCTCTGACGTCACTGATGCTGTGCGATGTCCCCGCACTCGCACTCGCACGTATAAAACGTACCACAAAAAATCTGATACTGGGAGCTGCTCCATAGATTAACATTGGTCTGACTGAAATGCGATATTTCATCGCTTTGCAGTCATCCAATTTTGTCGCCAGTGTGACCCCGGCCTAATATTACCATACCTCCTCACGGCTTTAAAGATCTTGGCTTGTTATTATTGAATCAGATTATAGTTTGTTTGCAAAAAGGTGGCTTTTTGCAATCCTATCTGAAAACAGTATAATGTAGGGTCCGAGACCCTGATTCCAGTGCTAGGTCACTTACTGGGCTTCCTGATGTAGTTTGCTGAGCACTGTTTTATAAGTCTTAGCTTTGCCTGTTTTTGTTTTTTTCTTGAATATTGGAGGATTTTTATTCCTATTTTTGTGGGTTTGATGTTAGAGTAGGACTGGCAAGCGTAAGGACCGTTAACATGGGTTGCCAGCTTACATATTGTGGCCAGAATATCAACCAATACCTTACATATATTGATATGTTTTGTGCACGATATATTTTTTCCGGGGTACAGTTGGGTTCAAATGGTTCTGTACACTGTGGCCTCTGTTAATACCGGATGCATTATAGTCAGCCCTGGGCAGCCCGCCATAGGGCGTCACTAATAGGCTGTGAACCAGATGCTCTGCATTCCTAGTGTGAACATCGCCACATACAGATGATATTTTTTTGCACTGGTGGACCACACGGCCAATCCCTGATTGAAGACTGGCTGTTTAATTTGGTATTAATGCACCTGTGTAGTTGCCATTTTATTTGGGTCCGCTGCACCTGCATTTGTATTGAGGCCTATTTAGACAGATAAGCATCTCTGCCTGTTTTTGTTTTTTTCTTTGCTAACCGTCTCAATGATGAGCTCCTGCCATGTAGTCCTCAATATTCTTGAGCTCGGTCTATCCCCATCGTGGATTGGCAGCTTTCTGCCTATGCACAGTGAAGGCAGGAAGCTGTTAGTCAATAGCAGAGTTGGAATTACATAGAGCTCATTATTGAATGGACTAGCAAAGCTACAACAGATGAAACAGTGATTTTTTTTTTAAAGCTACAGCTAAAATCCCAGTAAGTGATTCAGCATTAGAATTAGGTTTTCTGCTCCAGCTTTATGCCACTCTCTGATGTGACACAATACATCTGGTAACAAATGCCCTCTAAAGAAATGATCACAGATTGATTTAAGGGAATCTGTCACCCGATTTTTGCGACCTCATCTGAAAGCAGTACAATGCAGGGGCAGAGACCCTGATTCTAGCGATGTGTCACTTAGTTTACTGGGTGCAGAAGTTGTGATACTATTAGGGCAGAGACACATCCCGTATTTCACGTGCGAGAATCGCATTGTAAAACTCGTTCTGGCTGTCAGATCTCCTGACCTGAGCTTGACCTCTGCATAGTAATCCATCACGCTGTCTTGCTCAGGTCAGGAGAGGTGTCAGGCCAGTCCGTGCAGTGCGATGCGATTATCGCACGAGTTTTACGGCCGTGTGACTCCAGCCTTAAGGTTTTAGATGTAACATGTTGCAGAGCTTAGAAAACTGCCCCCCCCCACACGAGGCTCTCTATGTATATTGTCTATTGACAGTGAGCTGCTTATCAGAGGAGGGGGAGGAGTGGTCGGACCACTTGGCAGGAGGCATCTAGTCAGGGCAATGATGACCTCCTGGTGATAAAACCTTCACTGTATATATACAACAGCACACAGCTTGATAAGTGACACATCCCTGAATTCAGTGTCCAAACCCCTATCTCCTGCTGTCTTCAGATTACATAGCAAAAATCTGCTGACTGATTCCCTTTAAGAGTATCTAAATTTGAGTAAAGTATATTCCCTTCAGATTGGTGGAGATCTGGTTTCTGAAACCTCAATTGATTGCTCAAAATACCGCTCCAAAAGTGCATAGCTCAACATGCAGAAGTGTGCGGCTCATGACTGAGAGTGCACATAGAGCAGAATAGGGATTCAATAGAAAATCTATAGAATTTGTAATTTTCTTCCTGCAGATAGTCTAGGGCTGGGAGATCATAACCTAACTAGGCGCAAAAAATTCTTAAGCAGAGAGTGCGCTCACTCAGGAACTATAAGTATGTGCACGCGCACTGGAGTTTTCTGCTCATCCACTGCTCGCTCTGGGCAAAAAAGTGCTGCCAACCAACATACAGGGAGACAATAAAGCTTCTTAATTCAGGAGGCAGAATGATGGAGTGAGTGCTTGGCCACACCAAGGGTGTACCAAGCACCATACCAAGAGTGCACCAAGCACCATACCAAAAGCGCACCAAGCATCATACCAAGAGCGCACCAAGCACCCTACCAAGAGTGCACCAAGCACCATACCAAGAGTGCACCAAGCACCATACCAAAGGTGCACCAAGCACCATACCAAGAGTGTACCAAGCACAATACCAAGAGTGCACCAAGCACCATACCAAGATTGTACCAAGCACCATACCAAGGGTGCACAAAGCACCATACCAAGGGTGCACAAAGCACCATACCAAGAGTGTACAAAGCACCATACCAAGAGTGTACCAAGCACCATACCAAGAGTGCACCAAGCACCATACCAAGAGTGTACCAAGCACCATACCAAGAGTGCACCAAGCACCATACCAAGAGTGTACCAAGCACCATACCAAGGGTGCACAAGCACCATACCAAGGGTGCACAAAGCACCATACCAAGAGTGCACCAAGCACCATACCAAGAGTGTACCAAGCACCATACCAAGAGTGTACCAAGCACCATACCAAGGGTGCACAAAGCACCATACCAAGGGTGCACAAAGCACCATACCAAGAGTGCACCAAAGCACCATACCAAGAGTGCACCAAGCACCATACCAAGAGTGCACCAAGCACTATACCAAGAGTGTACCAAGCACCATACCAAGAGCGCACCAAGCACCATACCAAGAGTGCACCAAGCACCATCCAAGAGTGCACCAAGCACCATACCAAGAGGCACCAACCACCATAACAAGAGGCACAGCACCCAAAGGCACAACCATACCAAGAGTGCACCAAGCACTATACCAACAGTGCATCAAGCACCATACGAAGTGCCAACCTACCAAGAGGTGCACCAAGCACATACCAAGAGTGCACCAAGCACCATACAAGAGTGCACCAAGCACCATACCAAAGGTGCACCAAGCAGCATACCAAGAGTGCACCAAGAACCATACCAAGAGTGCACCAAGCACCATACCAAGGGTGCATAAAGCACCATACCAAGAGTGCACCAAGCACTATACCAAGAGTGCACCAAGCACCATACCAAGGGTGCACCAAGCACCATACCAAAGGTGCACTAAGCAGCATACCAAGAGTGCACCAAGCACCATACCAAGAGTGCACCAAGCACCATACCAAAGGTGCACCAAGCACTATACCAAGAGTGCACCAAGTACCATACCAAGAGTGCACCAAGCACCATACCAAAGGTGCACCAAGCAGCATACCAAGAGTGCACCAAGCACCATACCAAGGGTGCACAAAGCACCATACCAAGAGTGCACCAAGCACCATACCAAGGGTGCACCAAGCACCATACTAAAGGTGCACCAAGCAGCATACCAAGAGTGCACCAAGCACCATACCAAGGGTGCACCAAGCACCATACCAAGAGTGCACCAAGCACCATACCAAGAGTGCACCAAGCACCATACCAAGAGTGCACCAAGCACCATACCAAGGGTGCACCAAGCACCATACCAAAGGTGCACCAAGCAGCATACCAAGGGTGCACCAAGCATCATACCAAGAGTGCACCAAGCACCATACCAAGAGTGCACTAAGCACCATACCAAGGTGCACAAGCACCATACCAAGAGTGCACCAAGCACCATACCAAGGTGCACCAAGCACCATACCAAAGGTGCACCAAGCACATACCAAGAGTGCACCAAGCACATACCAAGGTGCACCAAGCACTATACCAAGGGTGCACCAAGCACCATACCAAGGTGCACCAAGCACCATACCAAGAGTGCACCAAGCACCATACCAAGGTGCACCAAGCAGCATACCAAGAGGTGCACCAAGCACCATACCAAGAGTGCACCAAACATTACACCAAGGGTGCACCAGGCAAGTACCATCTTTTCCATACTGAATAAACAGCTTTTTTTAAGGGTAGACACAATGATTATCACAATATTGGTCTGATTTTGTAGGGGTTAAGTACCTATATGAGAGCGTGCTTAGTTTTATTTCTGTTTTGTGAGTGAAAGACTCATTTGAAGAATTAATTTAACATATGAACTTACATCTTGCTTTTATTAGATAGGAAAAAGGAGAAAACGAAGCATAAAGATAAAATGCAAATTTTATTCAATCATTATGAGAAAAGTCATAAGAAGTCTCAATAAGTACATTTACAAACATGACACGATACAAAGGAAAATGGCAAATAGGGGGAGAAATTCTGATGTCCTCTGCCAGCTAAGTGCACTAATGTCCCAGTAAAAAGTTGCTCCAATAGCACTAAGGTGCAGATGCAGGTTCAATTACCATCATAAATATATGAATAAATGCAATGGGGCAACACTTATCGATGTAGGGAAAGGCAGAGAACGTCAGAAAGGACCCACTAGTACCCCTGAACCGCGTTTCGCTTGAATATAGTCAGCTTTCTCAAGGGGATATCTTGCTTTTATTGTATATCTTTCTGCAATAACCCCAGCACAATGGATGACAACACGCACTGTAGAGGCGATGTCTTCCATCACCATTTCCCTGTACTTGTTATTCTGTGTTTGCAGCTCGTGCTCCGTGCTGCACTGCAGAATATGTAAGTGCTTAATAATTTAAAGATAATACGAGATAGATACAGATGTAGCAGAGTTGAATTTATCATTGAACTCTTCATGTTTTTGCCATAAAGCAGACAATGCAGTAATATCACCTGCAATTGTAACCAAACTTGACATTGGGATAAGAAACCTCGACTGTAGCTCTGTTTGTTACAGATGAAAGGCTGCATTACCCACAGGGGTGATTCTTTGTAAATGTAACAGGGTCTGCCCTCCATGGACTATAAAACTCATCAGAAATGGGACGGTGCAGGAAAATGTTGTATTCTATTATTGTTTACAGCAGAGAGCGACATTGCATGTATATAATAGAGACTCAGGGCCGGCGTTAGAGGCAGGCATACCAGGCAGCTGCCTAGGGCACCTGCTCCCCCAGCGGCCCCCAGCTAGTGGCACATCACACAGCCGCTATGGGACCCGTGAGGCAGGGGGGCCCGCATGCCCCAGCGCCGACTCCCCACGCCGCCGCATTGAACTATACCGACGTCTATGACGCCGGTAAAGTTCAAAGCAATGATGGTGAAGAGGGAGTGTCAGCTGACGCTCCCTCTCCCATCATTCCCCGCTCTGCCTCTGGCACAGCGGGTGCGCGATGACGTCATCGTGCACTCACTGTGTACCAGGTACTGCTGGCTGAGCAAGGAGACAGCCTGGAGCAGCGCGGGCACGAGGAGAGGTGAGGAGCGTGTTTTTTTTAACATAACAGTGAGTACTGGACTATGGTGGCCATTCTAGGGAGTATACCATGTGGGGCTGTGTGCTGTATACCATGTGGGGGTGTGTGCTGTATACCATGTGGGGCTGTGTGCTGTATACCATGTGGGGCTGTGTGCTGTATACCATGTGGGGCTGTGTGCTGTATACCATGTGGGGCTGTGTGCTGTATACCATGTGGGGCTGTGTGCTGTATACCATGTGGGGCTGTGTTCTGTATGCCATGTGGGGCTGTGTGCTGTATACCATGTGGGGCTGTGTGCTGTATACCATGTGAGGCTGTGTGGTGTAACCATGTGGGGCTGTGTGCTGTATACCATGTGGGGCTGTGTGCTGTATACCATGTGGAGCTGTGTGCTGTATACCATGTGGGGCTGTGTGCTGTTACCATGTGGGGCTGTGTTCTGTATACCATGTGGGGCTGTGTGCTGTATACCATGTGGGGCTGTGTGCTGTATACCATGTGGGGCTGTGTGCTGTATACCATGTGGGGCTGTGTTCTGTATAACATGTGGAGCTGTGTTCTGTATACCATGTGGGGCTGTGTGTTGTATACCATGTGGAGCTGTGTGCTGTATACCATGTGAGGCTGTGTTCTGTATACCATGTGGAGCTGTGTGCTGTATACCATGTGGGGCTGTATGCTGTATACCATGTGGGGCTGTGTGCTGTATACCATGTGGGGCTGTGTGTTGTATACCATGTGGGGCTGTGTGCTGTATACCATGTGGGGCTGTGTGCTGTATACCATGTGGGGCTGTGTGCTGTATACCATGTGGGGCTGTGTGCTGTATACCATGTGGGGCTGTGTGCTGTATACCATGTGGGGCTGTGTGGTGTATACCATGTGGGGCTGTGTGCTGTATACCATGTGGGGCTGTGTGCTGTATACCATGTGGAGCTGTGTGCTGTATACCATGTGGGGCTGTGTGCTGTATACCATGTGGGGCTGTGTTCTGTATACCATGTGGGGTGTGTGCTGTATACCATGTGGGCTGTGTGCTGTATACCATGTGGGGCTGTGTCTGTATACCATGTGGGGCTGTGTGCTGTATACCATGTGGGGAGTGTTCTCTATACCATGTGGGGCTGTGTGCTGTATACCATGTGGAGCTGTGTTCTGAATACCATGTGGGGCTGTTTGCTGTATACCATGTGGGGCTGTGTGCTGTATACCATGTGGGGCTGTGTTCTGTATAACATGTGGGGCTGTGTTCTGTATACCATGTGGGGCTGTGTGCTGTATACCATGTGGTGCTGTGTGCTGTATACCATGTGGGGCTGTGTGCTGTATACCATGTGGGGCTGTGTTCTGTATACCATGTGGGGCTGTGTGCTGTATACCATGTGGGGCTGTGTGTGTATACCATGTGGGGCTGTGTTCTGTATACCATGTGGGGCTGTGTTCTGTATACCATGTGGGGCTGTGTGCTGTATACCATGTGGGGCTGTGTTCTGTATACCATGTGGGGCTGTGTTCTGTATACCATGTGGGGCTGTGTGCTGTATACCATGTGGGGCTGTGTGGTGTATACCATGTGGGGCTGTGTGCTGTATACCATGTGGGGCTGTGCTGTATACCATTTGGAGCTGTGTGCTGTATACCATGTGGGGCTGTCTGCTGTATACCATGTGGGGCTGTGTGATGTATACCATGTGGGGCTGTGTGCTGTATACCATGTGGGGCGGTGTGCTGTATACCATGTGGGGCTGTGTTCTGTATACCATGTGGGGCTGTGTGTCATGTGTGCATCGCCACGAAGATCGTCGCGGTTGCACATTCTGACTTCTCACAGCTGAGTTGCTGTTTCTTTGTGTTTGGCAGTTAGGGAGTTAATTCTGTCTGTGCTCAGTTCTGGGACTGGGTGCAGTTTCTTCCGGCTGCAATTAATTATTTGTTGATTGGTTTCCTTTAAATCTCTGGTTGTCTGTGTTGGGAGTTGCCAGTGAAATTCTTCATGCAGACCACAGATAGGATTGTATCTGTATAGACTTAAGTTAAAGAGCTCCTTAGTTGTTTTAAGCTCACCTTGCTTAGAGTTTAATATCCCAGATCATTTATGTTCCTTCTGTGTTTGAGTGTGTATGCAAGTCTGTGTTTTCTCCAGTCTGTCTTATATGTCTAATCTGTGTATTTAGCAGAGATCAGCCCATATCCCTTTGGTGGTAATCAGAATCCTTCTTAGGACTGATTACAGGGTTCAGGGACTGATAGGAGACAGGGTTAGGCTGGAGACTTGGACCTCTGAACCATTATCAGTACCTCCAAGGTGAGGGATTAGTTAGGACCCCAGTTTAGGGTCAGGTTAGACCCCGGTCCTCCTCTTTCCTGTGACAGTGTATCAAGTCCTCAAGATTAACCCTGAGTTCAACGGATATCGTGTCAGGTAAATCTATTCTATATTTACATGCTGATGTTGCTAATCTATATATTGTATAGAGTGTTGTTCTTTTAAGAATAGTTTACTGACATCGTACACATATCATAAGACCGCGTGACATTTTCACTGGCCCATAAAATTATTCCCAGTTGCCATGGATCCAGTAGCCCAGCTGGCTCTGCAGTTGCAGGGATTATCCATGGAGCTGACGGACATTAAGTCCAAAGTTTTGTCTCCCTCGGAGCAAACCAGATTTGAACCTAAAGTAGCTCTCCCGGACAGGTTCACTGGTGGGCGAGACAAATTTTTTACCTTCAGGGAAGCATGTAAATTGTATTTTCGGCTTCGGCCTCGATCATCAGGGAGTGAAGAGCAGAGAGTGGGAATTGTTATCTCGCTCCTACAAGGGGACCCTCAATCCTGGGCCTTCTCCCTTCCTCCGGGATCCCCGGCTCTACAGTCAGTAGATCGATTTTTTACTGCCCTGGGTTTGGTATATGATGACCCAGATCGGGTCTCTCTTGCTGAGACAAAATTACGTAAGATACAGCAGGGAGATCGTCCGGCGGAGGAATTTGCTTCTGAGTTCCGTAGATGGGCCACAGATACTCAGTGGAATGACCCAGCTCTTAGGAGCCAGTTTTGTCATGGGCTTTCTGACAAATTAAAGGACGTTTTGGCTCAGTATGATTCTCCTCCATCACTGGAGGCTGCTATGGCCCTAGCTATCCGTACTGATAGACGGCTCCGGGAGAGGTGCGAGGTAACTCCGCCCCCTGTTGTTACTCCACCTACTACTAAAGTCCCTTATGTTGAGGTTCCCCTTGTCTGTTCGGAGGAGCCTATGCAGTTGGGAGGGACATCATTTCGTAGGAGGGGATTGGCGGTACGCCGCAGGACTAGAAGGTGTTTCTTCTGCGGGAAAGAGGGACATTTTGTTGGGGGATGTCCATCCCGTGCCTTGTTGAGCAAAAAGTCGCCGGAAAACTGTTAATCCCAGGTTGTGTGGTGGACGACAACCTGGGAGTATGTATTTCGTCCGCTAGTTCTTCTCAGTTCCTTGTACCAGTGGAGGTGGTGGTTGGTACGAGAGTGGAGAGATTTTCTGTTCTTCTTGATAGTGGGTCCGGGGCTAATCTGGTTGACGCTCAGTTTGCTCAGGCTCAAGGTATGCATCTGAGTGTATTGGTCAAACCGATCCCTATATTCTCCATTGACGCCAGGCCTCTCGGCCAAGGTAGCTTTGTTCATGAGGTTCATAACATTGACCTTCGGGTAGGGGCAATACATAGGGAACTATTATCTTGTTATGTGTTGGAGGGTCTACCTACTCCTATTGTGTTGGGACTTCCTTGGTTGGTTAAACATAACCCTGTGATTAATTGGCAGTCCAGAGATATAAGCCAATGGGGGAGTTTTGCAAAAGTAACTGCATGAACACAGTCATCAGTGCGGTCGTGCCTAGTACTTTGCCTCCTTTTTTGGAGGACTTTGGGGATGTGTTCTCTGAGGAGGGGTGTCAGGAGTTGCCTCCTCATCGCGTGTATGACTGCTCTATTAATTTACTTCCTGATGCTAAGTTACCTAAAGCTAGGTTATATAACCTTTCTGGTCCTGAGAGGCAGGCTATGAAAGATTATATTTCGGAAAGTCTGGCCAAAGGGCATATTAGACCTTCATCTTCCCCAGTGGCCGCGGGGTTCTTCTTTGTGAAGAAAAAAGATGGAGGCCTACGCCCTTGCTTGGATTTCCGCGAACTTAATCGGATTACTGTTCGAGATCCGTATCCACTCCTCTGATTCCTGATCTCTTCAATCAAATTGTTGGCGCCAAATGGTTCTCTAAATTGGATCTCAGGGGGGCGTATAATCTGATTAGGATAAAAGAGGGGGATGAGTGGAAAACGGCGTTTAACACGCCGGAGGGACATTATGAGAACCTTGTCATGCCTTTTGGTCTGACTACTGCACCAGCAGTATTCCAACATTTTGTTAATGACATTTTTCGTCATCTGGTGGGGCTGTTTGTGGTTGTATATTTGGATGACATTTTAATTTACTCACCAGATCTTGTGTCTCACCAGGAGCATGTGAGACAGGTGTTGCAGATCTTGCGAGACAATAAACTATACGCCAAACTGGAAAAGTGTGTATTCGCCGTACAGGAACTTCAGTTTTTGGGTTTCTTGGTGTCAGCCTCCGGTTTCCGTATGGACCCTGAAAAGGTGAGAGCAGTGCTTGAATGGGATCAGCCAGAGGATCTTAAGGCTCTGCAGCGTTTTCTGGGGTTTGCTAACTACTACCGGAAATTTATTTGTAATTTCTCATCTGTTGTCAAACCTCTCACTGACATGACAAGAAAAGGGACGGATTTTTCTAAATGGTCGGACAAAGCTTGCCAAGCTTTTTCCTCTTTGAAAAAATGTTTTGCTTCGGCACCCGTTCTCATCCAACCAGATGCATCACAGCCGTTCGTTGTGGAGGTGGACGCGTCTGACGTAGGGGTGGGTGCAATATTGTCCCAGGGTCCGTCCCCTGGTAAATGGCATCCGTGCGTTTTCCCTTTTCTAAAAAATTGTCGTCCGCCGAAAAGGAATTATGATATCGGCAATAGGGAACTTTTGGCCATTAAGTTGGCTTTTGAAGAATGGCGTCACTTTTTGGAGGGGGCAGTCCACCCGGTCACCGTCATTACTGATCACAAGAACCTGCTGTATTTGGAATCTGCTAAGCGTCTGAATTCCAGACAAGCTCGATGGTCGTTGTTTTTTACCAGGTTTAATTTTGTTGTCACTTATCGCCCTGGATCTAAGAATGTTAAGGCGGATGCCTTGTCTCGCAGTTTCCCAGGGGCCGGGAAAATGGATGAACCGATTCCTATCCTTCAGGAGGGGGTGGTAGTGTCGGCTGTATGTTCTGAGCTTGAGGAGGAGGTGTTAGAGGCTCAGGGGGACGCCCTGCAGGACCTCCAGGGAGACTGTTTGTCCCAAATAGTTGAGACAAAGGTTATTGAGGCACATCATAATTCTGCTTTAGCAGGACATCCAGGGAGTAAGGCTACTTTAGATCTCCTTTCTCGCCGGTTTTGGTGGCCTAACGTTAATAAAGATGTTTTAACTTTTGTCGCGTCCTGTGGGGTTTGTGCTCGCTCTAAGACCCCTCATACCCGTCCGTCTGGGACCCTCTTACCCTTGAAACTTCCGGAGCGTCCATGGACTCATTTGTCTATGGACTTCATCACGGACCTTCCTCAGTCGTCAGGGAAGACTGTCATACTGGTGGTTGTTGACAGGTTCAGTAAGATGGCACATTTCATTGCTCTTCCTGCCCTCCCTAATGCTAAAACTCTGGCGCAGGTGTTCATTGGGGAGATTGTGAGACTTCATGGGTTGCCTTCTGATGTGGTGTCAGATAGGGGGTCTCAGTTTGTGTCCAAGTTTTGGAGGGCATTTTGTTTACGTCGGGGGATGCAATTGTCATTTTCCTCGGCTTTTCATCCGCAGACCAATGGTCAGACAGAGCGTCTGAATCAAAGCCTAGAGACTTATCTTCGGTGTTTTGTCTCAGAGAACCAGGAGGACTGGTCTTCTTTCTTGCCTCTGGCAGAGTTCGCTCTTAACAACAGGCGGAGCGAGTCCACTGGTAAGTCCCCGTTTTTTGGGGCATATGGTTTTCATCCCCAGTTTTGTACATTCAATGGGGGGGGGCCCTTCTGGGGTTCCTGAGGAGGAGCGTTTCTCGTCGTCACTTGCTTCAGTGTGGAGAGGTGTATTGAATAATCTGAGTGCTATGGGAACCGTTATAAACGTATGGCTGATAGGAGGAGAGTTTCTGGTCCAGATCTTAATGTGAACGATCTGGTATGGTTGTCTACCAGGAATATAAAACTTAAAGTTCCCTCCTGGAAGCTGGGCCCCAGATTCATCGGGCCGTACAGGATCAGTTCCATAATAAATCCTGTGGCATTTCGTCTGGACCTCCTCCTACGTTTAAAATTCATAATGTGTTCCACAAGTCATTACTTAAGAGGTACGTGGCACCAGTCATACCATCACCTCTACCTCCTCCTCCAGTGGTGGTCAATGGTAACTTGGAGTTTCAAGTGTCAAAGATCATTGACTCACGTCTGAATCGCCGGTCCCTTCAGTACTTGGTGCATTGGAAGGGGTATGGTCCAGAGGAGAGGACGTGGGTTCCTGCGTCTGACATTAACGCAGATCGTTTGGTGCGGACCTTCCACAGAACTCACCCGGGCAAACCTAGCCCTGAGGGTCCGGAGGCCCCTCGTAGAAGAGGGGGTACTGTCATGTGTGCATCGCCACGAAGATCGTCGCGGTTGCACATTCTGACTTCTCACAGCTGAGTTGCTGTTTCTTTGTGTTTGGCAGTTAGGGAGTTAATTCTGTCTGTGCTCAGTTCTGGGACTGGGTGCAGTTTCTTCCGGCTGCAATTAATTATTTGTTGATTGGTTTCCTTTAAATCTCTGGTTGTCTGTGTTGGGAGTTGCCAGTGAAATTCTTCATGCAGACCACAGATAGGATTGTATCTGTATAGACTTAAGTTAAAGAGCTCCTTAGTTGTTTTAAGCTCACCTTGCTTAGAGTTTAATATCCCAGATCATTTATGTTCCTTCTGTGTTTGAGTGTGTATGCAAGTCTGTGTTTTCTCCAGTCTGTCTTATATGTCTAATCTGTGTATTTAGCAGAGATCAGCCCATATCCCTTTGGTGGTAATCAGAATCCTTCTTAGGACTGATTACAGGGTTCAGGGACTGATAGGAGACAGGGTTAGGCTGGAGACTTGGACCTCTGAACCATTATCAGTACCTCCAAGGTGAGGGATTAGTTAGGACCCCAGTTTAGGGTCAGGTTAGACCCCCGTCCTCCTCTTTCCTGTGACAGTGTATCAAGTCCTCAAGATTAACCCTGAGTTCAACGGATATAGTGTCAGGTAAATCTATTCTATATTTACATGCTGATGTTGCTAATCTATATGTTGTATAGAGTGTTGTTCTTTTAAGAATAGTTTACTGACATCGTACATATATCATAAGACCGCGTGACACTGTGTTCTGTATACCATGTGGGGCTGTGTGCTGTAACCATGTGGGGCTGTGTGTTGTATACCATGTGGGGCTGTGTGCTGTATACCATGTGGGGCTGTGTACTGTATACCATGTGGGGCTGTGTTCTGTATACCATGTGGGGCTGTGTTCTGTATACCATGTGGGGCTGTGTTCTGTATACCATGTGGGGCTGTGTGCTGTATACCATGTGGGGCTGTGTGCTGTATACCATGTGGGGCTGTGTTCTGTATACCATGTGGGGCTGTGTGCTGTATACCATGTGGGGCTGTGTGGTGTATACCATGTGGGGCTGTGTGCTGTATACCATGTGGGGCTGTGTGCTGTATACCATGTGGAGCTGTGTGCTGTATACCATGTGAGGCTGTGTGCTGTATACCATGTGGGGCTGTGTTCTGTATACCATGTGGGGCTGTGTGCTGTATACCATGTGGGGCTGTGTGCTGTATACCATGTGGGCCTGTGTGCTGTATACCATGTGGGGCTGTGTTCTGTATACCATGTGGGGCTGTGTGCTGTATACCATGTGGGGCTGTGTGCTGTATACCATGTGGGGCTGTGTGCTGTATACCATGTGGGGCTGTGTTCTTTATACCATGTGGGGCTGTGTGCTGTATACCATGTGAGGCTGTGTGCTGTATACCATGTGAGGCTGTGTTCTGTATACCATGTGGGGCTGTGTTCTGTATACCATGTGGGGCTGTGTTCTGTATACCATGTGGGGCTGTGTGCTGTATACCATGTGGGGCTGTGTGCTGTATACCATGTGGGGCTGTGTGCTGTATACCATGTGGGGCTGTGTGCTGTATACCATGTGGGGCTGTGTGCTGTATACCATGTGGGGCTGTGTGCTGTATACCATGTGGGGCTGTGTGCTGTATACCATGTGGAGCTGTGTGCTGTATACCATGTGGGGCTGTGTGCTGTATACCATGTGGGGCTGTGTGATGTATACCATGTGGGGCTGTGTGCTGTATACCATGTGGGGCTGTGTGCTGTATACCATGTGGGGCTGTGTTCTGTATACCATGTGGGGCTGTGTGCTGTATACCATGTGGGGCTGTGTTCTGTATACCATGTGGGGCTGTGTGCTGTATACCATGTGGGGCTGTGTTCTGTATACCATGTGGGGCTGTGTGCTGTATACCATGTGGGGCTGTGTTCTGTATACCATGTGAGGCTGTGTTCTGTATACCATGTGGGGCTGTGTGCTGTATACCATATGGGGCTGTGTTCTGTATACCATGTGGGGTTGTATGCTGTACACCATGTGGGGCTGTGTGCTGTATACCATGTGGGGCTGTGTTCTGTATACCATGTGGGGCTGTGTGCTGTATACCATGTGGGGCTGAGTGCTGTATACCATGTGGGGCTGTGTTCTGTATACCATGTGGGGCTGTGTTCTGTATACCATGTGGGGCTGTGTTCTGTATACCATGTGGGGCTGTGTGCTGTATACCATGTGGGGCTGAGTGCTGTATACCATGTGGGGCTGTGTCTGTATACCATGTGGGGCTGTGTGCTGTATACCATGTGAGGCTGTGTTCTGTATACCATGTGAGGCTGTGTGCTGTATACCATGTGGGCTGTGGCTGTATACCATGTGGGGCTGTGCTCTGTATACCATGTGGGGCTGTGCTCTGTATACCATGTGGGGCTGTGTGCTGTATACCATGTGGGGCTGTGTGCTGTATACCAAGTTGGGCTGTGTTTCTGTATACCATGTGGGCTGTGTGGTGTATACCATGTGGGGCTGTGTGCTGTATACCATGTGGGGCTGTGTGCTGTATACCATGTGGGCTGTGTGCTGTATACCATGTGGGGCTGTGTTCTGTATACCATGTGGGGCTGTGTGCTGTATACCATGTGGGGCTGTGTGCTGTATACCATGTGGGGCTGTGTGCTGTATACCATGTGGGGCTGTGTGCTGTATACCATGTGGGGCTGTGTGCTGTATACCATGTGGGGCTGTGTGCTGTATACCATGTGGGGCTGTGTGCTGTATACCATGTGGGGCTGTGTTCTGTATACCATGTGGGGCTGTGTGCTGTATACCATGTGGGGCTGTGTGCTGTATACCATGTGGGGCTGTGTTCTGTATACCATGTGGGTCTGTGTGCTGTATACCATGTGGGGCTGTGTTCTGTATACCATGTGGGGCTTTGTGCTGTATACCATGTGGGCTGTGTTCTGAATACCATGTGGGGCTGTTTGCTGTATACCATGTGGGGCTGTGTGCTGTATACCATGTGGGGCTGTGTTCTGTATAGCATTTGGGGCTGTGTTCTGTATACCATGTGGGGCTGTGTGCTGTATACCATGTGGTGCTGTGTGCTGTATACCATGTGGGGCTGTGTGCTGTATACCATGTGGGGCTGTGTTCTGTATACCATGTGGAGCTGTGTGCTGTATACCATGTGGGGCTGTGTGCTGTATACCATGTGGGGCTGTGTTCTGTATACCATGTGGGGCTGTGTGCTGTATACCATGTGGGGCTGTGTGCTGTATACCATGTGGGCCTGTGTGCTGTATACCATGTGGGGCTGTGTTCTGTATACCATGTGGGGCTGTGTGCTGTATACCATGTGGGGCTGTGTGCTGTATACCATGTGGGGCTGTGTGCTGTATACCATGTGGGGCTGTGTTCTTTATACCATGTGGGGCTGTGTGCTGTATACCATGTGAGGCTGTGTGCTGTATACCATGTGAGGCTGTGTTCTGTATACCATGTGGGGCTGTGTCTGCATACCATGTGGGGCTGTGTGCTGTATACCATGTGGGGCTGTGTTCTGTATACCATGTGGGGCTGTGTGCTGTATACCATGTGGGGCTGTGTGCTGTATACCATGTGGGGCTGTGTGGTGTATACCATGTGGGGCTGTGTCTGTATACCATGTGGGGCTGTGTGCTGTATACCATGTGGGGCTGTGTGCTGTATACCATGTGGGGCTGTGTGGTGTATACCATGGGGGCTGTGTGCTGTATACCATGTGGGCTGTGTGCTGTATACCATGTGGAGCTGTGTGCTGTATACCATGTGGGGCTGTGTGCTGTATACCATGTGGGGCTGTGTGCTGTATACCATGTGGGGCTGTGTGGTGTATACCATGTGGGGCTGTGTGCTGTATACCATGTGGGGCTGTGTTCTGTATACCATGTGGGGCTGTGTGCTGTATACCATGTGGGGCTGTGTTCTGTATACCATGTGGGCTGTGTGCTGTATACCATGTGGGGCTGTGTGCTGTATACCATGTGGGGATGTGTGCTGTATACCATGTGGGGCTGTGTTCTGTATACCATGTGGGGCTGTGTTCTGTATACCATGTGGGGCTGTATGATTATACCATGTGGGGCTGTGTTCTGTATACCATGTGGGGCTGTGTGCTGTATACATGTGGGGCTGTGTTCTATATACCATGTGAGGCTGTGTTCTGTATACCATGTGGGGCTGTGTGCTGTATACCATTGGGGCTGTGTTCTGTATACCATGTGGGGTTGTATGCTGTATACCATGTGGGGCTGTGTGCTGTATACCATGTGGGGCTGTGTGCTGTATACCATGTGGGGCTGTGTTCTGTATACCATGTGGGGCTGTGTGCTGTATACCATGTGGGGCTGAGTGCTGTATACCATGTGGGGCTGTGTTCTGTATACCATGTGGGGCTGTGTGCTGTATACCATGTGTGGCTGTGTTCTGTATACCATGTGGGGCTGTGTGCTGTATACCATGTGAGGCTGTGTTCTGTATACCATGTGAGGCTGTGTGCTGTATACCTTGTGGGGCTGTGTTCTGTATACCATGTGGGGCTGTATGCTGTATACCATGTGGGGCTGTGTGCTGTATACCATGTGAGGCTGTGTGCTGTATACCATGTGGGGCTGTGTGCTGTATACCATGTGGGGCTGTGTGCTGTATACCATGTGGGGCTGTGTGCTGTATACCATGTGAGGCTGTGTGCTGTATACCATGTGGGGCTGTGTGCTGTATACCATGTGGCGCTGTGTTCTGTATACCATGTGGGGCTGTGTGCTGTATACCATATGGGGCTGTGTGCTGTAAACCATGTGGGGCTGTGTTCTGTATACCATGTGGGGCTGTGTTCTGTATACCATGTGGGGCTGTGTTGTGTTTCGGTAGCTGAGGAGGACAGGAACAACAGCAGGGCAGCAGAACACCTGAGATGTTGGTAACTGATGGGTTGCAGATTCCTAAGCTAACGACACAACTAGAGGTAGCCGTGGAGCGCTCCTACGTTGATCCTAGACGCCTCGTCACAGCCTGAGAGATAACTACACCTAAAGGCAGAAGGATGAAAGCTATCTGCCCCGGAGCAGATCCCCAAAGAAAATAGGAAGCCCCCAAAGCATCATCATTCCATTTGGTCAGGACTGCCCATTGTCGGAATTTCTGACAGTACAACTCAGCGTCTTCAAGACCCTGATTTAATGCTAACAAGGTTTTTTCAGCTTTATTACTGACATTAGGTTCATCGTACAATAACCCCAGAGCCAGAAAAAATGCATCAATATCATTCAAAACAGGATCCCCAGGTGTCAGGGAAAAAGCCCATTCCTGAGGATCGCCGCGCAGGAGAGAGATGACAATTTGAACCTGCTGTGCTGCGTTACCTGAGGACTTAGGCTTTAAGGCAAAAAACATCTTACAGTTATTTTTGAAATTCAGAAATTTAGCCCGATCCCCCAAAAACAAATCTGGCATTGGAATCCTAGGTTCCACAACCGGCAACCTAACAAAATAGGTAGCAATACTCCGAACCTCAGTGGCAAGCTGATCCACATGGCCAGACAACTGTGCAAACTCCATTGAAAGAAAAAAAAATCCTCCTTAGCACCCAGAGAAAAAGAGGGAAAAAATGCAACAGACAGGAAAAAAAAAATAAAAAATCTCTGACAACTTTTTTCTTTCCACACTATTTTTCCCTTCTGTGAGTACCATATAACTTTTAGTGATGACCGGCGACACTGTTGTGTTTCGGTAGCTGAGGAGGACAGGAACAACAGCAGGGCAGCAGAACACCTGAGATGTTGGTAACTGATGGGTTGCAGATTCCTAAGCTAACGACACAACTAGAGGTAGCCGTGGAGCGTTCCTACGTTGATCCTAGACGCCTCGTCACAGCCTGAGAGATTACTACACCTAAAGGCAGAAAGATGAAAGCTATCCGCCCCGGAGCAGATCCCCAAAGAAAATAGGAAGCCCCCAAACATATAATGGCGGTTAGACAAGATGAAAACACAAACATAGGCAGAAAATAGATTGAGCAAACGCTGCAGCCACAAGCTGACTAAATAGGATAGGAAAGGAGAGATTACTTTCTGCAACCCAGAAAACCCTACAAAAATCCAACAATTCTGATTACAAAAATACTGAGATCACACGATCTCGCCACCCGCTAAATCAGATCTCAGTGTGAACAAAACCAAGCTGCAGCCGCTGAAAAAAACAGGAAAAAGCAAAAGAGCAAATAACAGTGGCTGCAGATAAACTGTGAGGAGCTCAGGCCCCAGGAGGGGACCTGGCTGACCTCCACACAAGTGCAGAAACAATGCAAAAAGCAAGTACAAAAAGAAAAGCAAAAAATATGTTATCTGAAAGCAGGAGATGCAGGCAAGACTCCAGCAAACTTCCAAATGAACCAGGAACCACAATTGAGACAAGAACAATTGATCACCGGCAACCATCATGGGAGGGAACCTCCCTTATATCAGACCAGTCAGTGAACCCAGATTGCCATTCCTCGCTGAAAGGTTCAGTACTGTCTGCAACCACCAGAGGGAGCCTCTGCTCAGAAACCATCTCTAGCACATTCATAACAGGGCTGTGTGCTGTATACCATGTGGGGCTGTGTGCTGTATACCATGTGAAGCTGTGTGCTGTTTACCATGTGGGGCTGTGTGCTGTATACCATGTGAGGCTGTGTTCTGTATACCATGTGGGACTGTGTGCTGTATACCATGTGGGGCTGTGTGCTGTATACCATATGGGGCTGTGTGCTGATACCATGTGGGGCTGTGTGCTGTATACCATGTGGGCTGTGTTCTGTATACCATGTGGGGCTGTGTGCTGTATACCATGTGGGGCTGTGTGCTATATACCATGTGGGGCTGTGTTCTGTATACCATGTGAGGCTGTGTGCTGTATACCATGTGGGCTATGTGCTGTATACCATGTGGGGTAGTGTGCTGTATACCATGTGGGACTGTGCTATACACCATGGTACTGCCATATATTCTATGGAGGGGCTGCATTATACTATAAGAGTGGGGCTGCATTATATTGTATGGCGGGGCTGCGTTATACTCTGAGGTGGCTGCATTATACTCTGTGGGGTGGCTGCATTTTACTCTATGAGGTGGCTGCATTATGCTCTATGGGGTGTTTGCATTATACTGTATCGAGGACTATGGGAAATACATTATACTATATGAAAAACTATGGGAAGTGAATTGTACTACATGGATGACTGGCGGTGTAATATACTATATGGAGCACTATGAGGAGTGTATTATACTATATGGAAGACTATGAGGAGTGTATTATACTATATGGAGGACTATGGGGAGTGAATTATACTATATGGAGGACTATGCGGCACATTATATTATATGGAAGACTATGGGGTGTAAACTGTAGATGTGCTGCTGATAACATGACACTGTATGGTGATCTATTAGTGATCCATTAGTGATCATTCTGTCCCCATCATTCTTTCTCAGACGGTGGAAAGAGGCCGGAAACAAGTGTTGAACGACTATTTGTCGATCACACTCATTTAGTGGCCTAACCTCAGCGCATGAAAATACAATCGAAATGCTTTTGTGTGATGTGCAATATGGTAGCATTTGGGGCCCCATTTTAAACTTTGCCTAGTGCCCCACTTTGCCTAAAACCGGCCCTGTAGAGACTACTGTACTTTCTATCACTGTATGAACAATGATCTAACCCAAACCCTAAGGACCATGCAGTATTTTTCAGAGGACCACCCATAGCCATGTGCCTTTAGTATCTAATGGAACATTTAGATGACTCCAATTCATAACTAAATGGCGACAAAACTGCATCAAAATGTGCACAATTATTAGGCAACTTATATTTTTGATGAATAATTTTATTATTTAAAACCTCCAGTGCTGTCAGACAATCCAAAAGGTTAATAAACCTGAAGCCTGAATATTTAAGAATGTAAAAGTGAGGTTTTGTCTTTCATATGACAATATCTGTGTGTGCGGAATTATTAAGCAACTATTAGTGTGCAACTAAATGATAAACTTACATTTTCCAATCTTAGTTGTTTATTTTCATCTGATAAAGTGGTAGGAGAGATACGTTTCATTGAGGCTATTAGCTTCAGTGATTTGAAACCTAGAAGTTTTCACCAGCACACTATGTGCTGTGTGGGGCTAATTTTTAAGGTCTGGATTTTTGTGAACAACCATAAAGCAAGTGGGAGGTTGTCCATCTTATCTCCACCCCAGGGTGTGGACTGGGGTTTAAACAGTGTGCCTCCTGAGGTAGTCAGTGTTCAGTAAAGGACCTTTTACACATAGCGATATAGCCAGCAATATCGCTAAAGCATCACCGATTTGGTGACGCAGCAGCGATATTGCCACGTGTGATACTTACCTCCGACCGGCTCCCCCGCTGTCTGTCGCTGATCGCGCGAGAATGTGCAGCTACATGGAAGCGGGCAGGAGGACTTCAGGATCGCCGCGTCTGAAGGGTAAGTAGCGACCGCTGCTGCGTCGCTAAGTCGCTGTGAGATCTGCCTGTGTGGCAACTCACTAGCGACCATTTAGCGATGCACCAGCGATCCTGACCGGGTCGATTCGTGGTCGGGATCGCTGCTGCATCGATAAATGTAAAACCCCCTTAAGTCTGGAGCCAGCATCTCCAGAGAAGTGATTTTGTTTATGTTAACTATACTGAACATGGCTGTTATATCCTGAGCAGGCAGATCCCCGCAACTGCAGAGACTGTATACCACTATGTTTTTTTTTTTTTTTCATGCTTTGCCCAGAGGGCCTTGTTTATTTTCACTACACGTTAATTTATGCCACATGTTCAATAAATCAGAGGAAGATTTAAAGAGACAGTGTACCTGTGTCTACCTCCATGAGCAGCCGAGTTATATTATATATATATATATATATGTGCTGACCCGCCACCACAATTGTGGATTTCCAGGGATATGGGGTACTCGGAGCCGAGTCTATGAAAGTCTATGGGATTTGTGTCACTGGCAGCGGTGGCTCGTTCCGTGTCCCTGGCGGTCAGGGCGTTGATGGGGAAATTATTTACAGGGGATTGGTAGATAACAGTTCGTGACGCCACCTGTAGTTTTCTAGTCACTAAGACCAGCGCTGCTGTAGATCTCTGAGGGGATGTTATGGCAGCTAGATGACGGGTCCCCCACAGGTGGGACTGGTCCCTCAAAGTCTATGGTTATAATGATGTAGGGTGCAGATAAATGAATCAGTCTCACACCATCCAGCGTCTTTCCATACCTTTTACTTGTCAGATGTTTAGGCAGATCCCGGGAAGCTGGTCGGGGTGGAGAATGCACGTCTAGGTAACAGCTGAGCAGGTTAGAGGCCTCCTTAACTTCCACAGATTGTAGAAGAGTCCAACTTGCATAAAGCGTAGTTAACTCCGAATACTCCAGCTAACCCTATAGCTGTACTGCCCGGCCAACGTTGTGATGGAGCCTTCTAATGATGAAACTAAGTCCTTACTTTTGCTGATCAGGCTCAAAGTCCCTGTTCCACCTGACTCCGGTTACGTATTGACACTAAGGGCTTGCTCCTGCGACTTATAGTCCAGCGAGACTCTGGTTTTCTCGTTACTATGCCTGAATCAATAGCAACTCCTCGGTCCCCAGTGACCGGATAATTGGTGCAGGTAATTCACTACCTAAGGCACTGCTCTGTCTTCTCCACTGTGCCCTTCGCCCTGCTTTCCACTCTTAACATAGGCACTGCACACTTCCTATGGTAGTACAAGTCAATCCTTTCTTACTTCTTCCTTGGAGCTCGCTGACAGATTCTCAGTATTCTCCTAGTTCAGGAACACATCGACTGAACTTCACTGTCCTTGAGACAGGCGACTGAAGTTTCTGCTGCTAACTCTTCTTTCCATCAAACTGTCTCTGTCTTCAGGTTAAGGAACAGCTCTGACTAGGCTAGGATGAACTGGCTCACCCTTACTAGCCTCCACTTTCTGAACTGCTGACAGGAACTAACTGAGTGACTGTCTTTCACTTCACTTCCTGGAAGACTCAGCACTAGCTGCTGTACATCACTAGCTTATATACCCCGAGGGTGTGTCTAAAGTGTGAATGAATGATGTAAAGCTTTAACTGTTACCTTTCTGTGCAGACTCCAGGATTTTATGTGTGCCTTACATACCAGGGCTACACATCCCCCCTTGGTAAAACACAGCACTCCCGGGCTGTAAAATGTAAAAAGAAAGACATTCTGTTTTGCATTAACAATAACATGTAACTCATCCCCTCCGGGAGGTACGAAATCTTGAACGTTACATTATGTACAATGGACAGTAAAACATTATCAAAATTATCAAAACTTTCAATAAATATACAGTATTCTTGTGGAGGACCCGCACCAAACCTCCCACGTGGGTCCTGGGTGGGCTGCAGGACTTCTGACTGCAGACCTCACTCAGTGCCACACCATACGGGTTTTATGTTCAGAGGTAAGTCAAAGCTTCGTGTGAAACCAAGACAAGGCACCGTAGTGCAACTATTTACAGGATACAGTTTTTGGGCTGGCTCAGTCCTCAGCCACGCAGTCCATTATAAGACATTTTCAAGTAATTCACATTATATCACAATACTTTAAATTCCTTCAAGTGCAATAAACTTCTTTATACAACTTTATACAATTGGTCATAAATAATAAACCTTTTCGGAGTCATAATAAACTAGTTTGTTAGGACTACTGTTGATAACGAATAGGTAGCTTCCCTTTCGTTGTACGTTCTACGTGGAGTAGCATCAGGTATAATGGTCTCTGATCTATCTGTTCTGCGTAACGACAAACTATAATACTGTCTCAATCTTTCTATGGATCTGGCAAGCGTACTGAGGGCTGGGCGGTGTGAGTCAGCTTCACCAGGGGATCCCATAGCATGGGGCACTGCTTCTGGTGATTCTACTTCTTGAGGTTCTGCAGGCTGGGGTTCTGCTGGAATAGGTACCTCTAGAACTGGCTCTGTTGGCACAATGGGCATGACTGGAGGTGGAGTTTCCTCTTGTGGCTGATAAAACTGCAACACAGGAATGATTACCGCATCTCCCAGTCTGGGCCAATCTGCAGGTAAATCTCCCAGATCCGTGTGTATAACCGCTTCAACACTCTCTTCTTGATTCACAATAGGGTTCTCTTCCCGAAGCTTCAACTGGTCTGGACACAACTTTAAATGATCTCTTCACACAGTGGCAGTCGTTTTTCCTCCATCCTTGCTGATGATACAGACTTTTCTGTTATCAAATTTGGAATCTTGTACGACATATGGTTCTTGTTCCCACTGGTTGTCCAACTTGTGCAGCTTCCTTTTCCTTTTTAACACAATTTCTCCAGGCGTGAAAGGCTTAGCGGGAGCATTCTTGTTGTAAACATTTTCCTGCTTTTCCCGTGCTTTATTAAGACTTTCTTCTACGCAGGCTTGCACTCTTCTGTATTGCTCTTGCCGATTTGTGTCCCAATTTTCAACAGTGTCATCTGCCTCTGGTTCCACCACACCAAGTTCCAAGTCCATTGGCATAGAAAATGAACTCGGCACTCAACTTTAGTATAGTGAGAATAAAGATTTTTATTCACAGTAGTAACACGAAACGTTTCGGTCCTATATCATGGACCTTCATCAGTCACAGATACTACTGGGAAGGGGGTTGATCCACATAGGGAAGAAAGAAAGGGCTGGATATAGCCTGTATTGGTGGGGTGAGATGAGGAAGAGGACAATGCCTCTATTGCACTAGTAACCTGTTGTGAAGGAGTCCGGCAGTGAGGATAGGTCTCTGCATTGGACGCGGTGTCCACCGCTAGTCTGAGCGCTCAGACTAGCGGTGGACACCGCGTCCAATGCAGAGACCTATCCTCACTGCCGGACTCCTTCACAACAGGTTACTAGTGCAATAGAGGCATTGTCCTCTTCCTCATCTCACCCCACCAATACAGGCTATATCCAGCCCTTTCTTTCTTCCCTATGTGGATCAACCCCCTTCCCAGTAGTATCTGTGACTGATGAAGGTCCATGATATAGGACCGAAACGTTTCGTGTTACTACTGTGAATAAAAATCTTTATTCTCACTATACTAAAGTTGAGTGCCGAGTTCATTTTCTATTAGATACGGTGTGGGAACCTACTCTGGCACCTTCTTGGTTGTGCACACGGTTATTTTTTCACCAAGTCCATTGGCAGTCTTCCAGGCCTTGCTCTCATAAGGTAAGCTGGCGTGCAGTTGGTAGAACTCACTGGTATGTGGTTGTACAAGTCAACTAGGTCAGGTAACAATTCTGGCCACCGATTTCTTTCTTCCAGTGGTATGGATTTTAGCAAGTCAACGACAATGTGGTTCATTTTCTCGCAAAGGCCGTTGGTTTGGGGGTGGTATGGCGTCGTTCTAATTTTCTTACACCCATACAAGTGACAAAATTCCTTAAACAGTTCCGCTTCAAAAGCAGGGCCTTGATCAGTCAGTACCTGCTCCGGATACCCATGTGGTCTGCAGAAGCTTGCTTGAAAGGTCCTTGCTGCCGTCACTGCTGTCTGATCCTTGACGGGGATGACCACCAAAAATCTCGAATAATGATCCACCATGGTCAGGGCATATGAGTATCCAGACCTGCTTGGCGACAATTTGACGTGGTCCAAGGCCACGATCTCCAAGGGACGAGTCGTCCGGATAGGCTGCAGGGGTGCCTTCTGACTACCGTAGTCCCTTCGTCTGAGACCACAGGGTCCACAGTTCCGACACCACCTCTCGATGGAGCTGCGCATTCCTACCCAGTAGAACCGGCACCTCAACAGAGTCTCCAGCTTTCTCCAGCCAAAGTGTCCCGCTTGATCGTGGTAGGCTTCCAACACCATTTGGACGTCTGCCTTGGGGACCACTATCTGCCATACCATCTCATGGGTCCTGGGGTTGACGTATCTCCTGCACAACTTCTCACGGTATAGGAACAACCGGCTTCTCTCATTCCACAGGAGCTTTGCTGACATAGGTGCATCTTTTTCCAAGGAGGAACCTTCCTGTCTTAACAACTCCTTGATACGGCTGACCACTGGATCTCTGTCCTGAGTCTCTTTCCAGCTGTGATGGGGTAAGGGATTTAATGTTGTGCCATACTGCTTTCTGTAGACATGCTGCTCATGGATTATCCCATTTCGATGGAACGCAGATAGCTCAATTTCTTCCAGGTCGTCCGATTCTTCTTCCGTGTCAGATTCATGCGGCATTCGGGACAATGCGTCGGCGTTAGCATTCTTACGGCCTGCCCGGTACTTGATGGTAAACTGATAATTTGACAACCGAGCCATCCAACGCTGCTCCATGGCTCCCAGCTTGGCTGTTTCCAGGTGCGTTAACGGGTTGTTGTCTGTGTACGCCGTGAACTTGTTGGAGGCAAGGTAGTGCTTAAATCTTTCAGTAATGGCCCAGACCAGCGCCAGAAACTCCAGCTTGAAGCTGCTATAATTTTCCGGATTCCTCTCAGTTGGCCTGAGTTTTCTGCTGGCATATGCGATGACTTTTTCTTGGCCATTCTGCTTCTGACTGAGAACTGCTCCCAAGCCTTCATTGCTGGCATCGGTGTACAGCAGGAACGGTTGGCTGTAATCAGGATAGGCCAAGATTTCATCACCTGTAAGGATCTCCTTCATCTTTTGGAATGCTTCAGCCTGTTCCTTACCCCAATTAAAGGGAGGGTTTCTGCTCTTTAGGGATTGTCCTACTAGGAGGTCCTGTAGAGGCGCTGCCTTCTTCGTGTAATCTTTCACGAACCTCCTATAGTAACCCGTTAATCCCAGGAACTGTCGCACTTCCTTGAGGTTCTTCGGCTCCGGCCATTTCTGGATGGCGGTGACTTTCTCTGGGTCCGGCGCTACTCCCTCTGAACTGACGATGTGCCCCAAGTATTGTACCTTCTGTTTGAGTAGATGGCATTTTGAGGGTTTCAACTTCATCCCGTACCTGGACAGGGACTCGAATACTTCTGCCAGGTGCTTCAGATGGTCCTCATATGTCTTGGAATACACGATGACGTCGTCTAGGTATAGCAGCACGGTTTCAAAATTGAGATGTCCCAGGCAGTTCTCCATCACTCTCTGAAATGTTCCCGGGGCACTGCTGAGCCCAAACGGCATTCTGTCGAACTCACAGAGCCCCATTGGGGTGGTGAAATCCGTTTTCTCACGATCCTCCTCAGCCACAGCCACTTGCCAGTATCCACTAGTCAGATCAAGGGTAGAAAAGTAGTTAGCCGTTTTCAGAGCAGCTAAGGACTCCTCAATTCGTGGTAATGGGTAAGCATCTTTATGTGTTATGCGATTCACTTGCCTGTAATCCACACACATTCTCATACTACCATCTTTCTTTTTAACCAGAACTAGAGGTGCTGCCCAGGGGCTACAACTATCCCTTATCACCCCGGCTTCCTTCATATCATGTAACATTTCCTTAGCTTTCTGATAGTGGGCTGGAGGTATAGGCCTGTACCGCTCTTTGATGGGAGGATGACCACCTGTAGGGATATGATGCTGTACTCCCTTAATGGCCCCAAAGTCGAGGGGGTGTTTACTAAACACTTGTGCGTACTCTTGTACCACCCGTAATACCCCTTGTTTCTGGTGGGCGGGAGTGGTGTCTGTCCCGACATGGAGTTGCTGACACCAATCCGCCACCTGAGTTGCCGGGTCATTATCCTCCGCTAGTTGGCGGGAGTCTAAGGACTCAGTCGGGAGAATAGAATTATTATCAACGGCATGTAATTTAGCAACTGTTGCATAACGGGGTAAATTTACTTCGTCATCTCCCAGTTGAGAAGCCGTACCGGTACTCTCCCATTTATCACTTCCACTACCCCCCTCGCTGTCATGAGTGTGGGTCTATGTTCTGAACAATGGGGTTCTACTACTGCTTGGTAGTTCTGTCCTCTCAGACCTATGGCTGCCCTACACCATATTATCATTTCACTCATTGGGGGTATCACAATAGGATTCGAGTCGGTGACCCGTACATTACCAATCTCGCCGTCTGTAAGCTTCGCTTGCTGCTGACACATCAGGGCCCGGATCTCCCTCTGGATCACTCCCTTCTGCCTTGGTCGGGCAATCTCAGCGAGCTGTTGGAGTAGAAACACAACTTCTCCCAGACAGTTACTGATAATGTTAGTACCCAAAATTATATTTAAACCGTTCTCTTCATTTACAGTCTTTACTACTAGAAGCCCCTGGTCTTTCAACTCCTCTCTGCCCACTTTCACATCCACACTTTTGGTCCCGAGTACTTCCACAGGGAGACCATTAGAAGCATACACGGTAAAGTCAGGGCTCGGGGGTTGAAGACTATCCATAGACCAGAACTTCGTATATAGGGCATCAGGTATTATGGTCACCTGAGACCCAGTATCTAGCAACGCCGGAACTGCAATCCCATCCAGAATGATGGACAGGTAGGGTCGTCCACCACGAACCTGCGGTTCCAATCTAAGGGGCCTGACGAGTCTCCACCTGGGTGTTGGCCCTCGAACCCAGGTTCTGCCCGTTTAAAGGACACTGTGTAGACATATGACCTTTCCGGTTGCAGCGGTAACAGATGATCTCCCGGAGAGGAGGGTGCTGGTCAGGGGTTGCTCCTGGGGGCGGCGTTGTCCTCCTCCGGTGGGGCGACGTCCTCCTTCTCCTCCGGTTCATCCATGGCACATCCTCCGGGCAGTCGGCTAATAAGATCTTTCCTTCTTCCTCTTTCCGCAGCTGCAGGGCACTCATCACAGCAGCCAGATTTTTAGTCAACTGGCGCACTTCCGAGCGCAGACAGTCCAATTCACTAGGGGGCGTCACCTGCGTTTTGGCTTCTGCCGCTAGCGGGAAAAGGTGGTAACTGCCGGTTCCAGAGTGACTTCACCCTGGTGATGTTGGGTTGCCACTTCAGGTTTGCCCAGGGGTCGCAGTCCTTTTATTGCCATGTCCTTTAGGGCATCAAAGGTGGCATCTGGATGATCTAAAGACCACCAATTTACAGTTCTGCGTTCCGATTGGGACCTCAGTCCTTGCACAAATTGTTCTTTCAGCATCTTACTTTCATCAATGACACTTATGGTATTAACCTGCTTGAGGGCTCTCAGGGCCCCTTGTAGTCGGCAGGCATAGTCCCTTATGCTGTCACTTGGTTGCTGTGAACAGTTGTAGAATGCCATCCGGAGATCTGTTTCGGTGCGATCTTCAAAAATGGCCTGTAACTTTAAGAGGATCGCAGGCACCAACTCCTGGTCCGTGGTAGCCCAAGTCTCCACTTCTCGCTCAGCAGCGCCAGTTAGCTGCCCTATTAATACTGCAGCTTTTTGCCTCTCAGACATGGAGTACATTTCCAGGACACTGCATATCTTCCGTTTGAATCCTGCTAAAGTGCCTGGCTCGCCGCTGTACTGGGGGAGCCATTTCGCCCCAGGCATATATGGGAGCGTTAGTGGCATGAGCGGGACCACCGGGCCGGGTGCTGGGCCTGCGCCCCCATCCGGCGCTACAATGCCACGCGGTGCGGGGTCGGGGCCTCCGGCTGGGGCCGCACCGTCGGCCGGTTGTTGCGACATTTTAGTGCCCCCTTGGTTAATCGGGGCCTACCGTTTCCAGAAGCTGCTGCTCCACAAGCACAGCGATGGGGACAGGACCTTCGTCGCAGGCGCTCTGATGTCAGAGCGTTCACTTCCTGTCGCAGGACCTGCCGCTGAGTCAGAGCCGGGGGCGTGTCCGAGACTCTGCGCGCTTTTCAGGTACGCCCACCTTCTTCTCCAGCGCCTCAGGGCGCGAATATGGCGGCAAATATGGCGGTATTTGGCGCCAAAAGCACAAACAGTCTTTTTCACCAAAACACTCCACAGGCACACAGGGCTCGCAATGCTGCAAGTTTCGGATCCTGTTCGTGACGCCAAGTTTTGTGCTGACCCGCCACCACAATTGTGGATTTCCAGGGATATGGGGTACTCGGAGCCGAGCCCATGAAAGTCTATGGGATTTGTGTCACTGGCAGCGGTGGCTCGTTCCGTGTCCCTGGCGGTCAGGGCGTTGATGGGGAAATTATTTACAGGGGATTGGTAGATAACAGTTCGTGACGCCACCTGTAGTTTTCTAGTCACTAAGACCAGCGCTGCTGTAGATCTCTGAGGGGATGTTATGGCAGCTAGATGACGGGTCCCCCACAGGTGGGACTGGTCCCTCAAAGTCTATGGTTATAATGATGTAGGGTGCAGATAAATGAATCAGTCTCACACCATCCAGCGTCTTTCCATACCTTTTACTTGTCAGATGTTTAGGCAGGTCCCGGGAAGCTGGTCGGGGTGGAGAATGCACGTCTAGGTAACAGCTGAGCAGGTTAGAGGCCTCCTTAACTTCCACAGATTGTAGAAGAGTCCAACTTGCATAAAGCGTAGTTAACTCCGAATACTCCAGCTAACCCTATAGCTGTACTGCCCGGCCAACGTTGTGATGGAGCCTTCTAATGATGAAACTAAGTCCTTACTTTTGCTGATCAGGCTCAAAGTCCCTGTTCCACCTGACTCCGGTTACGTATTGACACTAAGGGCTTGCTCCTGCGACTTATAGTCCAGCGAGACTCTGGTTTTCTCGTTACTATGCCTGAATCAATAGCAACTCCTCGGTCCCCAGTGACCGGATAATTGGTGCAGGTAATTCACTACCTAAGGCACTGCTCTGTCTTCTCCACTGTGCCCTTCGCCCTGCTTTCCACTCTTAACATAGGCACTGCACACTTCCTATGGTAGTACAAGTCAATCCTTTCTTACTTCTTCCTTGGAGCTCGCTGACAGATTCTCAGTATTCTCCTAGTTCAGGAACACATCGACTGAACTTCACTGTCCTTGAGACAGGCGACTGAAGTTTCTGCTGCTAACTCTTCTTTCCATCAAACTGTCTCTGTCTTCAGGTTAAGGAACAGCTCTGACTAGGCTAGGATGAACTGGCTCACCCTTACTAGCCTCCACTTTCTGAACTGCTGACAGGAACTAACTGAGTGACTGTCTTTCACTTCACTTCCTGGAAGACTCAGCACTAGCTGCTGTACATCACTAGCTTATATACCCGAGGGTGTGTCTAAAGTGTGAATGAATGATGTAAAGCTTTAACTGTTACCTTTCTGTGCAGACTCCAGGATTTTATGTGTGCCTTACATACCAGGGCTACACATATATATATATATATATATATATATATATATATATATATATATATAAAACACCCCTTTAGGCTGCCTCTGTGGGCAGGGAGTCCAGTAGTTCTCCCCTCAATAAGGCACAGTGCAGTAAACCTGAATGTTAGTGATGATGCTTCCCCTTTAAATTAAAACAAGTACACTCCTAACTATTATTACTTAAGCTACAAATGGCTGCAGGAATGCCAGCAACACCGTCCAACAATAGGGCCCAGTTGCTGTGGATAATACAGATTTTTACCTCAGTGTTGAGAATTTTGATAATAACTGATAAATTTTGGCAGAGAAAGAAGCACAATTGTCTGATAAAATGTAATACAAGTTGCTTATTTTCATGTGCACTATTGATAAGTGGAGAAAAATCATATTCGCTTAAGATATTAAGATTTCTGTATAGCGCCTTCCATTATTTAAGAGCAGGGATGTCAAAGTCAAACACACCGAGGGCCAAAAAAACAAATTTGCTACAAGCCGGCCCTGCTACTGGTGCATTGTGGGAAATGTAGTGTTGGTGCCAGGGCCAGCTCCAGGTTTTTATGGGCCCAGGGCGAAAGAGCCTCAGTGGGCCCCTTTAACACAGACCACAATTCATGATGCACAGATACAGCAGAGAAATATGGGTATAGCACAACGCCAAATACTTCTCTTCTTCCATTACATGAGTGATACCTATTGTAAATTGTACAATAGCTCAAAAACCGCCAAATCCTCACAGCTCACAGAACAGACTGGACAGTACAGTCCTCCATACAATATTATGGGCACCACAGTCTCCCCCTCATAACCCATATAATACCCCATGCAGGATGTCACCCCCCATATAATGCTCCATACAGAATACTGGACCCAATATAATGCTCCATACAGGATACTGGACCCAATATAATGCTCCATACAGGATACTGGTCCCCATATAATGCTCCATACAGGATACTGGTCCCCATATAATGCTCCATACAAAATATGGAGCTCTCCTCTGCGCTGTACTGCGTTCTGCACTGTTACAGCTCAGGAAAGGGCGCTGTGGAAAGACTCCCCATTATCATCATCATTGCCTCCCCATCATCATCATGGCCTCCCATTATCATCAATGCCTGCCCATCATCATCATCTCCTCCCCATCATCATCAATGCCTGCCCATCATCATCTTCTCCCCATCATCAATGCCTGCCCATTATCATCATCTTCTCCCCATCATCACCAATGCCTCCCCATTATCAGCAATGCCTGCCCATTATCATCTTCTCCCCATCATCATCATCAATGCCTCCCCATTATCAGCAATGCCTGCCCATTATCATCTTCTCCCCATCATTATCATCAATGCCTCCCCATTATCAGCAATGCCTGCCCATCATCACACACAGACAGCACACAAGCACTCTCTCACATACTTATACACACACACACACACACACACAAAGCACCGCGCTACATACACACAGACACACACAGAGACATACACACACACGTCTTACCTGTCCGACGTCCGCGCGCTCTGTGCCACAGCCGGCCGCTGAATGATGACGTCATTCAGCGGCCTGCTGTGAGAGGAAGCGCCGGAGACCCCTGGAGCCCGGAGCTGCGGCAGCGGAGGCACGGGAGAGGTAAGTATTGTGCCAGCTGATGCCGGGGCCCTGAGCAAGCGGGGGGGCCCAGTGGCGGCGCTGACACCGCTCTCCTCCGCTAACGGGCGGGGGGGTGCCAGACTGCGAGTGGGCCCCCCCCGCCTGCTCAGGGCCCCGGCACTTGCCCGGGTCTGGTTGGTGCGTGCAAAACACCAGCAGGCGGCTGTGGCCTGCGGGCCGGATCTAATAGTAATTAAATATCATCCAGCCGCGGGCCTTGACTTTGACATATGTGTTTAAGAGGGATGCACTTCTTAAGAAAGATTCGGCAACCACTTCAAGCCTTTATCAACATATGACATATTGGTATGTCATATGTCGGCTACTTAACTTTGATATGGGCTCACAAACTCTCACATAGCCCCATCCACCAAAACTGTAAAACGTTACAGGTCTCAGAAATTGGCAACAAGTGAATTTTTAAAAATTTTTGTAAACTTCAACATTTTTTTTCACCACTTAAATAAAAAAAAACTATTCCTGTTTGGTATCTTCACAATCGTGCTGATATGGAGAATCAAATTGACAGGTCAGTTTTAATATACAGTAAACATTGTAAATAAGAAACCCAAAACACTATTGTGCTTTTTTAGCTATTTTGCCGTAATCTGAATTTTTTTCCCACTTTTCATTACATTACATGATACATTGAATGGTGTCAAAAAACAAGCCCTCATATGGCTATGAGGATGCAAAAATAAAAAAGTTATGGCTCTTGGAAGAAGGCGAGGAAAAAATTAAAGCTCAAAACGGAAAATAGCCACGTTGGGAACGGGTTAACTAAAACACATGCAAGGAGAGCTGATAGAACTCAAGGACATCCCCTTAAAGGCAAAATAGTGGATTCACAAAGCTTTATATCTTTGGACGGTTTAGGTATTCCGGAGATAAGCTTATGTAAATGCCGCACCCCGCAGGGCTGTGGGGTACTCGGTACCAGGCTGGTTCTGTTACTTCAGGGGATGTCACGGCAGCGGAGACCCAGGTCTGTGGCCCTGGGCGAGCAATCAAATGACAAAGATGATGATGGGGGTAGTTTGTGCGGGAATTAGTTTGTGACGCCAACTGTGGTGTTCGGCCATAAGATGGCAGACGCTGCGATTCAGATCCACTGGGACAGATGGTGACACAGCAAAGATGGTCCAGCTCTCCACGGGTAGAGTGGGGCCCCAGGGCAGATATAACAGTCTGTTCAGGTGATGGTGAACGTTGAGGTGCAGAGAATAAGCAAGCGACACAGAAAAGTGCAGTTTTCTTTACCTTTTACTTCTTGGTAGAAGAAAATGCAATCTGGACTACTAGTTACAGATGATAGCAGGAGTCTGGCTAGCCTGGAAGCATTCAGGAGGTCCACCCTGTCAGGTGGTGTTAGAGGCCTTCCTGCTGTGCTCTCTTTCTGGTCCCTGCTGCCTGTAGCTAAGCTGCGACCCTCTCCTGCGTGTTGGCTTTAACCTGTATGGCAAACAGCGTGAGCATCACAGGCACTGTCTGTCCACTGGCAGCCCTGGGCTCTTGGTCTGCTGCGGTGCCTCCAGGTGTTCGGTGTGGTCAGGGAGCTTGCAGTCCCCTGCCCTCCAGATTCGGCTGTCGGGGCGTACAGCACCCGCACAGCCCAGGACTCTGGGGTCCTTTTTATCAGCGCTCCTCTCCGGGATCAGCTCTGACGCAGCTGCAACTCCCAGAGCTCTTGTCTCCGCTCCTCTCTCTTTCCTCCCCTCAGACCAACTGACTCTTTCCAGAACAATCTCCTTACCTCAGCATTAACTCCTCCCACCAACTGTCACTCCCTTAAGCTCCGCCCCTTTTGGTCTGGAAAGGAGTTAAAGGTGTGCACACGGTATTAGATGGGGGATGAGGTGCTGGTATAGTGGACTAATAGTCCCTAACATATAGCATACAAATTATACCGCACACTAGTAGGAATTCCATGCAAATTATAACTTTATTTGTGGCGACAGGGAGCAAAATGTATATAGCGACAAAGAAAATCTGACGTTTCGACTCTTCCCGAGTCGTACTCATAGAGTCGCTTAGTTAAATGGTCAAAGAAATTGAAACAGTGTACCTGTCTTGCAATGATTGTAGAGCGGCGCTCCCGCGCCCTGCTGGTATTGTCACCAGCAGCAATACCAGCAGGGCGCGGGAGCGCCGCTCTACAATCATTGCAAGACAGGTACACTGTGCTTATTGAATATATATTGGATATCCTATGGTGGATTCTAAAGCTTTCATTACCTCTTCATAAGAATTCTCATTTTCTATAGGAAATCAATTTCTTTGACCATTTAATTAAGCGACTCTATGAGTACGACTCGGGAAGAGTCGAAACGTCAGATTTTCTTTGTCGCTATATACATTTTGCTCCCTGTCGCCACAAATAAAGTTATAATTTGCATAGAATTCCTACTAGTGTGCGGTATAATTTGTATGCTATACCTTTTGGTCTGGAGTCAGAACAAGTGTTGGATGCTGTGTGTTACCTCGCATGGGGACCTCTTCCTGCTTCCAGGCATGACATCACCACCCTGTGGAGGGAGACAATGTCACCGTGGCATCCGGACTCTGGGGTACCACATAAATGCATATAAATAAAATGAATGAATGTAATTGACTGTATGAGCTCTCATGTCCTCATTCAGACAGCCGTTATTTGGGTGCTGTTTGGCATCAGAATTATAACTGCATGTTTGGGTCCTAAAACCTGCAGTAGGGCCAAGAATGAGGCTTGACAACTTAAATAAGGCTTAAGACACATTGAAATTAACCTTTTTTAAGGATTATGGTCCCTCAAATAATAGACTGCACATTGGTATGTTACACATCACGTTTATTCATCATGCATTCACAGTCGTACTCGTCAGTAGAGTTAAGGGTAAATGGCGGTCTGCTTCCACAGCTGTTGACCCACCACGTGGTCAGGACACCAGAAGGTTCTCTTTATTTTGTCTCATAAATTTCTCTTATGGAAACGAGGCACCATTAATGGTGAGAAGGGTCTTAATGAGTCGCCGACATTTACTTACAATTAAATCATCATTTGTCTGTAATTTGTTTTTATCACTAGTGGAAGCGTAAGAAGAACGGAGGATGATAAATTAGACCAATATGTCACAGTAAAGACAGTGAGACGAAGAGGCAAATGAAACAGGGTAACCATGTTGTTATCCTTAAATTAAAAAATATATAAAATTATATTTCTACAAGTACATTTTCTATGGTATCAAATTTGTCTGAAGGTCATGTATCCTGGATTTTTCACTTATTTTACATTCTGAAGGCTTTATCTCTCATTTTTCTCTTAGCGAGGGGATATGGATGGACTAGCTATTATGTATTTCCCACATATACCACACACCGAGACATAAGAGATTCCAGCTCTCCTATCTTTTAGTTGCACGTGTTCAGAAGCATCAGCAGTATGGAGAATAATATGTAGCAGAACTGAGAAGTGTAGCTGTAAATCCAGCACTGAGGCGAGGTAAGCACTTAAAGTGGTGATCCGGCACCTAAAATGTATTTTCTAACCATCTATTTTTACTCTTTAACCCCTTCACCCCCAAGGGTGGTTTGCACGTTAATGACCGGGCCAATTTTTACAATTCTGACCACTGTCTCTTTATGAGGTTATAACTCTGGAACGCTTCAACGGATCTTCGCGATTCTGAGATTGTTTTCTCGTGACATATTATACTTCACGTTAGAAGTATAATTTCTTCGATATAACTTGCGTTCATTTTTGAAAAAAACACAAATATGGCGAAAATTTTGAAAATTTTGCAATTTTCAAACTCTGAATTTTTTTTCCCTTAAAACAGAGAAATATGTCACACAAAATAGTTAAGAAATAACATTTCCCACATGTCTACTTTACATCAGCACAATTTTGGAACCAAAATTTTTTTTTGTTAGGAAATTATAAGGGTTAAAAGTTGACCAGTGATTTCTCATTTTTACAACAAAATTTACAAAGCCATTTTTTTAAGGGACCATCTCACATTTGAAGTCACTTTGACGGGTCTATATAGCAGAAAATACCCAAAAGTGACACCATTCTAAAAACTGCACCCCTCAAGGTACTCAAAACCACATTCAAGAAGTTTAATAACCCTTCAGGTGCTTCACAGGAGCTGAAGCAACGTGGAAGGAAAAAATTAATATTTAACTTTTTAGCCACAAAAATGATCTTTTACAAACTTTTTTTTATTTTGACAAGGGTAAAAGGAGAAAATGGGCAGATAAAGTTGTTGTGCAATTTCTCCTGAGTACGCCAATACCCTATATGTGGGGGAAAACCACTGTTTGGGCACACGGCAGAGCTCGTAAGGGAAGGAGCGCCGTTTGACTTTTTCAAACTAAAATTGGCTGGAATTGAGATTGGACACCATGTTGAGTTTGGAGAGTCACTGATGAGCTTAAACAGTGGAAACCCCCCACAAGTGACACCATTTTGGAAACTAGACCCCCTAAGGAACTTATCTAGATCTGTTGGAGCACTTTGAACCCCAAAGTGTTTCACAAAATGTTTATAATGCCTGGGTGTCGAAAAAAAAAAAAAAACAATTTTCCACTAAAATGATTTTTTAGTCCCAAATTTTGATTTTTCCAAGGAAATTGGCCCCAAAAGTTGTTGTCCAATTTGTCCTGAGTACGCTGATACCCCTTATGTGGGGGGGGAAACTGTTTGGGCGCACGGCAGGGCTGGAAAGGAAGCAGTAACGTTTTGGAATGCAAAATTGATGGGGGTCATGTTCCGTTTGTACTGCCCCAGATGAGCCTAAACAGTGGAAACCCCCACAAGTGACCCCATTTTGGAAGCTAGACCCCCTAAGGAACTTATCTAGATCTTTGGTGAGCACTTTGAACCCCCAAGTGCTTCACACAAGTTTATAATGCCGGGCATGAAAATAAAACATCCTATTTTTTTCCCACAAAAATTATTCTTAGTCACTAATTTTTTTATTTTCCCATAGGTAACAGGAGAAATTGGACCTCAAAAGTTGTTGTCCAATTTGTCCTGAGTACGCTGATACCCCATATGTGGGGGGAACCACTGTTTGGGCGCATGCAGAGCTCGGAATGGAAGGAGCACATTGACTGTTTCCAACCAAATTGGCTGGAATTGAATTGGACGCCATGTTGCATTTGGAGAGTCCCTGATGTGCCTAAACAGTGGAAACCCCCACAAGTGACACCATTTTGGGAACTAGACCCCCTAAGGAACTTATCTAGATCTTTGGTGAGCATTTGAACCCCCAAGTGCTTCACACAAGTTTATAACGTAGAGCCGTAAATTAAAAAATCATATTTTTTCCACAAAATTGATCTTTTCACCCCAATTTTTTATTTTCCCAAGGGTAACAAGACTCCAAAAGTTATTGTGCAATTTGTCCTGAGTACGCTGATACCCCATATGTGGGGGTAAACCACTGTTTGGGTGCATGGCAGAGTTTGGAAGGGAAGGAGCACCTTTGACTTTTCAACGCAAATTGGCTGGATGCCATTGTGCTTTGGAGAGTCCTGATTGCCTAAACAGTGGAAACCCCCACAATGACACCATTTGGAAACTAGACCCCAAGGAACTTATCTAGATTTGGTGAGCATTTGAACCCCAAGTGCTTCACAGAAGTTTATAACGTAAGCCGTAAAATAAAAAATCTTTTTTTACAAAATGATTTTTCCCCCAATATTTTATTTTCACAAGGGTAACAGGAGAACCCCAAAAGTTGTCCCAATTTGTCCTGAGTACGCTGATACCCATATGTGGAGTAAACTACTGTATGGGCGCACTGGGGTGGAAGGGAAGAGACGTTTGATTTCTTAGGAATTGGTGTGCATGTCGTTTGGAGAGCCCCTGATGTGCCTAAACAGTGGAAACCCCCACAAGTGCCCCATTTTGGAAAATAGACCCCACAAGGAATTATCTAGATGTGTGGTGAGCACTTTGAACCCCGAAGTGCTCCCAGAAGTTTGACGTACAGCCGTAAAAATAAAAAATCCTTTTTTTTTTTTTACAAAAATAATTTTTTCGCCCCCAATATTTTATTTTCACAAGGGTAACAGGAGAAATTGGACCCCAAAATTTGTTGTCCAACTTGTCCTGAGTACGCTGATACCCAACATGTGTGAGAAAACGACTGTATGGGTACACGTCTGGGCTCGGAAGGGAAGTAGTGACGTTTTGGATTGCAGACTTTGATGGAATGGTCTGGGGCGTCATGTCGCATTTGGAGAGCCCCTGATGAGCCTAAACAGTGGAAACCCCCCACAAGTGACCCCATTTTGGAAAATAGACCCCACAAGGAACTTATCTAGAAGTATGTTGAGCACTTTGAACCCCGAAGTGCTTCACAGAAGTTTATAACGTACAGCTGTAAAAATAAAAAATATTTTTTTTTTTACAAAAATGATTTTTTCGCCCCCAATATTTTATTTTTACAAGGGTAACAGGAGAAATTGGACCCCAAAAGTTGTTGTCCAATTTGTCCTGAGTACGCTGATACCCAACATGTGTGAGAAAACGACTGTATGGGTGCACGTCTGGGCTCGGAAGGGAAGTAGTGACGTTTTGGATTGCAGACTTTGATGGAATGGTCTGGGGGCGTCATGTCGCATTTGGAGAGCCCCTGATGCGCCTAAACAGTGGAAACCCCCACAAGTGACCCCATTTTGGAAAATAGACCCCACAAGGAACTTATCTAGAAGTGTGGTGAGCGCTATGAAGCCCCAAGTGCTTCACAGAAAATTTATAACATACAGCCGTAAAAACAAAAAAAAATCATTTTTTTTAAAAAAAAAATGATTTTGTCGCCCCAGTTTTTTATTTTCCCAAGGGTAACAGAAGAAATAGGACAAATTGCACAATAACTCTTGTGGTCCAGAGAACGCTGATACCCCATATGCGGGGGTAAACTACAGTTTGGGCGCATGGCAGAGCTCTGAAGTGAAGGAGCACCGTTTGACTTTTTCAACGTAGAATTGGCTGGAATTGAGATCAGACGCCATGTCACATTTGGAGAGCCCCTGATGTGCCTAAACAGCAGAAACCCCCCAATTCTAACTCCAACCCTAACCCCAACACACCTCTAACCCTAGTCCCAACCCTAACCACAAACCTAACCCTAACACACCCCTAACCCTAATCCCAACCATAACCCTAATACTAACTTTAGCGCCAATCCTAACCCTAACTTTAGCCACAACCCTAACCCTAATGGGAAAATGGAAACAAATACATTTTTTTAATTTTATTATTTTTCCCTAACTAAGGGGGTGATAAAGGGGGTTTGATTTACCATTTATAGCGGGTTTCTGTGATTGGCAGCTGTCACGCTAAAAGACGCTTTTTATTGCAAAAAGTAGTTTTTTTGCATCACCACATTTTGAGAGCTATAATTTTTGCATATTTTGGCCCACAGAGACATGTGAGGCCTTATTTTTTGCGGGACGAGGTGATGTTTTTATTGGTACCATTTTTGAGCACGTGACATTTTTTGATCGCTTTTTATTTTGATTTTTGGGAGGTTAGAATGAACAAAAATCAGCAATTCATGAATTTCTTTTGGGGGAGGCGTTTATACCGTTCCGCGTGTGGTAAAATTGATAAAGCAGTTTTATTCTTCGGGTCAGTACGATTACGGCGATACCTCATTTATATCATTTTTTTATGTTTTGGCGCTTTTATAGAATAAAAACAATTTTATATAAAAAAATCATTATTTTTGCATCGCTTTATTCTGCGAGCTATAACTTTTTTATTTTTTCGCTGATGATGCTGTATGACAGCTCGTTTTTTGCGAGATAAGATGACGTTTTCAGCGGTACCATGTTTATTTATATCGGTCTTTTTGATCGCGTGTTATTCCACTTTTTGTTCGGCGGTATGATGATAAAGCATTGATTTTTTGCTTAGTTTTTTTTTTTTTTTTAAGGGGTTCACTAAAGTGGTTAACTAGTGGGACAGTTTTATAGGGGGGGTCGTTACGGATGCGGCGATACCAAATATGTGTACTTTTATTGTTTTGTTTTTTTTATTTACAGGAAGAAATGAATTTATTGGGGAATATTTTTTTTTTTTTTTTATGATTTTTTTTACCACTTTTTATTTTTATTTTTTTTACTTTTTTACTTTGTCCCAGGGTGGGACATCACAGTATTTTATCAGATCGCTGGTGTGACAGTGTGCACAGCACTCTGTCACACCAGCAATCGCTCTGGCATCGCTGCAGGCTTCCTCTGCGCCTGCTCTCAGCAGGCACTGAGGAAGCCGCCTCCCTGCAGGACCCCGGCGCCATCTTGGATCCGGGGACCTGGAGGGAGGACGGACCCTCGGAACAGCGCGACACATCGCGCTGCTCTGAGGGTGTCAGGGGAGCGCGCAGGGAGCCCCCACCCTGCGCGATCATCCCCTGTGCCCCGGGCACACCGCGATCATGTTTGATCGCGGTGTGCCAGGGGTTAATGTGCTGGGAGCGGTCCATGACCGCTCCTGACACATAGTGCTGGGTGTCAGCTGTGATATACAGCTGACACCCGGCGGCGATCAGCTACGCTCCCCCTAGGAGCGCAGCTGATCGCCCATGACGTACTGTTATGTTTCGGTAGCTGAGGAGTGCAGGTAAAAAAGGCAATACACCAGAGAAGTTGGAATCTATGAGATTGCAGTACCCTGACTAACCACCACAACTAGAGGCAGCCGTGGAGCGTTCCTACGTTGGTCCTAGACGCCTCGTCACAGCCTGAGAAACTAACTACACCTAAAGATAGAAATAGGAAAGCTATCTGCCCCGGAGCAGAACCCCAAATATAATAGAAAGCCCCCAAACATGTAATGGCGGTTAGACAAGATGAAATACTGACACAGAAAGAAAATAGTATGAGCAAACGCTGGGGCCCAAACTATCTAAATAGAAAAGGATAGGAAGGGTACTTACTGCAATCCCAGAAAACCCTGAAAAGCACCAACTCTACTAATTTCAAAAATACCTGAGATCACACGACCTCTTCCACCTAAATTAGTTCTCTGGTGTAACAAAATCAAAACAGCAGCCACTGAAAAAACTGGAAAAAGCAAAAGTACAAACATCAGTGGCTGAACTAAACTGAGAGGGCAAAAGCCCCCGGAGGGGACCCTGAAGGCCCACACAGAAGTGCAGGACAAAATGCAAAAATATAGCACAAAAACAAAAAGAAGAAAATGTCTTATCTGTTAGCAGGAGATGCAGACACGACACAGCAGGCTACAAGGGAAACAGGAATGAAGGATTCAGACCAGAACAATTGATCACCGGCAACCCTGATGGGAAGGTGACTCCCTTATATAAGACCAGTCAGTAACACCTGATTCCCAGTCCTCACAATCTTCACTGGACAGACCAGCACCGCTTGTAACCACCAGAGGAAGCCTCTGCTCAGAACTCATCTCAAACCCATTCACAACAGTACCCCCCCCTTGAGGAGGGGTCACCGAACCCTCATTTGAGCAACCAGGTCGGTCAGGATGAGTTCTATGATACGCACGGATGAGTCTCCTAGCATGGATGTCCGAAGCAAACACCCAAGAATTGTCTTCCTGACCATAACCTCTCCATTTAACCAAATACTGGAGTTTCCGTCTAGAAAAACGAGAATCTAATATTTTCTCAACCACATACTCCAGATTGCCCTCAACCAAAACAGGGTCAGGAGGCACAGCAGCAGGAACCACTGGCTCAACAAACCTCTTCAACAAGGACTTGTGGAACACGTTATGGATCTTAAATGTCCCTGGAAGAAGCAAACGAAAAGAAACAGGATTAATAATCTCCATGATCTTATAAGGTCCAATGAACCTAGGCTTAAATTTAGGAGATGCTACTCTCATAGGAATATTCTTTGAGGACAACCAGACCAAGTCCCCCACTTTAAACCGAGGACCATCAGTCCTATGCCGGTTAGCAAACCGCTGGGCCTTCTCCTGAGAGAGGGACAACCTCTCCACTACCTGGTCCCAAATCTGTTGCATACGCTCCACAACAGAGTCAACACCTGGACAGACAGAAGCCTCCATCTGTCCTGAAGAAAATCGAGGGTGAAACCCAGAATTACAGAAAAACGGTGACATCAAAGTGGCAGAGCTAGCCCTATTATTAAGAGCAAACTCAGCCAAAGGCAAAAAAGAGACCCAGTCATCCTGATCAGCAGACTGTAAGGATCTGTGTACATGTTCCTGAAACTCAGTTTGTTCGTCAGCCATTTTACTTTCTGTCTTGCTGCAGCTATCTTGCCCTCAGTCAATATGGAGTTTCCAGCTTGCATGTTCCCGCCCTGATTCTCTCCTCTTGCTTCTTAAGCAGCCACAGCTGAGCAATCAGTGCTTCAGAATCAAGCCTGCAGTGAACCTGTGACCTGACTCCTGAAAGCCTTGGACTTGTACTCCAGTTATTTCCTATTGTGGAACTTTGGAACACTCGTGGACTTTGGAACCTTGCTATTTTGATAAATCCACGTTTGCATGGACTTACGGTAACAGAGAAGAGATCCTGAGCCTGTTGTGGAGAGTGATTGCTGAGCTTGGGTTACTCTGGCCTGCTGTGTCTCCTGCTTTTGTGTCTGCAAACTGTGTGACTATTATTGCCACTTGTATGAAGTAATACAAGACCTTCTATATCAAACCTGTGACTCCTGTGTTTTCATCGCACCCAAGCACAAGACAGTATATGAACTGTACTACTTACATTACAAGATTCTGAAGCCAAACGTTAGTGTCTGCTGGGTCTGGAAAGGCTGTGTCTGCTGTAACTGTGGATATCGGATGTCCGGTTGTACTTTCTGTGATGACAGTGGTTGTGACTTCTCACAACCATTCCAGGTGAGCAATTCCCTTAAGTTTTTTTTTCTGCAGTGTTACCACAGGTAAACACTATTGTTTTTTTTCTTTTCTCTTTTTTGTCTGCTGTAACTGTGGATATCAGATGTCCGGTTGAACTTTCTGTGATGATAGTGGTTGTGACTTCTCACAACCATTCCAGGTGAGCAGTTCCCTTAATTTTTTTTTTCTCTCTGCAGTGTTACCACAGGTAAACACTATTGTTTTTTTTTTTTTTTTTCCTCTCCTCTCCTTCCAGTACTCCTGTCTTAAAAGATCTGGAAAATGGAGGCCCGCATAAAGGAACTTTGCGGAGTGACTGATAATATCCTTGCAGATTTGCAGAATATAAAGACCGTTTTACAAACCTACAGGACCTCACTAATCACAATTTGCAAGTGTTTGGACAGACTGCCCAGGATTTGCGAGCCAGGATTGAGGTTCTAGAGGAGCGAGTCAGGCTCCTGCCGTAGCCCGAGTTCTGGGATTCCCAAGTTGCCCCCTTTTCGTTTTGGCGGTGAACGTGAGAAATTCAGGGGATTTATTAATCAATGCAATCTTTTTTTTTCTGCACATGCTTCACAATTTCCCACTGAACGATCTAAGGTGCTTACTATAATTATGTTGCTTACCAACAAGGCTTTGATGTGGGCAAACCCTCTGATTGAGACTGAGGATGAATGTTTGGATCATCTCGATGCTTTCATTTCAGCCATGGGGCAGGTGTTTGATGACCCCAATCGAGGTGCAACAGCTGAAGCAGCCATGTTAGCTTTGCGCCAAGGTAAGGACTCGGTAGCTGAATATGCCTTGGATTTCAGGAGATGGGCCCTTGATACCACCTGGGACAGTTCCGCCAAAAAATCTATTTTTCGAAAGGGTTATCTCCACTGATTAAGGATGAACTTGCTCGTGCCGACCCTCCACTGCGTTAGGTGACTTTATTAACTACTGCATCCGTATTGATACTCGTCTGACTGAACGCAGGCAAGAGAGATGGTTCGAAAGCAATCGTACTAACCTTTTCCTACCTTCCTCTCCAGCTAAGGAACCTTTGAGTAGGATTACACGGGAACCTGAACCTGAACCCATGCAGGTAGACTCTTTACAACGACGGGTTAGTGATGCACGCAAGGAACATCGTTTTAAGGAGAATCTATGTTTCTATTGTGGTAAGTCAGGGCACTTCATTATAAACTGCCCCAGCCGTTCTCGTAAGACTACTGCAGCACTCATTCACTGTGAGTGTTGCGAGAGGGGATCTGTCAGGTCCGAGCCTCAGGCTCCAGAGAGATCTGCAGCAACAGATCTTGATTTCTCGGACTTAAACTCCGTTACCTCTGAGGACGTTGACTGTGTAAACGCTGCCATTTTTCAAGTTTCCTCAGCGGTGTCCCAGCTGAGTTGTAAGAAAAATAATTCTCATTGCTTTCTTTCCATCAAACTCTGGGTTGACTCAGCTTGGGTGTCTAGCTCTGCTATGATCGACTCAGGGGCAAGTGGAATTTTATGGATGTCTCCTTTGCTCTGAAACAGGGGATACGTTCAGTGAAGAAGGCTACTCCAGTACAGATGGAAACTGTGGATGGCTCCCTGCTGACCTCTGGACCAGTGGATCAGGAAACAGAGCCTTTGAGGGTTCTTATGGGTAAAGATCATCAAGAGAAACTGTCCTTTATGCTTATCTCTTCTCCCCACTTTCCCATTATTCTAGGGCTACCATGGCTGCAGGCTCGAATCCTACCATTAACTGGGAGACCAAGGAATTACACTTTCCAGAGAAACAGATGAGTCCAAAAGTTTCAGCTAGCTCTGTTCCTAAAGGAACCATGTCAGTCCCTGAACTACCAGCTGTATACCAGGACTATGTGGATTTATGTGACAAGAAGAACGCTGACCAGCTTCCTCCTCACCGTCCATATGATTGTCCAATTGAATTATTGCCTGGAGCAGAGATACCTTTTGGTAAGATCTACCCCTGGCGGGGCCCGAGCTAAAGGCTTTAAAGGATTACATAGACGAAAATCTAGCCAAGGGCTTCATACGCCCCTCTTATCTCCTGCAGGTGCACCCATCTTCTTTGTAAAAAAGAAAGATGGATCTCTGAGACCCTGCGTAGACTATAGGGAACTCAATAAGGTTACTATTAGAAAACCGTTATCCATTGCCTTTAATCCCTGAATTATTGGAGAGAGTGCGACATGCCAAAATTTTCTCTAAACTAGATCTTCGTGGGGCCTATAACTTAGTCCGTATTAGACCTGGGGATGAATGGAAGACTGCTTTCAGGTCACGCTATGGATACTTTGAATATCTAGTTATGCCTTTTGGTCTGAGTACCGCCCTAGCACTTTCCAACACTTGGTGAATGACATCTTCAGGGATCTCCTAGATACATTCGTGGTGATTTATTTGGATGATATTCTAATTTTTTCTAACTCCACAGAGGAACATCATGGACATGTGAGAATGGTCTTGGAACGTCTAAGACAAAATCATCTTTTTATCAAACTTGAAAAGTGTGAATTCCATAGGACCGAAATTCAATTTCTGGGATATGTACTGTCTACACAAGGAATTAGTATGGATGGAAGCAAAACCCAAGCCATCAAGGATTGGCCAAGTCCTAGAAATGTGAAGGAGGTACAGCGCTTCATCGGGTTTGCCAACTTCTATAGAGTTTCATTAGGAATTTCTCTGAGGTAGTGTCACTATCACCCAACTTACCGGAAAGAGTCTAGGTTCTCCTGGACTCCCAAGCCCAGGAAGCATTTTCCGTCTAAAAGATAAATTTACCACTGCACCTATCCTAGTACATCCCAACCCCGAGCTTGCCTTCATAATAGAGGTGGATGCTTCAGACTGTGCCGTTGGAGCTATACTCTCTCAGAGAAAACAGGTGAGAAGAATGTCTTGCATCCCTGTGCCTTCTTTTCCAGCAGTTGTCTTCGGCTGAGAGGAAACTACGATGTGGGCAATAGAGAGTTGTTGGCCATTATTGCCGCCTTCAAAGAATGGAGACACCTTCTTCAGGGAGCTGCACAGCAAATTAGTCGTCTGACAGACCATCGTAACCTTGAATTTATCAGGTCGGCTAAGTGCCTGACTCCTCGCCAGGCTCGCTGGAATCTTTTCTTAAACCAATTTAATTTTATCATTTCTTATAGACCAGGATCGCGCAATGGAAAGGCTGATGCACTCTCTAGGATTTACTCAGCAGAGACACGTCCAATTACTCCTCCTAAGACTATTCTTCCTGACTCTAGATTCCTGGGAGTGATTCATAATCAAGACCTACTTAAGGACATCAAGGAAGCATACCATGCGGATTCCTTTTTGGCACAACCCCCAAGGGACGTAAGTTTGTCTTTAAGAATGGTGTGTGGATTCAGGGACAACGCCTGTATATTCCTGAAACAGTCAGATTGAGAGTATTGCAACTCATTCACGATTCCAAGATAGCTGGGCATAGAGGAATTCTAAAGACAAGGAATTTCTTTCTCGTTTCTTTTGGTGGCCACTTGCAGGAAGGATGTTTTAACTATGTCACTTCATGTGAAGTCTGTGCAAGATGCAAAACACCTCGCTCCTCACCAATGGTCTGTTACAGCCTCTTCCCACCCGTCCCGCCGTGGGGGATCCATTTCTATGGACTTCATTGTGGAGTTACCAACCTCTCAAGGGAAGAACACCATTCTAGTGGTGGTTGACCGTCTAACAAAGGCAGCTCATTTTATCCCTTGTGTCGGCTTACCCACTGCAAAACAGACATCAGATTTGATGATTAAAGATGTGTTTCGCTTACATGGAGTACCGGATGAGATTATTTCGGATCGAGGGGTGCAATTCACTTCTAGGTTTTGGCAAAATTTCTGTGCAGCATTGGACATTAAAGTAAACCTTTTCTTCTGCTTTTCATCCCCAGACTAATGGACAGACCGAACGAACCAATCAAACTGGAGCAGTATCTCCGCTGCTTTATCTGCCACCTGCAGGATGATTGGGTGGATCTACTTCCATTAGCTGAGTTCTCTTATAACAACTCTCAGAGTGCCTCACTAAGCGTCTCCTTTTTACTCTAATCTAGGTTATCATCCTAACATTCTACCACGATTTCCATAGAAACGCCTTTACCAGCAGTGGCTGAAAGATCACGTCTTACAGAAGAATATGGATCTTCTAAAGGAGAATCTGGATCGGCTCAGGAAAGTACAGAAAGCAGCAGATAAATTTCGTAAACCTGCACCAGCTTTCAAGGTAGGAGACCTGGTCTGGCTGTCAACCAGAAATCTTAAGTTAAGGATTCCATCGTCTTAAGTTGGGACATAAGTACATTGGACCCTATAAAATCAGTAAAATTATAAGTGCCGTTGCTTGTCGTCTTCAATGCCCAGAACTATGAGAATCCACCCTGTCTTTCATGTATCCCTACTAAAGGCTGCGGACACCCAATACATTTCCTGGACGTTCTTCTCCTTGCCCTGACCCAGTGCAGTCGATGGTCAGGAAATTTGGGTGGAAAGGATTTTAGATTCCAGGTTGTATAGAATCAGTTACAATATCTGATTAAATGGCAGGGCTACCCAGTGGAGGACAATCATTGGGAACCGGTCAATAACGTTAATGTCCTCGCTTGCTCGTCAGTTTATCGAGGTACCACACAAGCCTGGTCTGAGGTCATCGGAGGTTGTCCCTAAGGGGGGAGTAATGTAAGGTTCGTGTACCCTGTTCCTGAAACTCAGTGTCACCTGTCTAAGTATGTATAAATGTCAGTAAACTTTAATACAGGAACAACACTCTATACAACAACTAGATAGCAACATAGATGTAAGTATAGAATAGATTTACCGACAGATATTGCTGAACTCAGGGTTAAAACTTGAGGACTTGAGAGCTGAAACGGAAAGAGGTGGACCGGGTCTAATTGCCCTAAACTGGGGTCAAAATAATCCCTCACCTTGGGGGGGTATGTTAATGGTTCAGAGGTCCAAGTCTCCAACCTAACCCGTCTCCTATAGACCCCGAACCCTGTAATCGTCTTAGAAGGATCCGATACCACCAAAGGGATATGGGTGATCTCAGCTAATCCAGATTTGACATAAGACAGACAGGATAACACTCGCTTGATCCACTCAAACCCAAAAGGAAATAAATGGTTGGGAATAATCTAAACCAAAATTGAGCTTTAGAACAAACTAAGGGTCACAACTAAAGTTAACAGATTTTCCTATCTGTGGTCTGCATGAAGGTTTCCTGGAACTCCCCAAGCAGCAACCAGTAATTTAAGGAAACAATTAACAAATAATTTAATTGCAGCCGGGGGGAAAAAACTGCAACCAGTCCCAGAACCGAGCACAGACAGAATTAACTCCTAGTGCCAAACACAAAGAAACGCAGCCAGCTGTGAGAAGTCAAAAGTGCAATCCGACGTCTTCTGGCAATGCACACAGACAGTACCCCCCCTTTTTCGGGGGCCTCCGGACCTCGGGCCAGGCCTGCCCGGGTGGTTCTGTGGAAGGTCCGAACCAAACGATCTGCGTTACATTGACGCAGGGACCCATCCTTCCTCGGACCCTTTCCCTTCCAATGCACCAAGTACTGAAGGGACCGGCGTTTCAGACGTTTAGTCAATGATCTTTGATTTCTTGAAATTCCAAATTACCATTGACAAACAGGGGAGGAGGTAGAGGTGACGGTTGACTGGTGCCACTACCTTTTAAAATAATGACTTGTGGAAACATTTTTGAATTTTAAACGTAGGAGGGAGGT
>JARQOD010000004.1:29898499-29941579 GCA_033576555.1 Oophaga sylvatica
GAAAGGGTTATTCACGCTGTATTTTGCTTGCATATGACTGTTAATTCTGTTTTAGTGTACCTGCGTTTCAGTCTGTGTTATTGAGAGGAACCGCTGTCATAATTTCGGTCATGAGTCTGACCAAGACGTGTCTGACCATGCATCTTTCAACTTCCATCTTTCAAATTACAGATTTTTAATTACTATTTCTGAATTAGACTAGAATTCCATGATGCATTTATCCATTCATCACTGCTGTATCATCATCATCATGTGTATCTTAACCGAGTTGTCCTCTCTATGAACAGGTATACCATTCTCATCTATCCAACTTTCCCATCGCTTGTGACTGTCTATGAAGTGCATATAATCTCTCTGGTATGCCATTCTCATCTATCCAACTTTTCCATTGCTTGTGAGTGTCTATGAAGTGCATATAATCTCTCTGGTATGCCATTCTCATCTATCCAACTTTCCCATTGCTTTTGACTGTCTATGAAGTGCATATAATCTCTCTGGAATGCCATTCTCATCTATCCAACTTTACCATCGCTTGTGACTGTCTATGAAGTGCATATAATCTCTCTGGTATGCCATTCTCATCTATCCAACTTTACCATCGCTTGTGACTGTCTATGAAGTGCATATAATCTCTAGAATTTCATTACTTACCCCTCTTTCTGTTTGCGCAATGTATCCATTCCCCCGTGTCTTTCATGCATACCTGAGTAGCCAGCCCCCTCCCCCTTTCTTTTATCAGATTTGCTTAACTGTGAACATGTGGTCTGGGTAATCACGCCCACAACCCCCCTCACAGCTGATTCCTCCCAACTGCACATATAGTCTCGGCCATGAGTCTGACCAAGACGTGTCTCACCATGCATCTTTCAACTTCCATCTTTCAAATTACAGATTTCTAATTACTATTCTCTGAATTAGACTAGAATTGGACTGGAATTTGACTGTAAGTTGACAAAATATACAGTGCCTACAAGTAGTATTCAACCCCCTGCAGATTTAGCTGGTTTGATAACATGCAAATAAGTTAGAGCCTTCAAACTGCAAACGAGAGTAGGATTTATTAACAGAAGCATAAATCTTACAAAACAAAAAGTTATGTTGCTCAGTTGAATTTTAATAAATTTTAAACATAAAAGTGTGGGTCAATTATTATACAACCCCTGTGTTTAATATTTTGTGGAATAACCCTTGTTTGCAATTACAGCTAATAATCGTCTTTTATAAGACCTGATCAGGCCGGCACAGGTCTGTGGAGTTATCTTGGCCCACTCCTCCATGCAGATCTTCTCCAAGTTATCTAGGTTCTTTGGGTGTCTCATGTGGACTTTAACCCCTTCACCCCCAAGGGTGGTTTGCACGTTAATGACCGGGCCAATTTTTACAATTCTGACCACTGTCTCTTTATGAGGTTATAACTCTGGAACGCTTCAACGGATCTTCGCGATTCTGAGATTGTTTTCTCGTGACATATTGTACTTCACGTTAGAAGTAAAATTTCTTCGATATACCTTGCTTTTATTTTTGAAAAAAACGCAAATATGGCGAAAATTTTGAAAATTTTGCAATTTTCAAACTTTGAATTTTTTTCCCTTAAAACAGAGAGATATGTCACACAAAATAGTTAATAAATAACATTTCCCACATGTCTACTTTACATCAGCACAATTTTGGAACCAAAATTTTTTTTTGTTAGGAAATTATAAGGGTTAAAAGTTGACCAGTGATTTCTCATTTTTACAACAAAATTTACAAAGCCATTTTTTTAGGGACCACCTCACATTTGAAGTCACTTTGAGGGGTCTATATGGCAGAAAATACCCAAAAGTGACACCATTCTAAAAACTGCACCCCTCAAGGTACTCAAAACCACATTCAAGAAGTTTAATAACCCTTCAGGTGCTTCACAGGAGCTGAAGCAATGTGGAAGGAAAAAATTAATATTTAACTTTTTAGCCACAAAAATGATCTTTTACAAACGTTTTTTTATTTTCACAAGGGTAAAAGGAGAAAATGGGCAGATAAAGTTGTTGTGCAATTTCTCCTGAGTACGCCAATACCCCATATGTGGGGGAAAACCACTGTTTGGGCACACGGCAGAGCTCGTAAGGGAAGGAGCGCCGTTTGACTTTTTCAAACTAAAATTGGCTGGAATTGAGATTGGACGCCATGTCGTGTTTGGAGAGCCCCTGATATGCCTAAACAGTGGAAACCCCCACAAGTGACACCATTTTGGAAACTAGACCCCTAAGGAACTTATCTAGATCTGTTGTGAGCACTTTGAACCCCAAAGTGTTTCACAAAAGTTTATAATGCATGGGTGTGAAAAAAAAAAAAACAATTTTCCACAAAAATGATTTTTTAGTCCCAAATTTTTGATTTTTCCCAAGGAAATTGGACCCCAAAAGTTGTTTTCCAATTTTTCCTGAGTACGCTGATACCCCATATGTGGGGGGGGGAAACTGTTTGGGCGCACGGCAGGGCTTGGAAAGGAAGCAGTAACGTTTTGGAATGCAAACATTGATGGGGGTCATGTTCCATTTGTAGTGCCCCAGATGAGCCTAAACAGTGGAAACCCCCACAAAGGACCCCATTTTGGAAGCTAGACCCCTAAGGAACTTATCTAGATCTTTGGTGAGCACTTTGAACCCCCAAGTGCTTCACACAAGTTTATAATGCCCGAGCATGAAAATAAAAAAATCCTATTTTTTTCCCACAAAAATGATCTCTTAGTCACTATTTTTTTATTTTCACAAGGGTAACAGGAGAAATTGGACCACAAAATTTGTTGTCCAATTTGTCCTGAGTACGCTGATACCCCATATGTGGGGGGGAACCACTGTTTGGGCGCATGGCAGAGCTCGGAATGGAAGGAGCACCATTTGACTTTTTCCAACCAAAATTGGCTGGAATTGAGATTGGACGCCATGTTGCATTTGGAGAGACCCTGCTGTGCCTAAACAGTGGAAACCCCCACAAGTGCCCCCATTTGGGAAACTAGACCCCTAAGGAACTTATCTAGATCTTTGGTGAGCAATTTGAACCCCCAAGTGCTTCACACAAGTTTATAACGTAGAGCCGTAAAATTAAAAAATCATATTTTTTCCACAAAATTGATTTTTTCACCCCAATTTTTATTTTCCCAAGGGTAACAAACTCCAAAAGTTATTGTGCAATTTGTCCTGAGTGCGCTGATACCCCATATGTGGGAGTAAACCACTGTTTGGGTGCATGGCAGAGTTTGGAAGGGAAGGAGCGCCGTTTGACTTTTTCAACGCAGAATTGGCTGGATGCCATGTCGTGTTTGGAGAGCTCCTGATATGCCTAAACAGTGGAAACCCCAAAAATGACACCATTTTGGAAACTAGACCCCTCAAGGAACTTATCTAGATGTGTGGTGAGCACTTTGAACCCCAAAGTGCTTCACAGAAGTTTATAACGTACAGCCGTAAAATAAAAAATCCTTTTTTTTTTTTACAAAAATGATTTTTTCGCCCTCAATATTTTATTTTCACAAGGGTAACAGGAGAAATTGGACCCCAAAAGTTGTTGTCCAATTTGTCCTGAGTACGCTGATACCCAATATGTGGGAGTAAACTACTGTATGGGCGCACGTCGGGGCTCGGAAGGGAAGTAGTGACGTTTTGGATTGCAGACTTTGATGGAATGGTCTGGGGAGTCATGTCGCATTTGGAGAGCCCCTGATGAATCTAAACAGTGGAAACCCCCCACAAGTGACCCCATTTTGGAAAATAGACCCCACAAGGAACTTATCTAGATGTGTGGTGAGCACTTTGAACCCCGAAGTGCTTCACAGAAGTTTATAACGTACAGCCGTAAAAATAAAAAATCCTTTTTTTTTTTACAAAAATGATTTTTTCGCCCCCAATATTTTATTTTCACAAGGGCTAACAGGAGAAATTTGACCCCAAAAGTTGTTGTCCAATTTGTCCTGAGTACGCTGATACCCAATATGTGGGAGTAAACTACTGTATGGGCGCACGTCGGGGCTCAGAAGGGAAGTAGTGACGTTTTGGATTGCAGACTTTGATGGAATGGTCTGGGGGAGTCATGTCGCATTTGGAGAGCCCCTGATGAATCTAAACAGTGGAAACCCCCCACAAGTGACCCCATTTTGGAAAATAGACCCAACAAGGAACTTATCTAGATGTGTGGTGAGCACTTTGAACCCCGAAGTGCTTCACAGAAGTTTATAACGTACAGCCGTAAAAATAAAAAATCCTTTTTTTTTTACAAAAATGATTTTTTCGCCCCCAATATTTTATTTTCACAAGGGTAACAGGAGAAATTGGACCCCAAAAGTTGTTGTCCAATTTGTCCTGAGTATGCTGATACCCAATATGTGGGAGTAAACTACTGTATGGGCGCACGTCGGGGCTCGGAAGGGAAGTAGTGACGTTTTGGATTGCAGACTTTGATGGAATGGTCTGGGGGCGTCATGTCGCATTTGGAGAGCCCCTGATGCGCCTAAACAGTGGAAACCCCCCACAAGTGACCCCATTTTGGAAAATAGACCCCACAAGGAACTTATCTAGAAGTGTGGTGAGCGCTATGAAGCTCCAAGTGCTTCACAGAAGTTTTATAACATACAGCCGTAAAAACAAAAAAATCATTTTTTTTTTACAAAAATGATATTTTCGCCCCCAGTTTTTTATTTTCCCAAGGGTAACAGAAGAAATTTGACAAATTGCACAATAACTCTTGGGGTCCAGAGTACGCTGATACCCCATATGCGGGAGTAAACTACTGTTTGGGCGCATGGCAGAGCTCAGAAGTGAAGGAGCACCGTTTGACTTTTTCAACGCAGAATTGGCTGGAATTGAGATCAGACGCCATGTCACATTTGGAGAGCCCCTGATGTGCCTAAACAGCGGAAACTACCCAATTCTAACTCCAACCCTAACCCCAACACACCCCTAACCCAAGTCCCAACCCTAACCACAAACCTAACCCTAACACACCCCTAACCCTAATCCCAACCTAACCCTAATACTAACGTTAGCGCCAACCCTAACCCTAACTTTAGCCGCAACCCTAACCCTAACGGGAAAATGGAAATAAATACATTTTTTTAATTTTATTATTTTTCCCTAACTAAGGGGGTGATAAAGGGGGGTTTGATTTACTATTTATAGCGGGTTTTTATGATTGGCAGCTGTCACGCTAAAAGACGCTTTTTATTGCAAAAAATAGTTTTTTGCATCACCACATTTTGAGAGCTATAATTTTTGCATATTTTGGCCCACAGAGTCATGTGAGGTCTTATTTTTTGCGGGACGAGGTGACGTTTTTATTGGTACCATTTTTGAGCACGTGACTTTTTTTGATCGCTTTTTATTTCGATTTTTGGGAGGTTAGAATGAACAAAAATCAGCAATTCATGAATTTCTTTTGGGGGAGGCGTTTGTACCGTTCCGCGTGTGGTAAAATTGATAAAGCAGTTTTATTCTTCGGGTCAGTACGATTACGGCGATACCTTATTTATATCATTTTTTTATGTTTTGGTGCTTTTATAGCATGAAAACAATTTTATATAAAAAATTATTATTTTTGCATCGCTTTATTCTGCGAGCTATAACTTTTTTATTTTTTCGCGGATGATGCTGTATGATGGCTCGTTTTTTGCGGGACAAGATGACGTTTTCAGCGGTACCATGGTTATTTATCTCAGTCTTTTTGATCGCGTGTTATTCCACTTTTTGTTCAGCGGTATGATGATAAAGCATTGATTTTTTTGCTTCGTTTTTTTTTTTTTTTTAAGGGGTTCATTAAAGGGGTTAACTAGTGGGACAGTTTTATAGGGGGGGGTCGTTACGGACGTGGCGATACCAAATATGTGTACTTTTATTGTTTTGGTTTTTTTATTTACAGGAAAGAAGGAATTTATTGGAGAATATTTTTTTTTTTTTTATGATTTTTTTTTACCACTTTTATTTTTATTTTTTTTACTTTTATACTTTGTCCCAGGGTGGGACATCACTGTATTTTAGCAGATCGCTGGTGTGACAGTGTGCACAGCACTCTGTCACACCAGCGATCGCTCTGGCACTGCTGCAGGCTTCCCCAGCGCCTGCTCTCAGCAGGCACTGAGGAAGCCGCCTCCCTGCAGGACCCCGGCGCCATCTTGGATCCGGGTCCTGGGAGGGAGGAAGCCCTCAGAACAGCGCGATTACATCGCGCTGCTCTGAGGTTCTCAGGGGAGCGCGCAGGGAGCCCCCTGTCTGCGCGATCCTCCCCTGTGCCCCGGGTACACCGCGATCATGTTTGATCGCGGTGTGCCAGGGGTTAATGTGCCGGGAGCGGTCCGTGAATGCTCCTGACACACAGTCACGGGTGTCAGCTGTGATAATCAGCTGACACCTGGCGGCGATCAGCTGCGCTCCCCCCGGGAGCGCAGCTGATCGCCCATGACGTACTATTCCGTCCATGGGAATAAGGTCCAGGGTCACATGGACGGAATAGTACGTCTGATGGCAGAGAGGGGTTAATCTTGAGCTCCTTCCACAAGTTTTCAATTGGGTTAAGGTCAGGAGACTGACTAGGCCACTCCAACACCTTGACTTTTTCCCTCTTGAACCAGGCCTTGGTTTTCTTGGCTGTGTGCTTTGGGTCGTTGTCTTGTTGGAAGATGAAATTACGACCCATCTTAAGATCCTTGATGGAGGAGCGGAGGTTCTTGGCCAAAATCTCCAGGTAGGCCGTGCTATCCATCCTCCCATGGATGCGGACCAGATGGCCAGGCCCCTTGGCTGAGAAACAGCCCCACAGCATGATGCTGCCACCACCATGCTTGACTGTAGGGATGGTATTCTTGGGGTCGTATGCAGTGCCATCCAGTCTACAAACGTCACGTGTGTGGTTGGCACCAAAGATCTCGATCTTGGTCTCATCAGACCATAGAACCTTGAACCAGTCTGTCTCAGAGTCCTCCAAGTGATCATGAGCAAACTGTAGACGAGCCTTGACATGACGCTTTGAAAGTAAAGGTACCTTACGGGCTCGTTTGGAATGGAGACGATTGCGGTGGAGTACGTTACTTATGGTATTGACTGAAACCAATGTCCCCACTGCCATGAGATCTTCCCGGAGCTCCTTCCTTGTTGTCCTTGGGTTAGCCTTGACTCTTCGGACAAGCCTGGCCTCGGCACGGGAGGAAACTTTCAAAGGCTGTCCAGGTCGTGGAAGGCTAACAGTAGTTCCATAAGCCTTCCACTTACGGATGATGCTCCCAACAGTGGAGACAGGTAGGGCCAACTCCTTGGAAAGAGTTTTGTACCCCTTGCCAGCCTTGTGACCCTCCACGATCTTGTCTCTGATGGCCTTGGAATGCTCCTTTGTCTTTCCCATGTTGACCATGTATGAGTGCTGGTCAAAAGTTTGGGGAGGGTCTTAAATAGTCAAAAAAGGCTGGCAAAAGAGATCATTAATCCACACATGTGAAGCTCATTATTCTTGGTGCCTGAACTACTTCTTAATACTTTAGGGGGACCAAACAGAATTCTTGTGGTTTGAGGGGTTGAATAATAAATGACACTCTGAATTAACTTTTAACGTTTTAAAAAAAATAAATAAATAAATAAAACAAAAATTTTTGCTGCAGTGCATTTCCCACTTCCAGGCTGATCTACAGTACAAATGTCACAATGCCAAGTTAATTCCGCATGTGTCAACCAGCTAAATCTGCAGGGGGTTGAATACTACTTGTAGGCACTGTATAACCACTACCATGTTTCCTTTTCTTTTCACATTCACTCCCATACTACTTACTTTCTTCCTATTCCCTGTAATCCTCCCACCTAGTAAGGAATTAGTCATTTCCCCCTCCTTTCTCCCCAGCCATCTCACCTTTTCCTCAGAACTGTTCCTCCACATACAATCCTTTCTCTCCAGAAACACACGGCCACACCATGGCTTATCCTGCTCCCACCTTCTAACACTCTGTCTGTTACTCCTCATTGCTGGCGACATATCCCCAAATCCTGGCCCTCCTTAACACATCCCCACACTCACTTTAATCACCCTGCCATGATCCTCTACACGTTTTCGCAACCACGATAACCTCATAACCATTCACCCAGGCCCCACTCCCCCGGTCCCACTACCTGGAGCACTATGGAACGCACGCTCTGTCTGCAATAAACTGTCATTTATCCACGACCTGTTCATCACCAATAAACTCTCCTTCCTTGGCATCACTGAAACTTGGCTCACCCCCTCTGACACAGCCTCACCAGCTGCACTCTCATACAGTGGATTCCACCTATCTCACACCCCCCACCCCAGCAACAAACGTGGTGGAGGAGTTGCCTTGCTCCTGTCTGATGCCTGCTCCTTTACCCCAATTCCACTACCCCCCTCCGCTACTATTCCCTCATTTGAGGTGCACTCTGTCCGCATCTACTCCCCTCCAACCTCCAGCTGGATGTCATCTACCGCCCCTCGGAACTAGCCATTTCCACCTTTCTCGACCACTTCATCACCTGGCTGCTTCATTTCCTCTCTGCTGACATCCCCACTATCATCATGGGTGACTTCAACATCCCCATTGATGCTTCCACCCCAGCTGCCTCTAAACTTTTATCGCTCACTGCCTCCTTTGGCCTCACTCAATGGTCCTCTGCGGCCACTCACAAAGATGGTCACACGCTGGACCTTATCTTCACCCGCCTGTGTTCCCTTACTAATCTCAATAACTCACCCCTTCCCCTGTCTGACCACAACCTACTGACATTCTCTTCCCTCTCCTCTTCCAGTGCACAACCCCCACTCCACAAACTCACTCACCCTCGCAGAAATCTCAAACACCTCAATTTACCAATGCTCTCTGAGTCCCTCCTCCCTCTTACAGACATATCTTCACTTCATGACACAGATTCTGCTGCCACCTTTTATAACACTACAATAACAGCAGCACTTGATTCGGCCGCCCCCTCACACATAGCAAAACTTGTACAATCAACAGGCAGCCCTGGCTGACCAGCCTCACCAAATAATTGAGACGAGCTTCCAGGGTCGCTGAGCGGAGATGGAAAAAATCCCGCTCTGCTGAGCACTTAACCGCGTACAAGCAGTCCCTCACCAGCTTCAAGTCCACGCTCACTGCCGCAAAACAAACTTACTTCTCATCTCTCATATCCTCCCTGTCTCACAACCCTAACAGCTCTTCAACACTTTCAATTCTCTACTCCGTCCCCAGCACCTCCTCCTTCTCCTCTCATTTCTGCTGAAGACTTTGCCTCTTTCTTTAAACAGAAGATCGATACGATCAGAGAAAGCTTTGGCCCACAGCCCCCATTGCCCCTCTTAGCTGCTCAGCCCTCTTCCTACAAAACCAACTTCTCCACCATGACAGAAGATCAGCTTTCCACCCTCCTATCAAGATCACACCTCACTACTTGCATGCTTGACCCGCTCCCATCCCACCTCATCCCTAGCTTCGCCACAGTCTTCATCCCTACTCTAACACACCTCTTCAACCTCTCACTTACAAATGGTGTCTTCCCCTCATCCTTTAAACATGCCTCGATCACATCCATCCTCAAAAGCCCTCCCTCGACCCATCCTCTGTGTCTAGCTATCGCCCGATATCTCTTCTCCCTTATGCCTCAAAACTACTGGAACAGCATGTCCATCTTGAACTGTCCTCCCACCTCTCCTCCTGCTCCCTCTTTGACCGCTTACAATCCGGCTTCCGACTGCATCACTCAACTGAAACTGCCCTAACTAAAGTCACTAACGACCTACTAACCGCCAAGAGCAAGCGACACTACTCTGTCCGCCTTCTTCTGGACCTGTCTTCTGCCTTCGACACTGTGGACCATTCACTCCAGCTACAGATTCTCTCATCTCTTGGCATCACATGCTTGGCCCTATCCTGGATCTCATCATATCTAACAAACCGAACATTCAGTGTCTCCCTCTCACACACTACCTCCTCACCTCGCCACCTGTCTGTCAGTGTTCCTCAAGGCTCAGTTCTAGGACCCCTACTCTTCTCCATCTACACCCTCGGCCTGGGATAGCTCATAGAATCCCATGGTTTGCAGTATCATCTCTGCGCCGACGACACGCAGATCTACCTATCTGGACCTGACCTCACCTCCTTACTGACCAAAATCCCACAATGTCTGTCAGCTATTTCTGCTTTCTTCTCTGCTCGCTTTCTAAAACTGAACATGGACAAAACAGAATTCATCATCTTTCCCTATCTCACTCTACCCCCCCCACCAGACCTGTCCATCAACGTCAATGGCTGCTCACTTTCCCCAGTCCCGCATGCTCGGTGCCTCGGGGTGATCCTCGACTCTGCCCTCTCTTTCAAGCAACATGTCCAAACCCTTGCCTCCTCCTGCCGTCTCAAACTCAAAAATATTTCCCGGATCCGTGCATTCCTTGACCATGAAACTACAAAAACACTAGTGCATGCCCTCATCATCTCCCGCCTCGACTACTGCAACCTCCTACTCTCTGGCCTTCCCTCTAGCACTCTGGCACCACTCCAATCCATCCTGCACTCTGCTGCCCGACTAATACACCTGTCTCCCCGTTATTCCCCAGTCTCTCCTCTCTGCCAAGCCCTTCATTGGCTTCCTATCGTCCAGAGGCTCCAGTTCAAAACCCTAACCATGACATACAAAGCCATCCACAATCTGTCTCCTCCATACATCTGTGACATGGTCTCCCGGTACATACCCACACGCAACCTTCGATCCTCTCAAGATCTCCTCCTCTACTCCCCTCTTATCTCTTCTTCCCACAACTGCATACAAAACTTCTCCCGTGCCTCTCCCATACTCTAGAACTCTCTACCCAACACATCAGAGTCGCGCCTACCATAGAAACCTTCAAAAAGAACCTGAAGACCCACTTCTTCCGACAAGCCTTCAACCTGCAGTGATCCTTGGTCTACTGAACCACCGCACGACCAGCTCTACCCTCTCCTAGTGTATCCTCACCCATCCCTGTAGACTGTGAGCCCTTGCGGGCAGGGTCCTCTCTCCTTCTGTACTTGTGTGTGCCTTGTATTGCTCACTTTATTGTACTTGTCTATATTTGCCCCTTTTCACATGTAAAGTGCCATGGAATAAATGGCCCTATAAAAATATATAATAATAATAATTGTACCTGTTACTTAAACTCAGCTGATTCAGGCTTCTTAAACTGTGGGCAGCATGAATCAGAGCCTGGTTGCACAACAGCAGCCAGGTATTTTCTTCTATTTATCAGAGAACTAGAACTTCTGGCAATAAACCATAGTCAGAGACTAGACCAGTCTGGCTCTGCCCTTGGATGGCTCTTCTCAGCGCTGTTAGAGGTGATTGACAGGTCATTCCTAATGCACATGCAAGGGAAAGACCTAACAAATAACTTGTATCAGCTCTGGGAAGAGTAATTGATTCTGACCATACATAATCCTAGACTCACATTCACATGCTTTGAATGTCCAGTACACATGAACACTCAGCACTCCATGTTGTAGGTCTGGTGCCTGAGCGATAAGGTTCTTGTGCTCTTTTAGACTTTCCTGAAATGTGTTATCTGGGTAATGTTTTGACTTCCTACCAACCTGGTCAGTTTCCTAAGCTTGGTGACTTTTGGCTTTAACATGGCCTTACATACTTGCCCTCAGAGGGGTTCAAAGACATGAAAAATCAACATTTATGCATAAAAGATAGATAAAAATCTTATAAAGTAGCAGAACGTATGGCACATTACGAAGACGGTACCTGCAACAGTTAATACGTACATACATATTTATGAGCAATATTCTGCAATGTGCTGCTTTGATCTGAAAATGCATCTAAGAAAGTATTCCTCTTACAAGTAAAATTACAGTAAACTGAAAATCATTAAGGATAACACCATGTTGTCATCTGCACATATGCACAGCACATCCTCTCCTACGCACTGACATTACTAATGCATTTACATCTAAACCCATCGTCACGTCCACGCCTGGTTCTCCCTCTACTTAAGATAAAATGCACTTATTATAATGTTTTTCCTTTTTACCTCTCTCGTTTTCTTGCGCTGACCCAGGTGACATTTGTTCTTTTGCCGATCATCAACATTACATGTTTCTGTAGCTACAATCTTTGTCCATTAGCGAAACAGCAACATAGTAATAGGAGATTGGTGCAGTTGAAATGTCAGCAAAAGCCAAGAACTAGCAAAAAGTAAACTTTTACACTTACCTCCTTTATAAAGACAAAGTGAACACTTACAGTATGTAGGATCACATAGAACAGAGATGAAGGGGAATTTTCAAACTTTATCTGGCAAATATACTGACTCAAATCAACTATATCATGATCCACGCAGGGGTTTGTTTCATGTTATTCTTTCCCCGGTCTGGTCATGGTTAACCTTCTCTGCCTCGTTTTGGGTTCTGTGGGGCTATTTCAGTCTGCTGTGGCCAGCTGACCAATGTCAGTGATAGTTCATGCTTTCAGACTAGAGCAGCTGACCCCTTGATACCGTGTTTTGTCCTCTTCCCATTTGCTCTGTTCCCGTGACTTCCCTTTCCTGCCACCCCACTTGTCTTAGTGTTCGTTCCCTGTGCTTGGACCTTTGGTATGTGACCCAGCTTGTCTTCTGACCTATTTTACTGTCTATCGTCTCAGTTATCTCTGCTCCCGTCTGGCTTTGACTTTTGGCTTGTATTTGACCAGGTGTATTGCTATGACCTCTGGTACTTCTTGTCCTGACTGTTTCTGACTCAGCTCGTCTGACCACTCTTTCGCCACCTGGTGGCGCTTGTGCTGCTGCTCAGTGGTGTTTCGCTGTACCCATAGTAGCGTCAGCTAGTCCTGAAATGGTCATCATTCGTGTTCGTCGCCCCACCAAGCTCCCATGTTTTGCCTGCATGCTACCAGAACAATGTCCAGATGAGTGAAATAAAGGACTTTTAACCAAAGGATAGAGTGAGTGCTGCTTTTCTGTTTAACACTATGTAGAATGTATTACATGACAACTCCTATAAATATGTTATGTTAGAACATATGGATACCCAAGACTGGTGATGTACCCCCTTAGAGACCCATTTATTGGCAAGATCCTATGTCATTCATTACAAGGTCGGCCATTCATTCCATGTAAAGTGTAACCGCAAAGGTATAAGTACTAGTATAGAAGTGACCTTCTGTGGTTATGACATATTGATGACTGAGGCTTATAGCAGTGATCTGGGGCCAGCTCCTGAGACAATCACTGTAAAATTTTATGGGCTTGTCCAGGACAATGCTGTCTGTAGTATAGGCCATCAATATCAGGCTTGTAGGACCCCCAAGACTCAACTGTTACGGCTCTTTCAGAAATCAGTTTTTCTCAAATGCGTTCTGTCCATCTTATTCATGGATAGAACTTGTACTTGTATTATACATTATCTATGGAGCTGTTCACATTGCCATGTATTTTTGTGGTTTGCACAAAATCACGGAGACAGAATCGATTTTGATTTGAGTCTTGAATGAAACTTGCCAATGCAAGTCTGAAAAAATCAGACAGCACCTGGAGGTCATCTGTGTGCTGTCTAATTTTCGCTGTATGTTTTAATAGGAGAAGCTTGAGAAACCTCCATTAGCTTTTTGTTCATCCTAGAAAAACCAATGAAACTCTGATGATAAAAGGACCATACTCTTATGAAACTCTGATCAAAAACACTGATGAAAATTTTTATGAGAAAAATCACTGATGTGTGAATGAGACCTTACTGGGTCGTGCAGTTTGCAGAACTACACATAGTACATAACAGCACAGCTCTCTACGCTGTGTGGTGGCCGCTCCCAGGTACTGTTGCTCAGCTCCCATTCCAATACTTTATAGACTCTTAGGTGAACTGAGGGAGTGTTTGTACGTGCCATCCTTGTTTCTAGGCTGGGCCATGATCAATGAATCCCCACGTGTCTGCAATCAAACATACGTTATTAGTGTGGGGGAAGTCAAATCTACGCTTCTATTTCTCCGGCAGTGGACACTACAAATGAGATGTAGCATTACGTTGTCCATTCAAGTGAAGTCTTCCAGAGCAGCGTTGTCTCTGAGCCAGGGAGCACCTCTATAAAATCCTTTCCATGATGAGGGCCATACCATGGAACAAACCTTCAATCATTCTATAATGAAAAGTTTATAATACAGGTCCTCACCATTTTCTAAATTTACGTTTGCCATTTATGAATAGAAATATAAATTTTTTGTATTCAGGCTATATACCAAGCATAGCTAAGGCTCAAAAGGCCCTTATTTATGGAGATATATTGACCTATAGTGGGTCTGTTGGGTTTTATTTTTTAACTGCATTATTTTTATTATTTATATAGCGCCGTTGATTCCATGGTGCTGTACATGAGAAGGGGTTACATACAGATTACAGATATCACTTACAGTAAATAAACTAACAATGACCGACTGATACAGGGGGGAGAGGACCCTGCCCTTTCGGGCTTACATTCTACAGGTGGGGAAGGAGACAGTAGGTTGGGGGGTTGCAGCAGTTCCGGCGTTGGTTGAGGCGATATCTCCGGTAGTGGTGAGGAGGAAAAGGGTCATTGCAGGCTGGTTCCGTCTGCAGGATCCAAATGTGGTTGATAGTCGGACGTGTTGGGACAAAGAATTCCAGAGGATGGGGGATATTTGGGAAAAGTCTTGGAGGCGGTTGGGTGAGGAGCAAACAAGTGTGGAGGAGAGAAGGAGGTCTTCGGAAGATCGGAGATTACGTGAGGGAAGGTATCGGGAGATTACTTCAGAGACATATGGGGGAGACAGGTTATAGATGGCCTTGTAGGTCAGTTGTAGTAATTTGATCTGGATACGCTGAGGGAATGGGAGCCAGTGAAGAGATTTGCAGAGGGGAGAAGCGGAGGAGTAGCGAGGAGAGAGATGAATTAGTCGGGCAGCAGAGTTATGGATGGACTGGAGAGGTGCGAGGGTGTTAGCAGGGAGGCCAGAGAAAAGGATGTTGCAGTAGTCGAGGCAGGAGATGATGAGGGCATGCACAATCATTTTAGTAGATTGAGGGTTGAGGAAAGCACGGATTCTGGAAATATTTTTCAGCTGAAGGCGACAGGAGGTAGAAAGAGCTTGGATGTACGGTTTGAAGGAGTCAAGGGTTACTCCGAGGCAGCGGACTTCTGGTACAGGGGAAAGCGTGATGTCGTTAATTGTGATAGATAGGTCAGGTAAGGAAGGAACTGTATACTTTAAATACAGCCGCTATAAAAATGTGAACATGAAGCAAAAAAGAAAAACCAACAGGAAAGATAGAGAAATTGAGTCCCTAATGTTCCCTATTGCAAATCCTTAGACATTCTATGTGCTCCCATTGAATACCTCCATGCAGGATCTAAAAGCGAACCTGCAACATTGGATAATGTTATTAACCTGCAGATATTGGTTAATTTGCATGTTAATAACGTGAAGGTGCCCAGCCACTCTGTGTGCAGCACTTGGGAGGAAGTTAACTTTATTCCTCCAGGTGAGCCGCCAGCTTTCATCTGCTGCCGACATACGCGGCTGCTTAGTCCATCTGACTGAAGTAATCAAAGCAGTGCATCAGTGCAGAGCCAATTATCAGTCAAAATGCTGTGGTTTGTTACAGCCTCCACTCATAGTATAGTGAGCAATGATTGTGGCCGCACCGACACATCGACTGAAAGCCGGTAACAATAAGTTACAGCTGCCGAACACCTTATTAACACTATTAACCCACATATTAACCATATATCTTCAGGTTAATGGTGTTAACCGACCTAACAGATCCCCTTTAAATCTTCAAGAGCACTAAATAAATGAATTAAATGTAGACAATCATTTATGGATTGGACTTGCTTATGGGGATTATAGGGGTTGTTTGGGACTTTAACATTGATGGCCTATCCATAGGATAGCTCATCAATGTCTTATCAGTTGGGATGTGACACCCAGCTCACCTGCCGATCAGCTGTTCCCGGTGTTGACCAAAACTGCTCAGTTGCAGAGCTACACAGTACACATCCACTGTACAGTCGGCAGAGCTGTGAAGTGCTGCTCCATAACGATAACTTCCATCCACCACCAACATTGGGAACAGCTGATCAGCGAGGGTGCCAGGTGTTGCATCCCTACCGATCAGACATTGATGACCTATCTAAGGATAGGCCATCAATGTTAAAGTCCCGGACAACCTTTTAAGGCTATGATTTAATCATTTTGGTCCCCAGTTTGCACATGACGAACTTGTGTAATCTCCATCAGCTACGTTAGTCAATCGAAAGACATTAAATGGAGTGACTGCGTACATGCTCAAACTCCGCGTAAGTAAAACAGGGAGCTTGCGAACGGGAAGAGGAAACTATTTTACTCCGTGACTCATATCAAAAATTTACATGTTTGTACTATTTTTTTGCAAACTCATGGTTTAAAAACCCCCATAGACATGTGAACATCACCATAGAGAATATTGAGTATGTATTATTTTTGTGAAAAAAAAAAAAAGGTTAAGTCTCATACATGAAATTAGAGGATCCAACTGATCAAATCAGGAGTCAAAGCTTTTACCCTTTTCAATGTATTGGATGTTTTTCATGCAAGAATCCTGTACTGAGCAAGATATATTAGAAATAGTTAATGGGGAGCAATTTACTTTGGTGAAACAATGTAATCATGTACATTTGTATTAGTCACTGTGCCTACTGTGGAATCTTTTATAAAGAATATAATAGCGAGAGACAATAGACATTTTATCATAACTAATCATAAAGTGAATCTTGGATAAAAGATGTATTTAGCCAATTTGTTATACAACAGTTAATTGAATTGGCAAAAGTGAATTTAAGGAGATCAATGCAAAAGCAATCTGCATCCATTTCAAACAGATTGGAGGAAATATGGCTTCAGTTCCACTCCACTGCAGCGAGTGGCTATATGTTGTCTTGTATTATTAGATTCTGAAGATATCTATCAAATAACATTCCACCTGCAAATGTTAAATAGAACAAACCCCACAGATTAAATATCTAAATAAAAAAAATTGACATGGAACAAAAGCAGGAGGGGAAGTGAAAATAGCATGGGGCCCCAAGAAATAGGCGCCATAAGCCACTTACTGCTAATAATACACATTTTATACATTCCAACCACTGAAAACGTGATCGAGTGACCTAATATCACTATGGATGCATGTAGAGTCTAGCCATATTTACTAAGACCTAGGTTAGTGAAATAAGGACATTTAAGTCCAACTCTCAGGACCACCCAAATTCCTAAAACCAGTAGGAGCGCCTACTTTTAGGAAAGGTTGACTTAAACCAATCCCTTTTTGAAGTAGAACATATGTCGGATTCCTTTCAAAAATTGTTTAAAACAATCTGATGCAGTAGAGACATCCTTTGCTTTACTGCAGGGGTCTCAAACTCAATTTACCCGGGGCCGCTGGAGGTAGAATCTGGGTGAGGCTGGGCCACATCAGGTTTTCCACAAGAAAACATTAACTGGTTAACAGCAAGAAGTCATTCCCCCAGCACTCATTCTCCCCCAGCACTCATTCTCCCCCATTGCTTTTTCCCCATCACCCCATCGTTGCTTTTCCCCATCACTCCCATCATTGCTTTTCCCCATCATTCCTATCATTGCTTTTCCCATCACTCCCATCATTGTTTTTCCCCATCATTGCTTTTCCCCATCACTGCTTTTCTCCATCACTGCTTTTCCCCATCACTCCCATCATTGCTTTTTCCATCACTCCCATCATTGTTTTTCCCCATCATTACTTTTCCCCATCACTGCTTTTCCCCATCATTCCCATCATTGCTTTTTCCCCATCATTGCTTTTCGCCCATCATTGCTTTTTCCCATCACTCCCATCATTGCTTTTCCCCATCACTCCCATCATTGTTTTTCCCCATTATTGCTTTTCCCCATGACTCCCATCATTGCTTTTTCCCAATCACTCCCATCATTGTTTTTCCCCATCATTGCTTTTCCCCATCACTGCTTTTCCCCATAACTCCCATCATTGCTTTTCCCCATCACTCCCATCATTGTTTTTCCCCATCATTGCTTTTTCCCATCACTGCTTTTCCCCATAACTCCCTTCACTGCTTTTCCTCATTACTCCCATAATTGTTTTTCCCCATCATTGCTTTTCCCCATCACTCCCATCATTATTTTTCCCCATCATTGCTTTTCCCCATCACTCCCATCATTGTTTTTCCCCATCATTGCTTTTCCCCATAACTCCCATCATTGCTTTTCCCCATCACTCTCATCATTGTTTTTCCCCATCATTGCTTTTCCCCATAACTCCCATCATTGCCTTCTCCCCATCACTACTTTTCCCCATCACTGCTTTTTCCCCATCACTCTCCTCCACCTACACACACACACCACCTCTCACGTGTCCACACACACACATACACACCTCTCACCTGTCTGCAGCATTACCGGTGCCAGTGCCTCCTCGCTCTGGCACAGCTGGCCGCGAAATGATGACGTCATCCAGTGGCGCTGCTCCCTGTGTCAGAGACAGGAAGCGCGGGCGCCGGGCAGGAAGGATCCTTGCAGCTCCACTCCTGCTAATTTTGTCTTGCAGGCTGCGGACCTGCTGGGATCGCTCCCTGCCCGCCGCACATGATGGCTAGACTCTAGCCATCATCATACCCACCTCACCTCCTCCTGCTGCAGCTTCTATAGTCCAGCGCCCGGAGCGCCGACATCTTCTTTCTGTGGTACCGCTCATTAAGCTCATGAATATGGGTGCCACGCCTATGAGAGTGGAGTGGCATCCATATTCATGACCTTAATGAGCGGTACTATGTGTGACTGGTGATTTCACATGCGAGACTCGGCCGTGTTTCTCGCATGTGTAATCCTGGCCAAGGTGAGGGCCGCAAACTATTGTCCAGAGGGCCTATGAGGTGAGGGCCGCAAACTATTGTCCCGAGGGCCGCAGTTGGCCCGCGGGCCGCGAGTTTGAGACCCCTGCTTTACTGCCTAGATTACTAATGTTCCAAGCCCTTAGGCATTGCTGGATGGCCCAAATTGTTATTATCGCCTGAATAAATTTCAATGTACTGTATTGTAGGCCTAGACATATATTCCCTTACCATGTTGTAATGTTGTGCAGTAAACAGTCTATTCACCGTCCTTTTTTGCAAAATGCAATGAAATATTTCTTAACAAATCTCTTTACAGTTTTCATACTATGTGATAAATAAAATCCAAGCAATAATAAATGTGTGACTTATAATACAATTCTTGGGCACACGGTATGCTGTTAATGCGGAATCAGTTTCACATCTCCACTGGGTCATGATCCAATTGGAAAGCACCGCACCTTACTTATACTTCCAGATTACTTCTGAAAGCTGCCAGATATAGTTTTGTGTTCTCTGGTTAGTCCTATCTAATATATTTTATTCCTGCAATGACCACTGATTGTTTTATGGACTATTCTTCCATCCTCTTATTTTTAAACTTTTCTCTCCCTCTTTGTTCTGACCTGGGGAATCTGTCTGACCACTCCTGCTAGCCTGCACCACTGAAAGGCAACTTATTCCATGGCCCTTGCCCAAGAACACCTGTTTAGGTACAAATACAGGGTTCAGGAGTTAAAGGGTGAAGGTCAAAGTAATCCCTGGGATCTGGTGAATTCCTTGCATTCATCTTGTTTGTGGAACACAATTTAGAGCTGCCAGGCAACCACTGTCAGGGCCCATTAAAATCAGTTTTTTTTTTGCAGAATAAACTGTTATGTGCTTACAGTGGGTTTGGAAATTATTCAGACCCCTTTAAATTTTTCACTCTTTGTTTCATTGCAGCCATTTGGTAAATGCAAAAATGTTCTTTTTTTCTTATTAATGTACACTCTGCACCCATCTTTACTGAAAAAACAGAAATGTAGAAATTTTTGCAAATTTATTAATAAAGAAAAACTGAAATATCACATGGTCATAAGTATTCAGACCCTTTGCTCAGTATTGAGTAGAAGCACCGTTTTGAGCTAGTACAGCCACGAGTCTTCTTGGGAATGATGCAGCAAGTTTTTCACACCTGGATTTGGGGATCCTCTGCCATTCTTCCTTGCAGATCCTCTCCAGTTCCGTCAGGTTGGATGGTGAACGTTGGTGGACAGCCATTTTCAGGTCTCTCCAGAGCTGCTCAATTGGGTTTAGGTCAGGGCTCTGGCTGGGCCAGTCAAGAATGGTCACAGAGTTGTTCTGAAGCCACTCCTTTGTTATTTTAGCTGTGTGCTTAGGATCATTGTCTTGTTGGAAGGTGAACCGTCGGCCAAGTCTGAGGTCCAGAGCACTCTGGAAGAGGTTTTCATCCAGGATACCTCTGTACCTGGTCTCATTCATGTTTCCTTCAATGTCAACCAGTCGTCCTGTCCCTGCAGCTGAAAAACACCCCCACAGCATGATGCTGCCACCACCATGTTTCACTGCTGGGATTGTATTGGTCTGGTGATGAGCATGGCCTGGTTTTCTCCACACACACTGCTTAGAATTATCACTAAAAAGTTTTATCTTAGTCTCATCAGACCAGAGAATCTTATTTCTCATAGTCTGGGAGTCCTCCAAGTGTTTTTTAGCAAACTCTATGCAGGCTTTCATATGTCTGGCACTGAGGAGAGGCTTCCGTTGGGCCACTCTGCCATAAAGGCCAGACTAGTGGTGGGCTGCAGTGATAGTTGTCTTTGTGGAACTTTCTCCTATCTCCCTACTGCATCTGTGAAGCTCAGCCACAGTGATCTTGGGGTTTTCTTTACCTCTTTCACCAAGGCTCTTCTCCCACGATTGCTCAGATTGGCTGGACGGCCAGGTCTAGGAAGTCTTCTGTGGTCCTAAACTTCTTCCATTTAAGGATTATGGAGGCCACTGTGTGTCTTAGGAACCTTGAGTACTGCAGAAATTCTTTTTTAACCTGGGCCAGATCTGTGCCTTGTCACAATTCTGTCTCTGAGCTCCATGGCCAGTTCCTTTGACCTCATGATTCTCATTTGGTCTGACATGCACTGTGAGCTGTGAGGTCTTATTTAGACAGGTGTGTGCCTTTACAAATCAAGTCCTATCAGTTTAATTAAATACAGCTGGACTCCAATGAAGGAGTAGAACCATCTCAAGGAGGATCACAAGGAAATGGACAGCACGTGACTTAAATATGAGTGACAAAGGGTCTGAATACTTATGACCATGTGATATTTCAGTTTTTTCTTTTTTAATAAATTTGCATAAATTTCTACATTTCTGGTTTTTGTCAGTCAAGATGAAGTGCAGAGTGTACATTAATGTGAAAAAAAAGATCTTTTTTGCATTTACCAAATGGCTGAAATGAAACAAAGAGTGAAAAATGTATAGGGATCTGAGTACTTTCTGAACCCACTGTATATCATCAATATCTGTTAGTGACCATTATATTATTGATATCCTAGATTTTTCACCAAGTTCTATCTCAAATTGTCAGTTTCGTCTGAGCTTGTGGGTGGACACTAGCTGCTATGATGTCACCCATACAAAGTACACACAGACAAAGGGATTCAAGCTCTTTATTCCTCAGTCAGCACACAAGCAACAGCAGCACAAGAAAAAAAATTGCAGTACTGAGCAGTGTGGCTGTGTATCCAGCTCTGGGATAAAATAAAAACACAAGAAATTTTCTGCATGATCTATATGTGCATTTCTCTTAGGCCGGGGTCACACTTGCAAGAGCAATGCGAGAAACTTGCGTGAATCTCTCACATCAATACCCGGAACTGCCGCCGGCATTCGAGACTGGAGTGTGTGGTTGCACGTATTTCTATGCAGCCGCACACTCCAGTCCCGAGTGCCGGCGACAGTGCCGGGTATTGATTTGAGTGACTCGCTAGAGTTTCTCGCAAGTGTGACTCGGGCCTTACCATGTGCCTCTCTTCTCCCCCTTCACTCCCCATAGACTTTTATAGGATATGTAACCTGATCTCTCAGTGATGTGGCAGTAGGTCTTGTCTTGTGCAAGCAGATTTCTCTGATAAAATATTACAAAGTTTCTGATATTCACCTGTACTATTGATTTATACTAAAGTTTATTGAAAAGACAGTGAATATTTAAGGATTTTTTAGGGCATTTTTTTGTTATCGGACTATGTAAAGAGAACAGTACCAAGTGGTATCTTTAGCATTATAAGAAAAAAGCAATTTAATAAAGATTCTTATCATTATAAAAGTTAAATCCTTTGTTTCCCATCTAATATATTTTCACTTTTTAATATTTTTTTAAATAATATTGTCATTAAATTTTTAATTGTGGATTTGGACCTGTGATCACATGATCACCTTTTCAATGAGCTGCAGTAATGCATTATTGCAGTGTATTGTGAAATTGTGGATTTCTAACATTCTAGCACAGCAGGAATGTGAATCTTCAGTAGGCCCTCAGCTGCCATGGCAATGCGAGATGCCAATGGACGTTACAAGTGACGGTCACCATGTTGAAGGTCTTTAAAGGTACTGCCACACTAAACAATCCCGCTAGCGATCACGATAACGACGCATACTAATGCGATCGCTAGCGGGATTGTTTCTATATCGCTGATAGCGGCTTAACTTAGCGATGTCGTTGCGCTATCGCGGTTAGCGATCTTCTTAACGACTTTAGCGGTACAAAAGTACCGCTAAATCGCTAAGAAAAGGTGCCACACTCAGCGATATATACTTACCAGCGGGGGCGCCGACGATAAAATAGGGTCCGGAACGATGTCAGCGACGAGCGAGATCACAGCAGGATCTCAGCAGGGGCCACGTCGCTGGTAGATGCCGCACACAACAACATCGCTAACGGGATCGATAAATAGTGACGTTTTTTTAGCGATCCCGTTAGCGATGTTGTTTAGTGTGGCAGTACCTTTAGTGCCATTGTCAATCTTGATAGAGGAATGTAAAAGGTTAAATATCCATTGCTCTCACTTAACAACTATGAAACAGAGCTGTCCTCTGCACGACATAAAGTGGCTCCGCTCATGAGCCAGCTCCATATACACATGTACATCAGCTGTCAATAATGGGTTAACCTGATGCATGATTACTTTCTGCTTTATTCTATTAAAGCCTCATTCAGACATCATTTTTTCTCACATACGAGAAAAATGAAAAAATTATTTTGATCAGACTGTGGTCAAAGTGTCATTAGTTTTTCTTGTATGTGGAGAATAAAATTTTTCTCCACCTTCTCCAGTCTGTTAAAACCGGACCGCACTCAGATGTCATACTAGTACCGTCAGAGTCCTTCACAGACCCAGAGACTTGCACTGCCGATTTTGATCTGACCCTTGGTTCAAAATTAGACATGTCTACACAATATTACGTGGACCACAAAAAATAACGTACATGTGAATGGTCCCATAGACTATCACAGGTACGAGTGCTATACATAAATGCCATGAACAGCACCCATATGTGAAAACGGATGTCTGAATGAAGCCAAAGGCTGTGGTTACACGAAGTGTTTGTGATTCATTTTTTTGCCATGATTTGCCGAAAGCACTGTAAAAAAACGCCGATTTTACTATTTTCAGAAAATTTTGGTAAAAAAGCGTATTTCAAATACATTGTGCATACACAGCCTTAGGTCACGTTCACACGTTCAGTATTTGATCAGTATTATACCTCAGTATTTATAAGCCAAAACCAGGAGATGGTGATAAATCCAGAAATGGTGACGTGTTTCTATTCTACTTTTCCTCTGATTGTTCCACTCCTGGTTTTTGCTTACAAATACTGAGGTAAAAATTCACGTGGCCTTTGTCAGGACTTCCAGCAACCATTAGGCCACATTCACACGCTCAGTATTAGGTCAGTATTACATCAGTATTTATAAGCCAAAACCAGAGTGGTGATAAATACAGAATGGTGACGTGTTTCTATTCTACTTCTCGATGTTCCACTCCTTTTTGCTTACAAATACTGAGGTAAAAATTCACGTGGCCTCAGTCAGGACTTCCAGCAACCATAGCCACATCACACATTCGTATTGGTCATATTTACCTCAGTATTGTAAGCCAAAATCAGGAATGGTGATAAATACAGAATGGTGACTGATGTGAACATTGAGACTACTTCGGAGCTGAGGCTCCCTCTGGTGGTTGCTGAGGGTATTGAACCAATGTTGAATACCATGAACCCCACACCTGCAAATAACGAGTGGTGGTCAGTGGTAATGACTGGCCTGATATAAGTGAGCTGGACTCCCATGATCCTCGCCGGTAATCAATTGTGCTTCCTGGTCTAGTTTGGAATTCAGCTTGCTTTCCTGCTGTCTCCTGCTTGCTTTCAGATAAGTCTCTTTCAGTTTTTTTTACTGTGGTTTGAATTCCTTGCTTTTTGCTGCATTGCTTTTTGTCTTCTGCCGGGTCCCCTTTGGGGGGCTTTGGCTGGTCTCCGTTCGTTTTTTGTATTTGTTCATTTGCTCAGTTCTTGTGATATCTTGCTGCTGGGTGGCTACGTGTCCACACCAGAGATCTGATATAGGTGGTCTAGACCCCGTGGTCTCAGTGTTTTTGGATTCAGAAGTGTTGGAGTTTTTCCTAGGGTTTTTCTGGGTTGCAGACAGTATTCTCTCCTGTACTATCCTATCTAGACAGTTTTGGGCCCCAGCGTTTGCTCAATCTATTTTCTATCTGTGTTTGTGTTTTCATCTTGTCTAACCGCCATTATATGTTTGGGGGCTTCCTACTCTTTTAGGGGTCTACTCCGGGCAGTCAGCTTTCCTTTTTCCATCTTCAGGGATAGCTATCTCTCCGACTGTGCCGAGGCGTCTAGGACCACCGTAGGTACGCTCCACAGCTGCTTCTAGTTGTGCGGTTAGTTTACGGGTCTGCAACCTATTAGTTTCCAACCTCTCTGGTGTCAGGCTGCCTATGCGTTTTTTTGCTCCTGCCTCCTCAGCTACAAAAACATAACAGGTGACGTGTTTCTATTATACTTCTTCTGTGATTGTTCCTCTCCTGGTTTTGGCTTATAAATTCTGAGGTAAAAAACTCACCAAATACGGAACGTGTGAACATGGCCTTGGTGACCTCCCATAGACAATGATGAAAAGTTATTGTATGATGCATGTACTTACATATATATGGTATATTGTTCTATATATGTTGATTTATATTGCTATTTGCCGTAATTACATATAGTATTATAAGAAAGTTCCTGTCTTTGTGCAATGAGCCAGACATCTCTAGATACGTCCAGTCAACACTTGAGGTTGTCCCACAGCATTAATCGTTATCGTTTACAAGGTGACGAGTATCTGTTACCTTTGCTAAACATTTGCAATGTACAATGAGAGATGAGATTTGCCTGTAGCCAATATAGCCCACCAGGGATGGCTAGTGAAAATTTGCCAAGGGCAACCCCATAGGAGAATATAAGAGTGAAATGTGGCTAATTCTGGCAAAGGAAAGGAGTGAATGCTGACAGAGCATTTCTCTGCATTTGGCCCCAGGGTTTCTATGCAGAGGGATTACGCCATGTATAAAAACCATTAGTCTTGAAAGATGTGTAAGAAACATTAACTGTTTATAAGGTGTAAAACGATAAACCTCCTGATGGGATCAAACAACAACATTATGTTCTAGATTTCTGCAGATTAATTTGTAACGTGTTCAACTCAAACGTTCAGCATTAAAAGAACGGAGTTAAAGGAATAATCCGATATAAGAGGAAACATTGCACTTCATCATTTACATGCAATCCGCGCTATGCCCGCCGCAGCAAATTTTGGTCATGGCCCTGGCCACCCCGATCCCATGTGAATAGCATCTAAAGGTCTAAGCAAAGTGGATGCTATTTCATTAAATTTCTCCTCAGTTTTGTGGCATGTTTTTCCTCTACAGACTGAAAAAAAAGCAAGGAAAAAAGACCCACTTGCATTTTTAAGGGCAGAATGAAAGCTTTCCTTCCTGTACTATTACAAACATGGATTCACATCTGCATCAAAAACGCATCAAATAAGGGGGAAAACGCATAAACAATAATCAGAGGGAATGTTATTTCTTCGTGTAGTGTGGACACCTGTAGAAAATGTGCAGGAAAAAAATGCAGCATTTACGCTACATGTGGACAAAGCCTCAGGGTTACATGTTTAATACATTTTTTATGGGTTTAATAGAGAAAAAATATCAATCACACCATTTTTTTCCGCCATTTAGCGATCCCTGTAAATAATCTGTTCGCTGTGTTGTGCGGGTCATTATGATTACAGAGACATCAAATATGTCCGTGTTATTTGCTGAGTTGTGATGTTTAATATTTAAAAAAAAAGCAAATTAAAACTGACATTATTATAATTGTCATCCATTAATTTTTAGTAATTTTATAAGAAGAATAAAAATCTATTTTATTCTCCTTCTAGAATACATAGCCACAAAATACTCTGTATGCTATGTACAGATGTAGCTCTATATAATTTGCCTGTGGAGCAGGACTTGCAATACAGATCAAGTATACAAACTTTTCCCAGTGACATCACTAGAGTTTATGAAGGTTATGGACTTGAGATCTGGGGAAACTCACAAAAAAGAGAACATTACATTATGTAATTGCTTTTTATTATTTTTAGTAGTTTTATAGGAACACAAAAATCTGTCCTTTTCTTCACCTTAGTATACGAGTACATGTACAAGAAATACACTGCTGTATACAATGTACATGGGTAATCTGTTTCTGGGCTCACTACCTGCGATACATCTCAAGTTTACCAAATTTTCTTATATTTATCACTATGGGCTGTGGCACCTAGCTAGAGCTGCTGACTGAGATCATGGAGGTGCGATCACAGGAGAAGAAGTGTGAATGTCATAATTTAATTTGTGTCAGTGCGTAAAGATGCAGCCCTTCCCCCCACCTCCCTCCAAGAGGTGGTAAGCAGGAGAAGCCTTGACGGCAGGAATGAGCCCTCAAATTGGGACAGTCCCGCTGAATCCAGAACGGTTGGGAGCTATTCAATGGTGTAGTGTCTGCGTCTGCCCAAGTCTTGTGAGGCTGTGTTGAAATGTATAATAAGTGACTGAGTTGGTAGAAGGTGCTAGCTGATGGGACTGCTAGCTGACTTTTGCTAGTTTCAGTAAAGTGTTGCAAGCATTGAAAGTGTGGTCAAGTCAACCTGTGGCTTTCTGTGGATTGTTGACACCATCCAGCTCATTGCCTCATGTGAGACTGCAACCATCAAGCTTGTTACCTCCATTACAGTAAAGTTATTGATACAACATCTCTGTGCTTCTGCTTCCTTCAGCCATCCCTGAATGTGGAACCACTCAACGACCAAGGACAATTTCACCCTATCTTATATTTAATGAGAACATCACCAAGGGCTATTGGATACTATCTTAAATTAAAAGGGCCACACCAAAGTGCTTTGCTAGACTTTTCAGGTGGATCTGAGCAGTCTATGTACAACATAGACAGCAATTTGTTGAAATGGACCCAATGTAATAATATTATGACTGCAAGGGAAAATTGAGCTAAAAGTGCTTGACGCACCAGAAAAACATTGGTGGATTTTATTGCTTTAAGTCAATATGGATGTCATTACGAATTTTAACATGTACTAATAAAGAAGATTTTTATGCCTATGTATCTCTTCTCTTTGCTTCCAAAATCGAGCACTGCTTTTACTAAAGAGGTTTTCTGTGACCCTTTTAAATATTACTCAAAATAACAATACACATTCACACTATAAAGGAAATTTTATGTCATCCCATTCTAAATCCATAGATATTAATGTTGATTTGGTCCAACCTTGCAGCTATAACAATTTCCACTATTTTGGCACTGTTTTCCACAAGATTTTGGAGGTGTCTATGGTAATTTTTGTCCATTTATCCAGCCAGGTTCACAATCTCCATTCTAGTTTATCACTAATGTGATTGAGGTCAGGGTTCTGTGCGGGCAGTCAGGTTCTTCCACACCAAACTCATCCAACCATGCATTTAAGGATCTTGCTTTGCTTCCTAAGGTAAAGTCAGGCTGAAACAGAAAAAGGACTTCCCCAAGATGTTCCCAGGAAGTCGAAGCATACAAATGTCCAAAATGTCTTGGTATGATGAAACATTAATATTTCCTATCACTGGAACATAGGAACCTGAAAACGAACCCCATAACATTATCCCTCTTCCACCTAACGTTAAAGCTGGCACAATGCAGTCAGGCAGGTAACGTCTTCATGTCATTCACCAAACCCAGACTCATCCATCAGATGCTAGATAGAAAAATGTGACTTATCACTTCACATAATTGATTTCCATTCCTCCAGAGTCCAGTATTGGCAGCTTTTCACCACTCCATCCAATCCTTGTCATTGTGCTTGGTGATGTAAGTCTTGCATGCAGCTACTTGGCCATACAATCCAATGCCATAAAACTCTCAGAACAGCTTTTGTGCTGTGGCCAGAGATGGTTTGCACTCTGCAGTTATGGCGTCAGCAGAGCATTGGTGGCTTTTCTGTCCTGGGCTCCTCAGCACTTGGTGACCCCGCTTTGTAGCTTCATGTGGTCTAAACTGAGTTGCTGTGCTTCTAGCTTTATGTGGTTTAAACTGAGTTGCTGTGCTTCCTTCCACTTTTCATTAATACCATTCACTAGTGATCGTGGATTATTTAGCAGAAAATAATATCATTACCTGACTTGCTTCATCTCCTATTACAAGACGGAGTAACCATTGCACACAGTAGAGCAGCACAGCTGCGGGCACGGCTTATTGGCTACTGCCAGGTTCTGCAGATCAGCTCTTATTGAAAAGAATAGGAGCTGATCTGCATCAATATGAATGATTAATATAGATAGGTTTTTGCTGATCACAGTTCCGATGTGCTGTATCGTACAGTTGCCTAAATAAGATACCATTTGCAAATGAAATCGAGGATCCTTTGGAGACGTACTGGAAAACCCCTTTTATTGTCATGCACTTAATCAGCTGCCGGAACCATTGTTTTGTTGTTTGTATATACAACCGTAAAAGGTAGACATTATTTCCAGTTCTTTCCTTCCCTAAAGTATACATTTGCTAGAACTTTTTCGTTTCCATCTGTCTTTTTTTTATTTTTAGTTCTTTTTTTTTTTTGGAAATATGCCACCGGCAACAAGAACATGACAACATTTCTCACTATCCCACAACTTGTCATAGATTCTCTTCTAAGTTAGTGGCAGAAACTGCACAAGATGTTATCCTCTTTATTGTGGCATCTGTAGGTTTTCATTCCAGAGCCATGTGGAGAGCACTTTTCCAACTAATCTATTTTTGTAAAATGATCTGGCGAAGTGTGCTACGTATTTCTGGATCCGAATGGACGACTTTGACTTTTATGATGTCAGTTGTGGTTCTGTGTTGCGATCAAGTGTCAGATACAAAGCCTCACATACCATTATTGCAGCAGTGGTCATGTGTGGTGTATAGCACTTCATCATGGCAACCAAGTACACAAAGATCAGTGGAGAACAATGGCAGAAGTGCTGGATCTCCAGGAGTTTCAGCAGGTAAGAAATGCCACTATTATTAAGTTATCAAATTTACCCCCAATGCCATTTTTTTAATAATTGAGAAAACCTCTTCCATGTTCAGATTGCTAATGATTGCGACAGAAGCCAAAATTGTTGAAGGATACTTGTGAGGATTTGGGCAGGTTGGTGAGTGTAAAATTAAGTTCAGCACCACTAACAGTTCCTCAGCTGTCGCTTTCCTCAGTATTAGAGCAACAGGCACACTTGTCCCATTCTCCTTCGAATACAATGCTATAATACAGTATAACATCTCCTGTATGCACTTGTTCAAGGGGTTTTCCACTACTCAGATATCCCCTTCTGAATCCCCCCAGTAAAATAGTACCACATACTCACCACTGGTGCCTTAGCACCATTACAGTGGTGTCGGCACTGGATCTCCTGGGGAACGAGTGACATTGTGCCGTTTCAGTGCGATAGCCAGTGCTGACATCGCCAGACCAGCACCAGCACCAAAGGCGTTGTCCAAGAACTGGAAAACCCTTTTAAGTAACTATCATGAGTAATGATGAGCGAATTTGTTCGGAAAGCGATTGCCAAACAATTCAGCACGAATATGGCACATTCAAATTCGTGATCGGAAACACGAGCAAAAATTTTATAAAATCTGTAAAAATTGGTAACATTCGGTAAAAGTGTGGGAAAATATTTGCGTTTCCACAAAAGTATTTTCAGCATTTTAGCAACAATAATGGTGGTGTATCGTGAGCGTTTGGCACGTGTTTGATGAGGGGAGGGGGATTACAGAGCTCAGAGGAGCGGCGTTCTTGTAAACAGTAATTTTTTTTTCCGTAACTTTATGTGTGTACATTGCGGCTAGCCAATCAGGGAGCAGGAAACACCCACAATGTCCTGACACAACAGCTTGTGCCATTGGATGCTGAAATCACATATCCCTCTTCATATAAATAGCGGCCATCTTGTTTTAGCACCATTTTGACATTGTAACAGCGCAGAGAGGCTGCTCCTGATGCAGCCACTGTTAGCAGCAAGATTTTAGCTAGCTAATTAGGCGGCTGTATATCAATCAGATAGTGTAGCTAGTTACTGTCCAGTGTGGTGTAAAATTTACCGTGCAGCACTTTATTTTCTTTTTGGACATTACTGAGGTCCACAAAGAAAGCCAGCAGGGAAAGTGTTGTGTACTGCTTCTGTTGTGCTCCATGCACAGTCTAGAACTGTGGATGGCCCACAACTCTCCGCCCGAAGCTCTGAATGGAATGGCACCAGTGCCTCTGGATTTGGCTGGATTTTATCTGTGCATAAAGTCCAAATTTGCCTACCGTATGTAATTCCTGGTGGCTAAACTTTATCACTCCATAGCACAGAGTGCTACAATTGGCTGCCGGGCACGGGCGTATGGGGGAAGGAGCGCCAATTCGGATGATGTGCTCGGCTAGGCTCAAAATATTGTATTCTGTTATTATAGGTAGTGTTGAGCGATACGATACTGCAAATATCGGGTATCGGCCGATATTGGCTGTATCGGAATTCCGATCCCGAGTTCCGATATTTTCGTCATATCGGATACCGGAATCGGAATTGCACTGTCACTGTCAGTGTCCGTCGGTCGGGTCTGTCAGGAGTCAGCTGCACTTACCTGGCAGAAGATCTCCGGCGGTCACGGGCTGGACTGCTTCATGGCCGCCATCCTCTTCTCCCCGGCGGTCACATGCAGTTTCTCACGATAACTGCAGTGACTGCTGGGTAATCGCGGCCGTAAAGCAGTCCGATGACGTCACCGCCGGGGAAGCTGGTAAGCAGCTGTGCTGCGCCGGGATGTCAGGCTCTGCCTGTCATTCCGATGTAGCAGAGCTGGATCGTCGTGGGACAATCGTTACTATGGACTGCGTCGGACAGGTGGTATACTGTTGGTTTGTTTTTTTTATTTTTTTACAGGAGATCGATGGCGTCGCAGGAATGAGAGAGTAAATAAAAAAAATGAAAACTGTGTTGTCTCTTTTATTTCATTAAAAGACTTTTTTCTTGCTGTGTCTTTTTTTTAAACATTTAATAACTTTGGGATTAATAATGGATCGGTGTCTTATTGACACCTCTCCATTATTAACCGGGCTTATTGTCACCGTGCAATCAACTGACAATAACCCCTTATTACCCCGCTTGCCACCGCTACAGGGCAAGTGGGAAGAGCCGGGTAAAGTGCCACAATTGGCACATCTTTTGATGCGCCAAATGTGGGGCTGCTGTAGCCTGGTATTATCAGGCTGTTGAGGGCCAAAATCCATGGGCCTTGACAGTCTTTTAATACCAGGCCCCAGCAGTCTGCATTTTACTTGGCTGGTTAACAAAAATAGGGGGGATCCCCACGCCGTTTTTTTTTCGAGGGGATTCCCTATTTTTGTTAACCAGCCAAGCTAAGCAGACTGCTGTGGCCTGGTATTATCAGGCTTGCAAGGTCCATGGATATTGGATCCTTACCAGCCTGAAAAACCAGGCCTCAGCGGTCTGCTTCATCTGGCTGGTTAACAAAAATAGGGGGGACCCCACGCTAATTTTTTTCGAGGGGATCCCCTATTTTTGTTAATCAGCCAAGATATGCAGACTGCTGTGGCCTGGTATTATCAGGCTGGCAAGGTCCATGGATCTTGGCTCCTTAACAGCCTGAAAATCCAGGCCTCAGCGGTCTGCTTCATCTGGCTGGTTAACAAAAATAGGGGGGACCCCACGCCATTTTTTTTTCGAAGGGAACCCCTATTTTTGTTAATCAGTTCCCTCTGACGTCACTGATGGTGTCCCTGGCTGACCTGAAGTGAAAGTGGAAAGCAATCAATTAAGCTTTCCACTTCCTCTCCTGTCAGCCAGGAGAGGAACTCATTCATTTGGGGGTTTACTGTGAGGCTGCAGCATTAGCTGCGGTCCCTGCAGTAAACATTAACCCTTTCTGAAGGATTACACCGTGGGACCTGACTGTGCATCGGATTGGTAAGAATAATTTTGCTTTATTATTTTATTTTTATTACAGGAAATGGTTTTAGCAGGTAAATAAAATATGGTCAAAAACTGTGTGATTATTTCATTAAACTTCTTTTTTATTAAAGTGTGTGTGTTTGATTTTTCTTTCATACAATAGGATTAATAATTGATAGTTGTCTAATTGACAGCTCTCAATTATTAACCTGGCTTAAAGTGACCTTTCAATTGCAAGGTCATTTTAACCCCTTATTAACCCATTCGCCACCGCTACAGGGCAATGGGAATAGACGGGCAAAGTGCCAGAAAGGGCAAATCTAATTAGAGATTTGCCCTTTCTGGGGTGTCTGGGGGCAGATGTTAGTAGCCGGGGGGGGCCAAAAATAATGGTCCCTCTCTGGGCTATTATTATCTGCCCCCACTCACTGGCTTTGTCTGTCTGGTTGCGAAAATAGGAGCCCACGCATTTTTTTTCAGCAATTTTACACCTCATATATATATATAATACATGTCATTGAGTTTGTGACACATATATATATTTTATAATATATTTATAGTTCATACACTTCTACATAGTATAATAGCCGCTAATTCAATTGCCGGCTTTTGTGAAAATGCAGAACCCGACATGAAATGACATTTGGTGTACATAGGGTTAACCATGTCCTTTGCTATCTGATTTGCACAAACAATTAAATCAGTCTATGTGTGCAAAATTTCACACCTGTAGGGGTTAATTAAAGGTGTAAATTCGTAGCAAAAAAGTCCGTTTTTTTACAACGAATTTACACCTTTAATTAACCCCTACAGGTGTGAAATTTTGCAAACATAGACTGATTTAATTGTTTGTGCAAATCAGATAGCAAACGACATGAAAAGACATGGTTAACCCTATGTACACCAAGTGTCATTTCATGTCGGGTGCTTCTGTCTTTTCACTGAAGCCGGCTTTACCCGGCAATTGAATCAGAGGATATTTTACTATGTAGAAGTTATAAACTATACATATATGTATATATATATATGTCACAATGACATGTATATATATATATATATGTATTCTATGTGTGTATATTTAGTGTTTACAAGGAAAGAATGGGGTTTTTTTAGTTCCGATATTTTGTTCCCATAGACTTACATGGGACTTCCGGTATCGGTATCGGGTATCGCCGATATTTTAATGGTATCGCGATACCATTCCGATTCCGATACTTAGGGTATCGGAAAGTATCGCTCAACACTAATTATAGGTCATTTTCCAGATTCAATACCTCATAGCATTGCTGTGCCTTGTTGTACGTCAAGGTATACCCATGTGTTTCAAGTCACACAAAAGGGTTCAGTTTCCTTTGGTTTGCAGAGGAGTTCGCACCTTGGTGTTATGAGCTTCAAAGAGCTTTTTAATTAAAGATAAAGACTGCATGGCTTTTTATGGTCTTAGGGAATGCAAGGGTGGGGCACATTTCAGGAGGGGAAGGAGTTGTCCTGAACTTAAAATCCATAATGGATTTTCCCTTGTCCTTGTTCAAAACAGCTGACATGTCCCGAATTTGATGTGGGCTTACTGCCGGAGCCCACATCAAAGGCAGGGATGCTGACATCGGCTTACTAATACGTCCGATGTCAGTAAGAGGTTAAAATGTGAACTCTCCTGGTTGGGTGTCCATCTGCTGTATTGGGTGTAGTGAAAGACCTGTCAGTCCCTATTATACTATTTCTACTGTTGTGAAATTGATGCCACTTTTTTGATGTCTGCCAATAATTTTTGGAAATGTGTACACTCCTGGTTGGGTCTCCTTCATGAGTGTTGCCTGTAGCAGTAGGGCTCCGAGACCATCAGGCCTCCACTTCCTTGGACTCAACTACCAGTGTTACTATCCTTAAATTTTTCTGACAATGGTAGTTTACAAAACTGATTTTTGTGCTGAGTGTGGCTCAGCATGAAAGCAGGTAGAGGTGTTGCATGTGGTATCAGGGCTCCCAGCAAAGGGGGACAACACAGATCCCTCACTCACCTCGTCTTACTGTGACGCTCAATTGAAAGCTGTAAATACTGTCCCAGACCCAATACCTCAAGCATGGCTGATTGCTGCAGTGCCATGCTAAAATCTGTTCTGTGGGTGAATTGAGGCCACTTTCCTGGTGTCTGTCCCTCATTTGATGTGTTTTGGCAGCTTTTGGGGCCGTTATAAGGTGTTGTGCATGCATTTGTTTTTGCCTTCCATTGAAGTGAATGGCATTCGGTTATGTTCGGTGACTATTCGACCAATTAATCGGCGAATATTACAATTCAGCGAACGTAATCCAAACCGAACATTGAAATATTCGCTCATCTCTAACAGCAACACAATAAAACAGACAGAAAAAGACAAAATGGACATAATTCCACTCAAAACCCCAAAGCAGGGCTGACAGAATTGGCACCACTCCAAGATTGTGGGTAAGCAACTTTGTTTCAAGCATGTGATACCTGTTCAAACTCACCTGTGGCAAGTAACAGGTGTGGGTAGTATGAAAATCCCACCTGAAACCAAATAAAAAAGGGAGAAGTTGACTCAATCTTTGCATTGTGTCTGTGTGTGCCACACTAACCATGGAGAACAGAAAGAGGAAAAGAGAACAGTCTGAGTGCCACAATTGTAGGTTATAAGCCCACCTCTAGAGATCTTGATGTTTCTTTTTCCATAGTGTGCAACATAATCAAGAAGATTACAACCCATAGCACTGTAGTTAATCTCCCTGGATGTGGACAGCAAAGAAAAATTGATGAAAGGTTTGCAATGTAGGATAGTTTGGAAGCAGCCCCAATCAGGTTCCAAACAAATTCAAGCTGCCCTGCAGGCTCAGTGTGAGCATGAACTATCCATCGACATTTGAATGAAATAAAACACTATGACCGGAGACCCATGATGACCGCACCGCTGTCACAGAGACATATAAAAGATAGACTGCAGTTTGCCAAAATGTTGAGTAAGCCAAAATCCTTCTACAAAAGCGTCTTATGCACAGATGAGACCAAGATAGGGCTTTTGTTAAAGCACATCATTTAACTGTTTACTGAAAACGGTATGAGGCCCACAAAGAAAAGAACACAGTACCTACAGTCAAATATGGTGGAAGTTCAAACATGTTTTGGGGTTGTTTTGCTGCCTCTGGCACTGGATGCCTTGCCTGTGTTCAAGGCATCATGAAATTTGAAGATTACCAACAGATTTTGTGTCGCAATGTAGTGTCCGGTGGGATTGCATCCTAGGTCATGGGTTTTCCAGCAGGACAATAACCGTAAACATAATTCAGAACTCTCCAGTGCTTTGTTTCCATCCATTTTTGTGTGCTTCTTGAAGTGAGTACAGATCTAAATCCCCTTTGAACACCCATGGAGAGAGGTGAAATGATGTCTAATTTGCCTTTATTTCTTTTTTTCACACAAAGGAAATAAATTTGTATTACAAAATATGTGTAATTGCAATAATTTTCTAGGAGAAATACTTCATTTTCTGGAAGAATTTTAAGGATGCAAACACTTTCCACCATGCCTGTATTTGTCATTATTACTATGAACTTATTATTATCATCATCGGTAGTATAATATTAATTATTATTAATTAATAATAATATTATTATTATTATTATCAGTTTTGATATTAATATGATCAGTATTACTAGTCTGTGTTTTTATTATAACTTCTATCTTTATTACTGTTGCTGCTCCCATTATCATTACTATTAGTACTAATCATAATAATAAATGGAACTTTGCCCTCAGTCAATTTTGGGATAGAAATCTCAAATACTTTATGCTGTTGTGTTTTTGTTTTTTGTAATTTTTGAGGGTTTTGGATTCTACGATGATATACATTAGATGTGAAGAAAAAGTAACACACATTATTCTAAATAATGATTTATGATTAATTTCATCATGGTTGATTCATTTCTTACTTATTAAAGAACATTAATCATTTTCTGCCCCAGTGCTGATTCACTATTTCCAATTTTCTGTGTTTTTCTGACATTCAATCTCATTATCCCAGCTGACACATTTAATGATTATATGTTTTTGAAAAATAAGTTTAAAAACAAAAGTTCTTTCTGATTATTGTACTTTTCTATTGGATACACTTCAGTCTTTTCACCCTTTCAACACCAGGCTGTTTTTAGTTTGCAGGATGATGCAAATTTGGGGATTTTTCACTCCTATTTTTCTTTTTTTGCAGTATAGAATCTTAGTTTTTTTTGGTTTTTTTGGGGGGAGGGTATAGTTTCTGTTGTAGTTTGTACATATACAATATAATATCATTTATGTTTATCAATTTATCTTGTCCTATTTTTATGCCTTTCATTTCATTTATTTGCACGCTGAATTATGTTGATGTGTCTTATTTCCACAGCTACCAGAGGGTCTCCTCTTGCACAGGGCCACAGTCAAGAATGATTTTGACACCGAGCATATTGTATCCATGATTGAAGTCTTCTACTGTCCCGCCAGATGCTCATTGCAGCCGTCCTGCCATCAATAATCGTGTTGGCACAATGACAGTGCCCAAGCTCAAAACTGTAGATTTTTTCTGCTGCAGCAAAATCTACAGTAGCTTGCAAAAGTATTCACCCTCTTGGCATTTTTTATGATTTGCTACCTCACAAACTGGAATTTCATTGTTTTTTTCCAGGGTTTGCATCAGTTTCTGTAAAGAACATGCCTATGACTGTGAACATTTGGTTTCCTTTTTAATTGTGAATAGGGATGGGCGAACCCAAACTGTAAACCCATGTTACAGTTCATGTCCCATTCGGGTCCAGAGCCATTATATTAGGCTAGGTTCACATTTGCGTATATGTGCGCAGCGTATCATCTGCATAAGCAAACGCATGCAAAAACGCATGCAAACGCATGTTTACGCAGTGGTTTTTTATCCACATCATCTTACGCATGACGCCAAAAAACGCTGCGTGTGCGTACGTTTTTTTTCATGCGTTTACATTGTTTATACGCATGCGTTCGATATGACAGACACCAAAAGGGTGTGTCTCATGAACAACGCATGCATATCGAACACATTCATACGCATATCCTTGCGTACCAATGCGTTCCCATAGACAGTAATGCGTTTTTTTGATGCACTCATCTGCATGCGCATGACTGCGCATATTTGCCGGATTTTTGCCGCTTTCAAAAATCCAACATGTTGCGTTCGCCGGACACTACCGCACACCGCGAAATGCCGCATGTCTCTGCATACACCATGTTAAAGATATGTAAGCATGACGCATCCGGATCTATGCAGATGAAACGCTCCGCACACAGACGCAAATGTGAAACCAGCCTTATACTTACCTGTCCAGCCACGCGTCCTCCCCTCCCGCTGTCGCTGGACAGGAAAGTATAATATAATGGCTATTAGCTGCCGGCTAGAGTTGAGCGATACTTTCCGATATCCAAAAGTATCGAATCGGAATGGTATCGCCGATACTCAAAAAATATCGGCGATACCCGATACCGATACCGGAAATCCAATGTAAGTCTATGGGAACAAAATATCGGAATTAAGAAAACCCCATTCTTGCCTTGTTGGTTAATTGTACATGAAGGAAAACAACAAAGAGTAATGTACAATGTATTGTGGAAGGTTGAGGAGACATTAAAGGCATAGATGTTTAACCCAATCAAATGGAATAGCATAAAAATTTTTTTTTTTAAAGATGTTCGGATTGACGAAGAAATTGACAATGTTGTTAACGTTTTTTCTATTTTGGCAAATATGTATATTTCACAACTTCCATGCTCTTCACCTTTTAACTTTTGACACACTTTCTCCTTCATAATCTTCAGCAGCATCATCTTTTTCATCAAATTATTCTTCATCTTCACCTTCTTTATCTTCTTCTTAAACTTCTTGCTATTCATCTTTTTGTTAACATTACTCATATTCTTCTTATTAAACTATTATTCTTATTCATATTGTACTTCATCTTCTTCAGCATATTCTTATTTGTGACAGAGATTCCTGTACTTGTAATCTGTCAAAGTATGAATTTTTCATCCTTCCGTTCTTGCTGTCACAAAAGATTTAAATTACAACAGTATTTGTCCGTGTTCAGTTTAGCCTGCAGCAGCAGGCATTTTCCAGGGGCACCACGAGGAGGAACGGACTCACCCTAATACACTGCATAGTCTTCTTCTGCTTATAATTTAGAGCATATATTTTGCTCTTCATTTTGGTCTTATACTTCATGTTCTTCTGCTTTTTGATCTTCTGCTTATTGTTCTTAAGTCTCTTGTTCTGTATCTTGTAGTTTGTCTTAACCTTCTTAGTCCTGTTTGGTAATCTTTTATTTCTTCTTTGTGATGGTGTTTAGGCTGGTTGGCTTGATGCTCGTCGTCCTTGTGGTGGTCATCTTCTTCGGGGTGGTCATCAGGGTCGTCGTCTTCATTGTTGGAGATCCAGAGTGATTTCCAAAAAAACATTGAAAAAATCTTCAATTTGTAAATGTAGCACAAGGTACAAGAGCCAATGCAAGTAACGAGGACCAGCTGACTGTGCTGGAACCCGGAGGGGCAGCAGAAGGAAAAGAGCCAATGGCACAACCGAGGACCAGCTGACGTTACTGGGACACGGTTACTAAGCAGGAGGTACCTGTGCTCCAAAGCACTACCAAGGACCAGCAGACGTTGCTGGAACTCGGATACCGAGATGGAGGCACCTAGGCCAAAGGCACTGCGGAGAACCAGCTGACGGTACTGGAACCCGGACGGGTAGCAGAAGGTACCCATGGAAATTTAAGTTGACAGGCCGCGAGCCGGCCGCAGTTACGGAATCCCACAGTACTACAGTGGGTGATTGTCCTATTGTCACAACGGAAACAGCCTTTATTTGCATATCCCGCAGCACACATAGGAAGCACCTAAACTCCAGGCACCATAGAGTCGGCTAACCCGACCGCAACACGACAGGACAACTTATTGGAGGCTAAGTGACGTTTACACTGACAGGAAACAGATGGCGTGCTGTAACCAGTCTGGGCAGGAGTGAGTACCCGTGCCAATGACACTTCCGAGCAACAACTGTCGGTGTTGGAGCCCAGGGATGAGAAGAGAACCGGTTGGAGGCAGCAGGACTTTTTGCCGTTCACACAGCAGGGGAACAGCTGACATTACTGAACCCCAATAACACAGGAGCAAGTGTTCACTGTGCTAACAGCACTTCCGAGCAACAACTGGCGGTGTTGTAGCCCAGGGATGAGAAGACAACAGGGGGGGGGGAGGGGGGGCCTTTTTCCCCGTTCACCAGAAGGGGGAAAACCCTTTTTAATTTGAACCCCAAAAACAGGGGCAATTTTTTACGTGCTAACACATTTTCCCGAGCAACAACTGGGGGTTTTTGCCCGGGGTGAGAAGACAACAGGGGGGGCAGGGGACTTTTTCCTTTTCCAACAGCGGGGAACAGCGGGACTTTATGAACCCCAAAAAACCACGGGAAGAAAATGTTAAAGTCTAACACCTTTTCCCCAGCAAAAATGGCGGTGTTTTAGCCCGGGGAAGAAACAAAAAGGGGGGGGGGCACAACTTTTCCCAAAAAAACCCCCGGCAGGGGAACGCTCCATTACAAAAACCCCAAATAAAAGGGAAACAAGTGTTACTGGCAAAACACTTGGGGGAAAAAAAGGGCGTTTTGTAGCCCGGGGAAAGAAACAACGGGGTGGGGGCGCAGGACTTTTTCCCCCAAAAACCAGGGGGAAAACTGATTTTTCGCCCCAAAAACCCACAGGAGCAAGTTTTAAAAAGGGAAAAAACAGCATTTCCCCAGCAAAAAACCTTGGCGGGTTGTACCGGGGGGATAGAAAACAACAGGGGGGGCCACAGGCTTTTGCCGTTCACACAGGGGGGGAACAGCTGAATTACGAACCCCAGAACCCCCGGGAGCAAGTGTTAAACTGTGCAAACAGCATTTTCCGAAAACAACGGGGGTTTTTGGCCCAGGGAGAGAAAAAAAGGGGGTGGGGGCCCGGGGGCTTTTTGCCGTTCCACAGCGGGGGAACAGTGACATTCCCCCCCCCCCAAAAAAACCCCCGGGAGCAAGTGTTGACTGTGCAAACGCACTTCCGAGCAAAAACTGGGGGTGTGGAAACCCCGGGGTAAAGGGGAGGATGTTAAATACAAAAAATTTTTTTTTCCTTGTTACGTGAAAATTAAAAATGTCTATATCCAAAAAAGAGAAATAAACCTTTATACCAAAAAAGGTTTTTTACTTAAAAAAAAAAAATGAAATTAAAAATTTACAAAAAAAACGCATACTTTAAAATTTTAAAAGAAATGCAAACCAAATTTTAAAAAGGGGGTTTTAAATAATCTGAAAAAACGGTTTAAAAAAAAGCATACGACATATCAGAATCCAAAATGGGCTAAGTAACAGTATGTAAAACCTTTTCTATTGTGTAAAAATGAAGGGCGACTAAAAAACTAATAAAGCATTACAAGTTACTTTGACTTTCCCAAAAAAATTACATTGGGGAATAATATCACTAAAAATTTTTTAAAAAATAAAAAAAAATTTTCCAAACAAAAAAACCCTGATAATATGTCCCAATCTTTTTTTATTAAAAAAAAAAAAATTTTAAAAAAATGCTGTCATAAAAAAAAACAGCTATTCCCCAAAAAGGGGGCCTTGAAAGCATGAAAAACGGATAATAAGGTATTTAGATAGACGCTAGCCAAGAGTTGAATGGCGATGTAATACGTCCTAAAAAGGGGTTTTACTACTCCCCCCCTTTTTTTTAAAATTTTTTAAAAAAGGTTACGTGTTTTTTTGGGGTTTGGGGCCCCCTTTGTTTGGACGCACAGGGGGGTTTTCCGCGGGGTTTTGGTTTTGGAGCGCGTGCGTTTAAATGCCGCAGACTAACATTAAACGGGCGCATCGTTCACCCAACGCAAGCGCCCGACAACACAAAGGCGGGTCATGATGCTTTACTCAGTAAACAGCACCTATGATGAAACATACCGCATGTCCCCCATTACAAAAAGCTACAAAAAAACGATTTTAGGGTGACACAGCTTTTTTTTAAGGTACAGTAATTTTAAAAAAAAATTGACAGGTTCGCAACGTTGATAAATAATATCTTTTACCTTTTATCAGTTGTCTTCTTTTTAGCCCCACTTACGGGGAATTTTTTTCTTTTTGAAAGCACTATTGACTTTAACAAGGGAAACAGATTTTTTTTTAGCGATTATCATGTTTACATGAAGGGCCTTAAAGTTGGGGGGTTTAATTTTTTAATTAAATATTTATTTTTTAAAAAAGAAAACAAAATAAGAAAAGTTAAAAAGGGGGCTTTTCCCCACATGCATTTTTTTTCCCCAAAAAATTTTCGGTGTACACACGCCCCTTTAAACAACATGGATTTTAATTTACTTTTTATGCTTTTATTTTAAAAAACCCAAAAAACACTAAAATTTAACCCCTTTGCACTGGGAGGTTGTCAAGTTAAAAACCCCATTTCATTTTCCCCCCATTGCAGGGATTTGGTCAAGTGTTTTGGTTTTGGGGAAACTATGGGGTGCAAGGGTTTAAAAATTTCCAAAAGCATAAGTGGCTTTTTTTTTGCAAATTTTTTTTTTGACCTTGCAAAACGAAATAATTTCACAATTATTTTTTTAAAAGATTTGTGACAAAGACTAATCATTTTAGGGGTTTTTAAAACGCTTTAAAAAGTTTACAGTTTTGAAATCAGGGTGGGACCTCTTTTAGTGTGGGAAAGACACTTTGACATTCATTTTTTTTTTCACCATGTGTGGGGGGCGCGTAATTTTTCCCGGGAAAAAACAAAGGGGGAAAAGGGGCGTTACTTTAACCCCACAAACACATCACGATTGTTTTCATCTGTGCATCAACACTTCTGAGCAAAAACTGGGGTGGGTTTTTGCCCCGGTCAAGGAGGGGTAGGGGGGGAAACCTTGTATGGATTTTGAATTTTAAGTTGTAGTTAGCGCAGTAATTTTGCCAGACACACACAGGGGGAAAAAGGGGGGGGACTGAACCCCCACAAAAACATCACGAAATTTTTTTATCTGTGCATCTAACCTTCTGAGCACAACGCGGTTTAAGCCAGGGGGAAGAGGGTAGGGGGAAAAATTTTTGGTTATTTCCTTGTTAAGGCCATTGCAAATTATTACTTCAAAAAAAATAAATGAGTTTTACGGACAATAAAGTGAAATTTTAATTCCAAAATAGAAAAATATTTTAAATTGAGAGCCTCAGTGGTTTATACCCTTTAATGGTAAAGAAAAATGGAACAAAAACCAACTTTCGAACAATCATCTCTTATAGCTAAGACAAAACAAAAAAAAGAATACATATTTTACACACAACAGGGAAAAGGGAAAAGGGAAGACAAATGAGGGGGGAAAAGTAGGGGAACCGGCCAAAAAATGAGAAAAGGATGAATTACGGCCCCACAATAAAAAAAAATAATGGATTTCCTGTGGAAAAACTTTTGTATGCCCGGGGCAACATGATGGAAAGGAATTACTGTATTAAAATTAACTTCAAAAATAAAAGATACAAAGGTTTCAGAATAAATCATCTGACCTTTTACATTTAGGAGGGAAAATAGTAACGGATTTATTCTTTATATTAAGGAAC
>JARQOD010000004.1:29941679-29990123 GCA_033576555.1 Oophaga sylvatica
TAAGCTCTTATGGACAGCAGTGTGCTCTCTCTCCTGTAGAGTGTAAGCTCTTATGGTCAGTGGGGTTCTCTCTCTCTCTCTCATGTAGAGTGTAAGCTCTTAGGGTCAGCAGTGTCCTCTCTCTCTCTGTCCTGTAGAGTGTAAGCTCTTATGGTCAGTAGGGTCCTCTCTCTCCTGTAGAGTGTAAGCTCTTATGGTCAGCAGTGTCCTCTCTCTCTCTGTCCTGTAGAGTGTAAGCTCTTATGGTCAGCAGTGTCCTCTCTCTCCTGTAGAGTTTAAGCTCTTATGGTCAGGGGTCCTCTCTCTCCTGTAGAGTGTAAGCTCTTATGGTCAGCAGGGTCCTCTCTCTCTCCTGTAGAGTGTAAGCTCTTATGGCCAGTAGGGTCCTCTCTCTCTCTCCTGTAGAGTGTAAGCTCTTATGGTCAGTAGTGTCCTCTCTCTCCTGTAGAGTGCAAGCTCTTATGGTCAGCAGGGTCCTATCTCTCTCCTGTAGAGTGTAAGCTCTTATGGCCAGCAAGGTCCTCTCTCTCTCTCATGTAGAGTGTAAGCTCTTATGGTCAGGGGGTCCTCTCTCTCCTGTAGAGTGTAAGCTCTTATGGTCAGCAGGGTCCTCTCTCTCTCCTGTAGAGTGTAAGCTCTTATGGCCAGTAGGGTCCTCTCTCTCTCTCCTGTAGAGTGTAAGCTCTTATGGTCAGTAGTGTCCTCTCTCTCCTGTAGAGTGCAAGCTCTTATGGTCAGCAGGGTCCTATCTCTCTCCTGTAGAGTGTAAGCTCTTATGGCCAGCAAGGTCCTCTCTCTCTCTCATGTAGAGTGTAAGCTCTTATGGTCAGCAGTGTCCCTCTCTCTCTCTCCTGTAGAGTGTAAGCTCTTATGGTCAGCAGTGTCCTCTCTCTCCTGTAGAGTGTAAGCTCTTATGGTCAGGGGGTCCTCTTTCTCTCCTGTAGAGTGTAAGCTCTTATGGTCAGCGGGGTCCTCTCTCTACTGTGGAGTGTAAGCTCTTATGGTCAGTGGGGTCCTCTCTCTCTCTCCTGTAGAGTGTTAGCTCTTATGGTCAGTGGGGTCCTCTCTCTTTCTCCACTCCCCATGTGTATTTTTCGAGTAATTACAATTTTTCCAGTATTCAGATTTTCACAAATTTATTCGCCTTGAAATTAACTTCACGGGAAAATTCAGCTGAACTGGAGTATTTGAATTTCAATAGATCCGCTCATCTCCACATATGTATTTTAAAGTTATAAAGAACATTTTTTAAGGCAATTGCTAGAGATCCAAGAAATCGGTCTAAGGCACATGAGAGATTGTGGAATGGTCTGTGCTGTAGCGTGCTTGCCACAGGCAGTGTGCATCCTCTAATTTCCTCCAAGGATGGGGCAACTAGTTGATCATGCCTTATATATCTATAGGGAAAAGTACTCAGCTTAGAGGTGACACAGTAATGATGCCTGTTATGAATGTGCTAGAGATGGTTTCTGAGCAGAGGCTCCCTCTGATGGTTACAGACAGTACTGAACCTTTCAGCGAGGAGTGGCAATCTGGAATCACGGACTGGTCTGATATAAGGGAGGTTCCCTCCCATGATCGTTGCCGGTGATCAATTGTTCTTGTCTCAATTGTGGTTCCTGGTTCATTTGGAAGTTTGCTGAGTCTTGCCTGCATCTCCTGCTTTCAGATAAGATATTTTTTGCTTTTATTTTTGTGCTTGCTTTTTGCATTGTTTTCTGCACTTTTGTGGAGGTCAGCCAGGTCCCCTCCTGGGGCCTGAGCTCCTCACAGTTTATCTGCAGCCACTGTTATTTGCTCATTTGCTTTTTCCTGTTTTTTCAGTGGCTGCGGCTTGGTTTTTGTTCACACTGAGATCTGATTTAGTGGTTGGCGAGATCGTGTGATCTCAGTATTTTTGTAATCAGAACTGTTGGATTTTTGTAGGGTTTTCTGGGTTGCAGAAAGTAATCTCTCCTGTCCTATCCTATTTAGTCAGCTTGTGGCCCCAGCGTTTGCTCAGTCTATTTTCTGCCTATGCTTGTATTTTCACCTTGTCTAACCGCCATTATATGTTTGGGGGCTTCCTATTTTCTTTGGGGATCTGCTCCGGGGCAGATAGCTTTCATCTTTCTGCCTTTAGGTGTAGTTATCTCTCAGGCTGTGACGAGGCGTCTAGGATCAACGTAGGAACGCTCCACGGCTACCTCTAGTTGTGTCGTTAGTTTAGGAATCTGCAACCCATCAGTTACCAACATCTCAGGTGTTCGGCTGCCCTGCTGTTGTTCCTGTCCTCCTCAGCTACCAAAACATAACAGATGCCATAATATACATGGCTAAGAAAATGCACAGCCTCATTTCCTCTGGCAGTGGTGAGCAAAGGGCAGTGAAGTATTGCTAATAGCAGCAGTTCATGTGGCCGCCATGGGGCCTGAGAGGTATAGGGGGTCATGCCCATACAGTTGACAGCAGTGATGGCAGAGGGACACATGAGCATGCTCCTTCATCATTAACCCTGCGAGTCTGAGCTCTAATGTCTCGGCGCAGCAGGAGCAATGATGTCACTACATCACACCTGCAGAGCAAAGCTTGAGACTACACGCTGCAGAGATCGGAGAAGGGGGGAGCGATGAAAGGTGAGTATTTTTATTATTTTTTTAAATCAATGGTGGCAGTTATGCTGTTTGCAGGGCCATGTGGGGCGCATTATATTATTTGGAGGCCTATGTGGGACCCATTATACAGTTTTCAGGGCTTTGTGGGGGCCATTATACTATTTGGAGGGCTGTATGGGAAACCATTATACTGTTTGGAGTGCTAATGGGGGCAATTATACTGTGTGGAGAGTTGTGTGTTGGGCCATCATACTGTGCGGAGTGGTGTAGATTGCAGCAAGCTGCTAAGCAAGTGACACATTCCTGGAATCAGTCTCTCTGCCCCTGCATCATGCTGCTCTCAGATTAAATAGCAGAAATCTGCTGGCAGATTCCCTTTAATCTCAGTTTTGCATTCATCTCCCTATTGAGCATAGTGGCTCTCAGCCAATTACGCTGTAATGTTTTTGCATTTGTCTTTTATTATAAAAGTAATTTATCATGGAAGCAAATATGAGATTTTGCAGTTTCCTTCCTCCTCCTTACAGAGCAGAGGTTAAATGCACTTTACTTAGAATAAGTAAGAGATTTACAAACATAGAAATCTATTCCATTATGTTAAATTTAAGTTGCACGTAGGCGCGGCACAAATAATTAAATAGGGCAGAGCTGTGTGGAGGCCTTGACTAAGTTCATCTTCATACTCATATAGCAATGCACGGCCTCTTATTAAATCTGAATTATCCCATAACCTGTGCCTGCTGAAAAACAAGAACATATTTCCCTCACCGATCAACTTGCCTCTAAATGATTTTATATTCCAGGCTATTAATTCTCATTTGCTTCATTTTCTTCTCAGTAAGCCACTGAGGGAAAATTGCAAAGGGCGCGGACAGATAAAATGTAAGGAAAAAGTGGGGAGAAAATATTTAAGGCTATGACCATGTTTGATGTAAAACATCATTTTCTATGGGTCAGTGCTTAACTTTATTTAATAAAATTGTACTCTGCATTGTTACCGTAAGTTCTTAATTTCTTTTTAGACCCCCCCAGTCCACTTTGTCTTGTGGGAATGTCTCTCCCAGTAATATAGGCTGGATGTGAGGTCTATGTGTATTCCCCGCCACTGCTGTCTTAAATTAGCTCATGTACAGTATCAGCAAAGTTTCTATACTTAACTTATTTCAACTTCATGTGCTTTCCTTCTTTTCCGTATCCTGTTTTCTCTGCCTTCCCTGAATCTGTAGAAACTTTCTTCCCTCTCCACACTAGAGATGTGCACAATACCCTCCCTGCTGCTATCTCTTAGGCCAGGGGTCATGTGAGGAAAAAAGGCTTTTTATTGAATCACCAAGTGCACAAAATACTTTAAAAACAATTAAAAACACACAACACATATGAGCCCCCACAATAAGGGTGCACAAAAACCAGGCTGAAAGGATATGGCTAAACCTGAGATGTCAATCATAAGTCCATATAGTGTGGGCTCACATCAATATACGATGAGCAAATAATATAATATCCATAGTTGTTGCTGTCATCATTGTTATTATTGCATGCATGTGCATGAAACATTATTGTTGTTACCTGCTTGTAGAGCCATAATAGATTTATTTTATGCTTTGTGGGAAATGTTGTGGGTTGTCATTGCCTCTATACTAAGGCATGGCTAGTTTGTATATTTCAGTCTGTTTTTAAGTGTTTTCATCTGTTGTTGTGTCCTGTTTATTTGTGTACTTTTGTATTTGACAATAAAGCACAAGTTTTAATGCAATTTGGGTGTTCCCAATATATGAGCATGACCTTTTCTTCTTTATGTTTTTGCTGTTTCTTTGCATGCCCATGGAGAACCCTCTGATACTGTGTAGTGGTGCCCTCCATCCCTTTTTGCATTCAACTAGTCTGAAGTTTTGCACACACCCATAGACGTGTATGGTATTGTACATGCATTCAAGAGGCTGACACGGATGTGGGATATGGAAGAGAGAGGAGCTAGATAACCCCTTTAAAATCAATATGAGATTCAGAATGAAGAGTAGTATTAGGGAAGGGGCAGACAACCATATTTTTGTTATGAGTACGATCCAACAAAACATCAGACTAATGTTAGTCTTTATGTAAGTGCACATTACTGCATGTACCGAGTTTAGTACGATATTCGGATCAGTCATGCAAGTCAGTGAGTCCGTAGAAACTTCACGAAGACTGCACTCAGATGACATCTGAGTGCAGTTTGATTTCCACAGATTGATAGATTGGAAAAGAAGGAGAATTTTTCCCCATGTTCTCCTGATCTGAGAAAATTGGATCACACTATAATCAAACTCTGATCAAAGTCTGACCAGAGTGTGATTAGCATAATTGATCTGATTGACTCCAATGAGAGAATACACAGTTGTCTGCCCCTGCCCTTACAAGTCATTTTGAGACCTTCAACCCTGTGGAAAAATCACTTGTATTGTGACGCTGAGTCACTTCTCAAGAACAAGCAGTGAGTTGGGTTGGTCAAGTAGTCTGAGGTCGATAGCCGGGAGGGTACGTCATAAACATAGAAAAGAGACAAAGGCGTAGTAAAGTAAAGGTTCAAGGTAAAAATACTGGGAGGATAGCAGATCAGAGCAAAGCAATTAGGCAAACGAATGGTCAGCATGAGGCCCAAGGTCAGGCAGCGACAGATCAACAAACAAGGCACTACAGACAGGGAAATCAGAGCTTAAGCTACGGCTGGCAGCTATCTGGGACAGCTAGCCCAGTTACATAGCTAAGTAATCAAGGGAACAGGGAGCATCTGAGAGGAGATCAGCATCTCCCAGTCTCAAATTGGACGGCTGTCAATAAAAACACAGACAGCTCAGCACTCCTCTGCACCAGACTGGATGACTGAGCTATCAATCACTGCATCCTATGACACCCTGAGGGGTGTAATCACTACAAGTACCATATTTTTACATTACATACAGTGGTGTGAAAAACTGTTTGCCCCACAATTAAATGTTTCAGATCACCAAACAAATTTAAATATTAGACAACAAATATTAGACAAAGAACTGTGGTTTATCACATCTTTGGGAAGATGAGTTAAATTTCCCTATACCTGATTACTGCCACACCTGTTCTCAATCAAGAAATCACTTAAGTAGTACCTGCTTGACAGACAGAAGACCAAAAGATACTCAAAAGCTAGACATCATGCTGCAATCCAAAGAAATTCTGGAACAAATGAGAAACAAAGTAATTGAGATCTATCAGTCTGGAAAAGGTTATAAAGCCATTTCTAAAGGTGTGGGGCTTCAGGGAACCACAGTGAGAGCCATTATCCACAAATGGTGGAAACATGGAACAGTGGTTAACATTTCCAGGACCAAAATTACCTTAAGAGGGCAAATTACATTCAAGAGGTCAAAAAAGACCCCACAACAACATTCAAAGAACTGCATGCCTCATTTGCCTCAAATAAGATCAGTATTCATGACTCCACCATAAGAAAGCGACTGAGCAATAAAGGCCAGAATTGCAGTAAGAACATAAAAACTCATCTCAGTTTTGCCAGAAAACAACTTGATGATCCCAATACTTTTGGTAGAATACCCTGTGGACTGATGAGACAAAAGTTTAACTTTTTGGAAGACATATGTCCTATTACATCTGGTGTAGCAGTAACACAGCATATCAGAAAAGGAACATCATAACAACAGTAAAATACGGTGGTGGTGGTGGTGGTGGTAGTGTGATGGCCTGGGGCTGTTTTGCTGATACAGGACCTGGAAGACTTGCTGTGGTAAATGGAACCATGAATTCTACTGTCTACCAAAAAATCCTGAAAGAGAATATCAGGCCATCTGTTCAAGACCTCAAGCTGAAGTGCACAAATGTTATGCAGCAGGACAATGATCCAAAACACATCAGCAAGTCCACCTCTGGCTTAAGAAGAGCAAAATCCAGACTTTGGAGTGGCCTAGTCAAAGTCCCGAAGTTAATCCGACTGAGATGTTGTGGCAAGAACTTAAAAAGGCGGTTCATGCTCTGAAACCCTTAAGTGTGTCTGAATTACAACAATTCTGCAAAGATGAGTGGGTCAAAATTCCTCCAGAGTGTTGTAAAAGACTCATTGTTAGTTATTCTAAACACTTTGTTGCAGTTGTTGCTGCTAAGGGTGTGTCAACCAGTTATTAGGTTTAGGGGCAATCACTTTTCCACACAGGGCCCTGTAGGCAGGGGCGGAACTATCGTGGAAGCAGGGGAAGCAGCTGCCACAGGGCCCGGGCTAGAAGGGGGCCCGTCCCTGCTGCAGCTGTTTCCCCTGCGGCTGCGTTCTGCCGCCCCGGCCTGAGAGTCGGCGGTTCCCTGTGCTGGCTGTCAAGCTGACAGCCGGCGCAGAGAAGCTGCTGCGTGCCGGCTCCCAGGAGTCAATTGCACTGGTGTCTATACAGACGCCAGTGAAATTGAATCTCTGACCGCCGGGTCAGAGCGACGTCTGCAGCGTGATCAGGTCATGTGATCACGCTGCTGACGTCACTCGTCGTCGGCGCCCAGAAGGGTGAAGATTTGTGGTGAGTGTGCTCCACTATGGAGCTGAAGAAACCACAGAAGATAATTGGCGGACATACTGTGTGAGTGTGTGTGTATGGGGGGGGGTTTAGAGTGGGGATGGGGGTTCTTTTATGTGTGGGGGGTTTGGAGTGGGGATGGGGGATACATTATGTGTGGGGGGATTTAGAGTGGGGATGTGGGTTCTTTTATGTGTGGGGGGATTTGGAGTGGGGATGGGGGGATACATTATGTGTGGGGGGGATTTGGAGTGGGGATGGGGTTCTTTTATGTGTGGGGGGCTTGGAGTGGGGATGGGGGATACATTATGTGTGGGGGGGATTTAGAGTGGGGATGGGGGTTCTTTTATGTGTGGGGGGATTTGGAGTGGGGATACATTATGTGTGGGGGGGATTTGGAGTGGGGATGGGGGTTCTTTTATGTGTGGGGGGGTTTGGAGTGGGGATGGGGATACATTATGTGTGCGGGGGGATTTGGAGTGGGGATGGGGGTTCTTTTATGTGTGGGGGGTTTGGAGTGGGGATGGGGGATACATTATTTGTGGGGGGGGATTTGGAGTGGGGATGGGGGGTTATTTTATGTGTGGGGGGATTTGGAGTAGCGATGGGGGGTTATTTTATGTGTGGGGGGATTTGGAGTGGCGATGGGGGGTTATTGTATGTGTGGGGGGATTTGGAGTGGGGATGGGGGGATACATTATGTGTGGGGGGGATTTGGAGTGGGGATGGGGTTCTTTTATGTGTGGGGGGCTTGGAGTGGGGATGGGGGATACATTATGTGTGGGGGGGATTTAGAGTGGGGATGGGGGTTCTTTTATGTGTGGGGGGATTTGGAGTGGGGATACATTATGTGTGGGGGGGATTTGGAGTGGGGATGGGGGTTCTTTTATGTGTGGGGGGGTTTGGAGTGGGGATGGGGATACATTATGTGTGCGGGGGGATTTGGAGTGGGGATGGGGGTTCTTTTATGTGTGGGGGGGTTTGGAGTGGGGATGGGGGATACATTATTTGTGGGGGGGGATTTGGAGTGGGGATGGGGGGTTATTTTATGTGTGGGGGGATTTGGAGTAGCGATGGGGGGTTATTTTATGTGTGGGGGGATTTGGAGTGGCGATGGGGGGTTATTGTATGTGTGGGGGGATTTGGAGTGGGGATGGGGGGTTATTTTATGTGGGGGGATTTGGAGTGGCGATGAGGGTTATTGTATGTGTGGGGGGATTTGGAGTGGGGATGGGGGGTTATTTTATGTGTGGGGGATTTGGAGTGGCGATGGGGGGTTATTTTATGTGTGGGGGATTTGGAGTGGCGATGGGGGGTTATTTTATGTGTTTGGGGCGGGTATTGATTTGGAGTGGGATGGGGGGTATTTTATGTGTGGGGGGATTTGGAGTGGGGATGGGGGGATTTAATGTGTGTGGGGGGATTTGGAGTGGGGATGGGGGTTTATTATGTGTGGGGGGATTTGGGAGTGGCGAGATGAGGGCATTAATATGTTGGGGGGATTGGAGGGTATGAAGGTATGTAGAGGAACGTATGGGATGGGGCAGACGTATGGGAGCGAAGTGTGAATGTATGGGACACAGTATGGGGAGTGAGGGTGATGGGATGTGTGCAGACACAGTATGGGGAGTCAGGGGTATGTGTGAGCAGACAGTATAGAGAGTGAGGGGGTAAATATATGAGGAGACAGTATGGTGAACAGGGGGGATGTGAGAGGAGAGAGTGTGAGGAGGGAGGAGAATAGTGTGAGGCGACAGTATATTGCAGATATTTTTATTTAGGGGCATTATAATGACTCTTCTGTCTTTAAGGGCATCGTGTGGAGAGTTGGTGCAGAAGAGCGGAGAAGATGGAGGTCTGCAGAGACGGCTGTGGATGAGAAAACTCATCATGGGATCTGGACAAGATGAAGAAAAGGAGAACGACTCCAGAGATGACGTCATCTATAAGGTACCTGGATGTAAATATTATTTGTGAAATTGACTAATTCTCATGTCTTTATTTGTTAGGAGCATTAAAGGGGTTCTCCAGGTCTGTGTCACATAGAATGACTGAAGACTCAGCACAAACCTGGACAGCCCCTTTAAGGCCTCTTTCACACATCCGGCGGGCGCCTTGCGGCGCCCCCGGCATTTTCCCGCAGCGCCGCATCTGAAAATCTGATGCGCCGCATGCGGCTTTTTTCGCATTGACATGCATTAGCGCCGGATGGCGCCGCATGTCAATGCGTTGCATGCGGTTTTGTCCGGATGCGGCGCAAATGTACATTGCGGCGGCCGGACAAAACGCTGCATGTAACGTTTTTTTTTATTTGCCGGATGGTCTCTTATCTCTCCAAGCATCAGAAACCATCCGGCAAAAAAACGCATTTTGGGCGCCGGAAGTGTGAAAGCTTTTCACATGCGGCGCTGCGGCAAAATGCCGGGGGCGCCGCCAGGCGCCCGCCGGATGTGTGAAAGAGGCCTAATGCTCCTAACATAAATAAAAACATGAGAATTAGTCAATTTCTGAATTCTCACAGTGCGCTCTGCACGCTGTTAGGATTTTCTCGTGCCGGTGATTTACATACATGCGGTCACATGCTGACTAGACATGTGTGGCCTCACTCAATGAAAATGAACGGAGCGAGGCCGGGCACGTCTAGTCGGAATGTGGCCAGAAGTATATAAATCACATGCTTATGCTGACATGACCGTGTACTCTTGCCATCGGTAATGGAGAATCCTAAAAGTGTGCAGAGCATTCGTTGTGAGAATTCAGAAGCTGCAGTGTCAGGATTCAGCTCTGCGGGTTCCAGCAGTCATCTCATGGACACTTCACTCATATGCGATTTTCATACTTATGGTCCTGTGACAATGAGCTTCTCTTCTGCTTCTCTCAGTTTTTCACTGAACATTGAGAGCATTAGGGAGAGCAGCTCGTGGGTACATGACTAAGTGTGCAAATCGCATGTGTGCTTGGGGGGGGGCCAGGACACAGCGGGCCACATTAGAGGCCCCAGGAAGCAGCAGGCCCTAATGGGGCCCTAGGAAACAGCAGGCCCCATTAGGGGCCTAGGTCCAAAGTAGGCAGCATGCCCCATTAGGGGCCTAGCTCCAAAGAAAACTGCAGGCCCCATTAGGGGCCTTGGGCCCCAGGAAACTGCAGGCCCCATCAGGGACCTAGGGCCCCAGGAAACTGCAGGCCCCAGGAAACAGCAGGCCCCATCAGGGGCCTAGGGTCCCGAAAACAGCAGGCCTCTTTACAGTGCTGCAGATGGCGACCAAAATGGTCGCCAAAGCGGCTAAAAATTTGCAAATGGCGACTGGATTAATCAATCCATTCGCCGTTTGCAATTAGTGATTTTTAAAAAAATATATATTTTTTTCAAAATGGCGGCTGGAGGCGGGGGGGGGCCCCATTGTGAAGTTTGCTGTGGGGCCCTGATGTTCCTAGTTACGCCCTGCCTGTAGGTTTGGATTTCTTTTTCCATTAATAATAATGACCTTCATTTAAAAACTGCATGTTGTGCTTACTTGTGTTATTTTTGTCTAATATTTACATTTATTTGGTGATCTGAAACATTTAAGTGTGACAAACATGCAATAGAATAGGAAATCAGGAGAGGGGCAAACACTTCTTCACACCCTTGTATATGTGTGCAACTGACAAATTTAGTACTGCTACAGGTATGCAACGTTTTCTGAGTAGCCAAGCTGTTCTTATTCCCTGTAATGGGCGGCACACTATACTATCACTGTAGCACACCGCAGCTTTCTACTGTGGTTGGCGGCTATTACATCTGTGGATCCCTTTCTGCATTTACGTGAATGGGGCTGAGTGGCAGAATATAACCGCATTTATCAATGTGCCACTTTCACCTCCTCAGCACAGTCCAGGAAAGTTTAGTCTTGGGGAATTCCTTTCCCTGTTAATAAAAAGTGAAATGACGATCCTTAAAAGAAGCCCCAAAGTGCAGAGTGTTACAATTATAATTATCATGTTATAATACTTATATACTGTTATAATATTAAGCAAGAAACTTTGTTTTAGGGCACAATTCATTATTACATTTGCGCTTTTCTCTTTGTTCCAGTTTTGTAGTTTTTTGCCTGTTTTTTATTTGTACCTTATTCTTCTTTTAATCTGTGCCTTTTTTAAAGTCTATTCTGTATGTGTTCTCCTGTGAATTTTTTATTATGTTCCTCATTGTGGGCAATTGTGACCTTATAAAAAGTTGCAACATTTTTTTATACAAATGTACTCCAGTCTTTTCCTGGAGTGATTTTATGTATGCATTTTTAGTGTATTTTTAGTGTATTTTTAGTGGACTATGCAACTTTTTGAGTTAAAAAGTTGCAAAAAAAAGATTAAATGCAAAAAATCTCCAAAACATTGTATCAATATAGTATGAGATGCTTAATCATGCATCTATATGCGAAAAATACATATTAAATATAGCGACTCATTATAACCTGATATACAAAAACCACTGAGTCCGTGCTATGAATGTAGAAAAGTGCAGACTTTATTGAAAAAAACCCTAATAGGTATAAACATTAAAAAATACAACATGTAGAAACAGACATGTAAACATTAGTATCATCAGTTATATGGTTAACATGGCAATGTCCAAAACTAGACAGGAAATGAGGCCACCAGGGCAAAAATTGACATAAGAACAGGCTGCTGCATATATTGCTATTACTGGCATCTTATGTTAGGATAGTGACCTGCTTGACACATAATAGAAATAGCCATGTGGGGACAAAGTCCTCCATCCTGGCCGATGTCAGGCAGAGTGGCTCAACTAAGTGAGCTCAATACCCATCCATTCAAATAGATTAGTAAGATGCGACAATATAGATGAAAAAGCGAGGCGCAATGTTACCTATTAAGCAGAGCCGTGTGGGTCTCAAGTCCAGTTCCCCAACGCACGTTTCGGTTGGTATTACCTTCTTCAGGGGGCGTGGCTTTACTAAATCCATGTCAGTGTATTCATGCCGGTTACCTCCGGTCACATGATCTGTCCAGAGCCAATGGAGATGTGATATGCGCACGCGCTCTGCTGCACAGATCGCTGCAGTCAAAACATCACCCCTGTCAGATGTGCCTGGTCTCGCAGGGCGGCAGGCGCCTTGCCGTTCCCACGGAAACCCGGCACATCATATAGATAGGGGGACACATGACGCGCGATCAGCGCGCAGGCACAGGCACTCCCATCCATGGTGTTTGTTATTTGTATATATGTAATGCTAATGTCAGATCTGTTAATGTCATTATTGGTTGATCAAATTACCATTCTGGTTTCTGGTGTAGCAGGAAATCTTTTATTGCTTAGGATGGGAGCGCCTGTGCCTGCGCGCTGATCGCGCGTCATGTGTCCACCTATCTATATGGTGTGCCGGGTTTCCGTGGGAACGGCAAGGCGCCTGCCGCCCTGCGAGACCAGGCACATCTGACAGGGGTGATGTTTTGACTGCAGCGATCTGTGCAGCAGAGCGCGTGCGCATATCACATCTCCATTGGCTCTGGACAGATCATGTGACCGGAGGTAACCGGCATGAATACACTGACATGGATTTAGTAAAGCCACGCCCCTGAAGAAGGTAATACCAACCGAAACGTGCGTTGGGGAACTGGACTTGAGACCCACACGGCTCTGCTTAATAGGTAACATTGCGCCTCGCTTTTTCATCTATATTGTCGCATCTTACTAATCTATTTGAATGGATGGGTATTGAGCTCACTTAGTTGAGCCACTCTGCCTGACATCGGCCAGGATGGAGGACTTTGTCCCCACATGGCTATTTCTATTATGTGTCAAGCAGGTCACTATCCTAACATAAGATGCCAGTAATAGCAATATATGCAGCAGCCTGTTCTTATGTCAATTTTTGCCCTGGTGGCCTCATTTCCTGTCTAGTTGTGGACATTGCCATGTTAACCATATAACTGATGATACTAATGTTTACATGTCTGTTTCTACATGTTGTATTTTTTAATGTTTATACCTATTAGGGTTTTTTTCAATAAAGTCTGCACTTTTCTACATTCATAGCACGGACTAAGTGGTTTTTTGTATATCAAAAAAAAGATTAAAGCGGCATTTTTTAATTTTGCATAAAATTCATGGACCTCGCAAAATTCATGGACCATTTTGATGAATTTGGAGCAAAGATTGTCCATGAATACCACAAGTCAATAAAAGAAAAGTGGCTTAAAAAACCCCGCAAATTGGGCCCTTAGTGTCAATAAAGAAGCATTTTACAAAATAAATGTCTAAAGTTGTCTAGTCTGTACACAGCAGCAGTGAGGTATTACAGCAACACATAAATTAGGGAACAGGGCTTCCCGACTATGACCTGTATTCATGAGCTGCAATACCAGGCACAGCCCATGGACTTGAGTGGCGCTGTCTCTGGGAAGCTTTATTTTCAAATCTCTTGCAATATGGATTTATTCTTTTAAACTGTAATTGCAATTACACAACATGAAGGACGGGGGATTTTGATGAGCAACAAATGAGTGAAAAAAAATTGTCTAAGTTTGTTTAACTAATAGATGAAGAAAGAGAAAGACATGAGAGCCGCAGACGGATCGAGAACATTCCCCATTTGCTGCATGAAATATTGATCCGTTGGCATTTTCTAAAGTGATAAATATTACGGTCAGTATTATTTTGATGTTCTGTATCTGCTTTACCACTCACAAAGCCCCATGCTGCATCGCAGTGGATTTTAATTGCTGGGCGGCTAAGGTAACATTGGCCGGGGCGAATTAACTCTTTGTCCAGAATACAACAATAAAGCAGACGAATATTCAGGAAAAGGTTTTGTTTTTGTTTTTTAACTAAATGTGATTTTGTCATATTTCATAGAACCCAAGATTAGAAATAAGTGGATCTTTTGAAATTCAGATTTCATCAACTTCGCCAAATTTTCCCCAAAATTTGGTTTGCGACAAATACGTTTGAGCAAATTTCGATACTGGAAAGCTTGTAATTGCTTAGAAAATACACATTGGGGAGAGGAAAGAAAGAGGACCCTGTAGATCATAAGAGCTTACACTCTACAGGAGAGTGAGGACCCCACTGACCATAAGAGCTTACACTCTACAGGAGAGAGAGGACCCCACTGACCATAAGAGCCTACACTCTACTGAGAGAGAGGACCCCACTGACCATAAGAGCCTACACTCTACTGAGAGAGAGGACCCTGCTGACCATAAGAGCCTACACTCTACTGAGAGAGAGGACCCCACTGACCATAAGAGCTTACACTCTACAGGAGAGAGAGGACCCACTGACCATAAGAGCCTACACTCTACTGAGAGAGAGGACCCACTGACCATAAGAGCCTACACTCTACTGAGAGAGAGGACCCTGCTGACCATAAGAGCTTACACTCTACAGGAGAGAGAGAGGACCCCACTGACCATAAAAGCCTACACTCTACTGAGAGAGAGGACCCACTGACCATAAGAGTCTACACTCCACTGAGAGAGAGGACCCTGCTGACCATAAGAGCTTACACTCTACAGGAGAGAGAGAGGACCCACTGACCATAAGAGTCTACACTCCACTGAGAGAGAGGACCCTGCTGACCATAAGAGCTTACACTCTACAGGAGAGAGAGAGGACCCCACTGACCATAAGAGCCTACACTCTACTGAGAGAGAGGACCCCACTGACCATAAGAGCCTACACTCTACTGAGAGAGAGGACCCTGCTGACCATAAGAGCTTACACTCTACAGGAGAGAGAGAGGACCCCACTGACCATAAGAGCCTACACTCTACTGAGAGAGAGGACCCTGCTGACCATAAGAGCTTACACTCTACAGGAGAGAGAGAGGACCCTGCTGACCATAAGAGCTTACACTCTACAGGAGAGAGAGAGGACCCTACTGACCATAAGAACTTACACTCTACAGGACAGAGAGGGAGGACACCACTGACCATAAGAGCTTACACTCTACAGGAGAGAGAGAGGTCCCCACTGACCATAAGAGCTTACACTCTACAGGAGAGAGAGAGAGGACCCCACTGACCATAAGAGCTTACACTCTACAGGAGAGAGAGAGGACCCTGCTGACCATAAGAGCTTACACTCTACAGGAGAGAGAGGGGACCCCACTGACCATAAGAGCTTACACTCTACAGGAGAGGGAGGACCCCACTGACCATAAGAGCTTACACTCTACAGGAGAGAGAGGAGGACCCCACTGACCATAAGAGCTTACACTCTACAGGAGAGAGAGGACCCCACTGACCATAAGAGCTTACACTCTACAGGAGAGAGAGAGAACAGCACTGATCATAAGAGCTTACACTGTAAAGGAGAGAGAGAGAGGACCCCACTGACCATAAGAGTTTACACTCTACAGGAGAGAGAGAGAAGACTCCACTGACTATAAGAGCTTACACTCTACAGGAGAGGACCTCGCTGACCATAAGAGCTTACACTCTACAGAAGAGAGAGGGGACCCTGCTGATCATAAGAGTTTACACTCTACAGGAGAGAGAGGATCCCACTGACCATAAGAGATTACATTGTAAAGGAGAGAGAGGACCCTGCTGACCATAAGAGCTTACACTCTACAGGAGAGAGAGAGAAGACCCCACTGACTATAAGAGCTTACACTCTACAGGAGAGAGAGGACCCCGCTGACCATAAGAGCTTACACTCTACAGGAGAGAGAGGGGACCCTGCTGATCATAAGAGCTTACACTCTACAGGAGAGAGAGGATCCCACTGACCATAAGAGCTTACACTCTACAGGAGAGAGAGGACCCCCTGACCATAAGAGCATACACTCTACAGGAGAGAGAGGATCCCACTGACCATAAGAGCTTACATTCTACAGGAGAGAGAGGACCCCCTGACCATAAGAGCTTACACTGTGCAGGAGAGAGAGGACCCCGCTGACCATAAGAGTTTACAGTCTACAGATGATAGAGCTAGAAAACCCCACTGACAATAAGAGCTTGTGTAAGAGTATGGACAGGCTGACTGTGTTTACCCCTGAAGAAGAAACGTTTTAATTTTATGTCATATAATGTAAAGTGTAATGTGTATAATGTAATGCGTTATTGTGATGGTGATGTGTAATGTGAATTGTGTTGTGATGCATTGCAGTGTTTTGCACTGTACTATGAGGAAGCTGTGTTCTGTCCAGCTAAAGACAGTGAGTAGGATATGATACAATAACTGGGACTAGCCCAGATAGGAAGGGGCTATGTAGCAAGGTTAGAGAAGATTTCCTGTTAGAAAATCAGATGGAGTCTGGAGTGCAAAGTGATCTGACTAAAATGTCCATAGTGAGTAGTGCTGCATTGGAGGGTGACCCTGAATGAAAGGAGACTGAAGAGAAGGGATAGCATGATCCTGAGGATAAATGACAGAGAGACAGAGTGGCCTTCCTGAGATAGGTCCTAGAAAAGGATGCTTAGCCACGAGACTTTGGGCTTATAACGCCAAAAAGTGACCAGCCTAAGCAGAACTGAGGTCCCAAGCAGCAGTTCCAGGATGCCAGTAGTGAAAGAAATAGGATTCAAAACCATAGAATAAGTAAAGGAGACTTGTTAATCATGACTGTAGAGTTAAAGCCTGGTTGTGGTGAATCAAGGAGAAACAGTGGATATAGAAAAGCCCTGAAGGCTTCTACAGTGGAAGGATACTGTGTGGAAAATGTTTAATACTAAAGGAAACTTTCATAACACTCTATACATGCTATTCCTCATATATAACACTGATCAAGTTTCCTTTCAGTAAAGAGTTTATTTTTGAATTGTGGTCTCACTCATTGAACTGTGAAACAACTGGTCCTGGCAAACCAGCAATATTGGTTATACGTGGCCTGCATGGGCGTAATACTTTCACAGCTCAAGTCACCACACCCAGGTAGGACCTCTACTTCATGTAATGTGCTCGGGCGCAAAGACGAGTGCTTCACCCACTGCTACTGCTCCATGCCATGTTACACTTACACTCTACAGGAAAGGGGCAGAGAGATATAGAGATGACCCCACTGACCATAAGAGCTTACACTCTACAGGAGAGACTTACACTCTATAAAACGAGAAAGAAAGGACCACCGCTGATCACAATAGCTTAGACTACAATGAGAGCGTTGCGGCAGAAGACTCGTGGCATATGAGATATGCATCAGACGTTTCTCCTAATTAACAGTATATCCTCGACAGACACTGCAAAACACAATGTGGAATAACATTAAGCTACATATGAAGCTACATTTTTGTCATATTGTGCTTAACCAGCTTCCATTAGTGACTTGTGGTCAGGCGAAAAAAACATAAAAAGTGTAATATGCATTTTAGTTCAAAGTAATATTATTCCGAATGAGATAAAAGAATCACATTCACATTTCCATAAGTGATTTAAAGGTTATCTCTTTCACTTCCACCCAGAATCCAGGGTAGGGTGTGCAGAAAACATACAGGATATTATTAATGTGCTATAATACAGTTACATCGGAACCTTTGTGAAATGTATTTAACGTTTGTGTTTGTAATTAAACAAGTAAATGTGTTCTTCTTAAAGATCAGTCTTCCATTTATCCGATAAGCAGCCATATCATGTACTCTATAATAAGAGCCTATCACTTGACCTATTTCCCGATCAATAACAACCCAGAAATGCATCACGGACTGCTGGATAAAGGACAGCGAAACACTCGACGTCCTCACAAGTCAAAATTTGGAGCGCTCTTTAACCAATCTGTGGCTACATTAACCTTCACTTGTAAAGTAAACATCAAAAGAATCAAAAGGGCCTTGAAGAAAACTATTTATATACAAGGTCCACCTGCGTCACCCACTTCACTGAGCTAAAAAGGACTTGGCAAACACTTGTATGTAAGAGAGAGGGTTCAACAATCTTATTATACAAAAAGAAAACTTTATTTTGAAATTGTTGTTCATCCCATTCATACCTAAGTTGGGGCCCTTTTCCACAAATGCTCGCATGTTTTTGGGCTGAAATAAGTCTTAAACTTTTGCATTCTCAAGTTTAGAAGTTCTCCTCTATCTATTGGATAAGATCCTGGTTGGTGATCCAACTTGGTGGTCTTTCTGATCGCGGATGGTCCAACCACTAGGACCATCACCAATCCCAAGAACCATGGCTCCTCATCTGAATGGAGCAGAGTTCGATCATGCGTTCATTTTTAAAAGGAATCTGTCAGAAGGGTTTTTGCTATGTGATCTGAGCTCAGCATGATTTAGGGTAAGAGATCCGGATTCCAGAGATGTAGCAATTTCTTGGCTGATTTTTGTAGTTTTCATAGAATCCATGCTTTGTCTGATGTAAATGTAGCAGAACTCAGACTTCTTTGTGGTATACTGTATAACCCCTCCATACCCCTGATTAGCAACTTCCTGTGTACACTGTACATTGTCAGCAAGCTGACAATCAATGGTGGGGGCAGGCTTAGACAGCTTAGCTTGATTGCCATGGATGTGAGTCATAGTCCTCTTTTATAATCTCCAGCTGGTAAAACAATGATTGTATTGAATCTACAGCAGACAGCCTAATAAGTGACACATCCCTGGAATCAGGCTGTCTTGCTCCATGTCATTGTGCTCTTAGATGAAATAGAAAAAAGCTGATGACAGTTTCCCTTTAATGGAACCGCCAGAAATAGCCAAATGCTGCGCTTGTCTTGTCTTTGGCACTAGCATGAGAATGAATGAAGCGGCAGGACCCATGATCAGCCTCCGCTCCACTCAAACGAGAGCCCTGGTTCTTCAGATTGGTGGGGGTCCCAGAGGTCAGATTCAGAACTTATCGGCAAGTTATCACCAATCAGGTGGATAGGTGATAAATTCTAAAGGATGCAATAACCCTTTATAGTGGTTTTTTTGGGCTTTAGACAATTTTCTGCAGTCATACTATGTAACTGCAGAATGCTGAACCGTGATAATGTGCACACCGTTGCGATTCCTCTGTATTCGTAGTGCGAGTGGGTGGTCACGTGACCACAAGTATGTGATTTGCATACTTAAAGAGGTTGTATAGGACAAGAGATTGTCCTTAGGATAGGTCATCAATGTGTTATTGGTCAGGGTCCCACACCGACACCCCGCCAATCAGCTGTTATTGGTATCGGACGCCGGCCGGAAGAACTCACTTGCGGATCCGGATGTCTTCTGAAAGTGGCCATCACAGGGTACTACCCGTCTGCCTCCTATTGATTTGAATAGGAGGCATATGTATAGAACCAAACGTCAGCCACTATCAGAAGATGGCCAGCTTCGCAAATGAGTATTTACAATTAGCGGCCACCGCCGCCGAAACCAAAAACAGTTGATCGCGTCGGAAGTGCCGGGTACTGGATTCCGACTGATCACACTTTGATAATCTATCCTAGGGATAGGTCAGCAATGCTAAAGTAGTTGACAACCTCTTTAAGATCATGACAAACTAGTTGGCACCTGACCACAAGTAGCCAAATCACATACTTGTGGCCATATGACCTGGGAATTGTCAAAGTGGGCACATTACGCCCTGTCACAAATCAGCAATCTGCCGTCAGATAGCATGACTACAGAAAATTGTTTAGTGCCCCAAAAACCCTTGAAGGGTATGTCTTTTTAGGCAAATTCTACTCCGAAAACTATTGTAAACCTCCCAGAAAATGCTAAAAAGAATGAACATGCTCATTTTTGTGTAAAAACAACTTGTTTTTCAGGCAACATATGCTCAAGATTTAGAGCATCTTTTAACTGCTTCAGGTTTCCAAAGACACCAAACAGTTAAAAAGAGTAAGATGTATACTTTACAAGTAAATGGGAAGTCTAAAGAGACCGACGAGTGTCTTTTTAGGTATTTTGCCAGAATCATCAAACAACTATCAGAAAACACCAGTAAAAAAAAGACTTCACAAATGAGAATAATAAAAAAAATGCTAGTGGCATTCAGAAAGAGACCAAAAAAATTATACCTAGGATGTTTCAGAAAAAAAACACCTAAGAAAACATAGGTTCACATATTCCCTTGGTACAGAATCATAGTCAGCACCCGTGAGAAGATCCATTGTATAGAAACCTGTAGCGCCACAGGGGTGAGTGGGAGATTAAATGGAATTCCAGCATCAGAGTCTTCTATTATAAGCCAAATATGTATTCATACAAAATAGAATTAAAAAAGTAGCAAAACCAATATAGTGAAAATGTAAAATCTCAGCAAACGCATTTCAGACACTGAGTAAAGACAGTTGTCTGAAACGCGTTTGCTGACATTTTATATTTTCATGATATTGTTGTTGCGACTTTTTTCTATTCTCTTTTGTAAACTTTTGGCTTTTAATAGAAGACTCTGAAGATGGATTTCCATTTCATCTCCTGCATATTTCCTTGATTCTTTAAATTCAGGACCAATAAGCATGACAGCAGATTATCATTGAGTTGTACATTTATCCAGAACCATGATGGCGGGAATTTGGAACCAATGTTTGCAAGAAGTGCAGTCTCTATAAAATGGTCAAACAAATGGAACATATTGGATTTTTTCATGGTTTTACATTTCGGGAAGGTGCATTGGTGATTATGCCTTTCGTACTCTTTCTCTATGTGAAAGAAAAAATTCTGCAGGGCATCGCATAACCATAGAGTGTCATCAGTCATATACAACAGCTTGAAGGGATGCAATGTGCAGAGCGTTACATCAGTTCTAACTTCAGATGCTAAAGCCTTGGTGAAGCAGAGCATTGCGGAATATGCTACAGCAGACATTGCAGGTGATTGCATAAATTCCTTTGGGCTAACATTGTCACTGCAGGACATTACATAAGGCTGCATGCAGAGGTCTGTCTAATGACTGTTAATAATGATGAACTCCTGCAGAGTGCAGCTCAGCTATTTCCTTATCTCATGAGACATCCTTTAAATGACATTCGCCATTAGGATGCGGGGATTATTAACCGGATCGTACATTCAATGCGACTGTTCAAGACAAGAGGTAAATCACAACATGGAAAAAAGACGCTTTTGATATGTTGTCTTGATTCTTTGTTTTTCCTTGGCCTGCTGATGGTATCCATTGTATCACCCCAATAATCTTTGTAGTTTACAATATAAAAGTAGATTTTCTACAGTATAGAAAACAATAGTTTGGAGAATAGTAATAGCTAGGATTTTCAGCTTGTCACTTATTGATGTCCCAACCTATCACCTAGGACTTATGTGTCTAAAAGCCACTTCTATAAAGGTGTAGTCTGATATACAAATCAATTTTCACCCTAAATCACTATCTATGTAAAGCCATAAGCTAAACTATTTTCTAATATACTTTAATTAAAAGTTCCTTTTCTTTCTACACTATCTAACTGCTTTTCTTTTTTTGCCCATACTTCCTTTTTAATGCCAATCTGCTTGAGAATCCTAGTTTATACTGGAATAGTATAATTCCTTCTTTTCAGTTGTGAGTGACATGTGATCACATGGTGACATCTTAGGAATTACATGTCTTTATGTTATCCCAAAAGATGTCATCAGAAGTTTTGTTATGATGAAATTGCACGGACTCTGCAATAAAAGTTCTCCAAAAGGGAAGACAGAAACACTCTTCACAGTTACTGATGATGATGAGACAGCTCTTTTCGCACAGTTGCAATGAAGTAGATCACAGTTCAGTTTCCTTACTGGATACTTCTTTTTTTATTACTTACGATAGGGTCCATGGCTCTAGCTCACCGTGTGATGCTGTGATGTTGCATCGTAGAATTTATAGCAGAACGTAGAGGACCAAAATGAAGAGTGATAACTAAAAATCAAAATGGAGTCAGAAAGAAAGAAGACATGAGACTGAAGTTTGTGAAAGTAAGTACAAAGTGTGAAATACAATCTATGGAGAGCAGTTTATTTTGCACTGGGGGTGAACTGGGCAGTTTACTACCTCCTGTGATGTCCATATGCCCTAAAAAGACACATATAGTTCTACAGATATGAACCATAGTTATATTAAAGTGTAATCCAGTAATAATGTACAATGCTGGATTATATGGAATTTATCAGACTTTTCGAGATTATCATCAGCAGGGAATGTGAAGAGCAGTATTGATAACGCGCTATCAGTATGCTGAGAAAGCAAGCCGATGTTGACTTTAAACATGATTGTGTTTGCTGATGGATGTCACTTAAAGTGTTTACTTGCTTACGATCGTCTATTAGGGCAGAAGTAACATTTGCCAATGAAGTCTATAACGGCCGATGCAACGTACAAAACTCTTTCCCTGCTGGACTCCAACCTTATACCTTGTGAATGACAAGAGAGCCGCCGTCAATAAATGCTGCGCAAACAAGACCAAGTCAAATAGCAGTCTTGATAGAGTTGGAGATTGATATTTTGGACTTTCAGAGATTTAATCTGTCTTTTCCATTTGCTGGTTCAGCGCTATTTTTCCTTTGCATACTGACTGTTATCCATCTGCCGGAAGATGGATGAGAAACAAATACAACAGCCAGGGCCAAGTTTAATATCTTCATGGCTAATAGGAAAGTAACCTGCAGCTTTCTGACTTTCTCACAATGGGGTTTCAGATATTATTGTATTATAAGATACTTCGGCCTTTCTGCAGATACAAAGTTGGAAGCTTCGGCTTCCGCCTCTGAATTGCCATTGATGTCACATCCTGCATTGTCCGGACTTGGTATACGCGATTCAACATTTGATTGTGGCGCTTGTTTGCTTTTTATGCCAGAGAAGTCTTCTTAAGGCTCTGTTCATATGTTGCGTTTTTTCCGCAAGCAAAAGCTGCTCTCTTTCAGGATAAGTTCAGAATAGGCATTTTTTCAACTTTTTTTATGAGATCTTTTATGCAAATTTTCAACTTCTTTTTATAGCACCAGCAAAGTCTATGAGATTTCAGAAATCTCATGCACACACCTTGTTTTTTTTGTCATCAATATTTTGCGCTTTGCATGGTATTTTGGACAATAGAGCGTGTCACTTCTTTCAGCGCTTTTGCAGTATTTTTTTCAGCGTTTTTCACAAAAATGCACCAAAAACGCAGGTATCATGTTTTGCTGAGGATTTTTTGCGCCATTTTTGCTCCATTTTTATCGTCTCTTGTGCATGCTGATACATTTTTGCATCACTCCAAAAAAACATGATGCAACTTCCTTAGGTTTTTGCACAAAAAACACAGCAAAACCTGATACCTGCATTTTGCTTTTGCTGCATTTTGCTGTGTTTTTGTTACTCTTTGCTTTCTATGGGTGAAAAAACGCTGAAAGAAGTGACATGCTGCAGTTTTCCAATTCAAACAAAACCAAAGGTAAAAACAAGGTGTGCATATACCCTAATAAAAATAAATAAGTAAAAAAAGCAAGTGCATTAAATAATTAACATAGGGTACTTAATAAACACTGTTTTGATCAAAAAAGCATAAAGCTGTCCCACCAACGACAAGGTGTACCCATTTGGGACAGTAACTACACTCTCTAAGGTTAAAACCTACCTAGTGTGAATAGTGGCAGAGAGTCCAGGTCCCAAACGGAGGCCCATGATATATTGGTTCAATTCAGTGGCAGACATTGATTCCGATATATTTTCTATGCGTTCGTAGGCTTGAATCGGCAAGTGTCAACCGAGACTCAACCTGTGTGAAAATACTGTCATCACAACAGCCCTTCTTTCATTGTTCATTGGTCGGCATGCTCTTTTTTTATTTTTTATTTTCTTACTGTAATATAATTGAAAAAATAAAGAGAAAAAAATGAAACATTGACATGAATAACCTACAAAAGGCATATTTGTATTTTTAACATTATATTAATGGGATCCCAACCTTATAGTAAAATATATAGACAAATAGAATAAATATAGATCCCCAAAAATCATAGGCCACCCCTCAGAGGGGGTATCAAAGTAATCCAAGAGTAAATGAAGAAATCAGGGAAATTTAAAAACGTCCACCCAGACATTCCCATACATACTCAGCCCAATCATTCATTCACTTGTCCTCTTCCAAACCAGAGTGACCAGACACTCTTAAATGAGTTTGGACATTTACTAGACACATCAAATACTTTGTAGAAGGCAATAGATTTGTTAAAGTGAATCTGTCAGCAAGTTTTTGCTATGTCATCTGAGGATGGCATGAGATACAGGTTAAAACACTGAACTCAACGATGTGTCATATGTCCGGCTGTGTGCTGCCGATTACTTACACTGAAGCTTTAATCATCTTGTGATTAACATTGCTGTAACTAGATGTTCACGTGCTTGCAATAAAGACTCCGCCCCTTTTATAGGATAAGCAGCTCACTGTCTATAGATAGTGTATACACAGAGCCTGATGTGGATGGGGTTAGCTTTCTCAGCATGTATATATTAAAAGGGATTTCCAAGCTCAGAATAATGATGGCACCCGTATGCAGTAGTTGCAGTAGTTGAAAGTCAGCCAAGCCTGCCAATTTTGGTAGGACCATCTGACCATTTAATCTATTTGACACCACCCGGCTGTCTACCAATCAGATGATGCCATGGAAGAGAAGCATCGGTTTGTTGGAATTCAATGACGGATCCTTTGTTTTCAGGGGGGGATAAGCAGTTGTCACTAAGTTTGCCAGTGACTTTCTCCTCTCTCCCAATATGAGCCCACCCTCTTGGTTAGTCATCCACTTTTCTTACTTTATTCTTGACTTTAATAAACAATTTTATTAATTTGGATGTATGAAGTTGTAAAAGTTTAGAAAAATTACAAAATTATATTAAAGAACTACATTACGTCTGATGTTGTGAAACGGCTGATTTTCAGTTCTACAAAGCCAAACTGCAATTCCACTCACCACCTAAAGATAAGAGTGTCTCTATTTCCAAAAAAATAATAGATTTTTTCTTCTAATCTCATTCAACCATTTTAAACAATTACACATTTTGACATCTCTTATTAATTCACATAATTATATTGTGATGTGTAGTCTTAGACGTCAGTCATCAATGACCTTTTGGTGGCTCCGATATTATTTATCATCTGTTTCATGGATTAATAGCCATAACCTGACATTGCAATGAAAGCCAAGATGAGATAATGATGGTAGCGATGACTAGGAGCAATAGTGACTTATGACATTTACGTAATATTCTTCCCTAGGGGTTAGTTGTGTTCTCACTACCGGACAATGATGTCAGTCTATCTCTAAGCACAGAATTTCTTTAGTCATGTCTGGGTGGTAAAATGTTAGGGTCACCTATAGGACGTAAATCCTCTCTGTCATATCATTGAGTCATTGAGTCGTGTGTTGAACAATGTAAAATTCAACTTATAAAAAATACATAAACTGTTCAACCAGTGATGGTATTAATATATATTTTTGTTTTAAAGGGAATGTTTATTCATAAAATTTGTCCTTTAAATAATCTTTTATGTAACACTTCTCAATCAAATCATGAAATCTTTTTACAAATGATATTCCACATTCAGGTAACAACAAGAAGCATGTAAATGGTTTCTTTAAAAATATTGCTGTTTGAATGAAAGAGCAAAAACCGTGCCTGTGCTAATGATCTCATTGCGGCTCAAAAATAAATATACATGTCTCAAGGTATACAAAATATGCCTCCAGAAGAAGGGAAGCGAAACGCGCGTCGGGGCGGAGGGACTCCATTGCTGTGCCGAGGCAGCTCATTCTAGTGACAGGTATTTATCTCTATACGAATTTGTCTTTTAAGTCCTGATGGTGATCCATATGTTTAAGCATTAGTAAGGGCACTGCAGGCACTTTGAGTGATCAGGCTTCATAATTATCAATACAGACCTGTTGCTTGTAAAAAGAGTACTCGGGTAGGGGGGAGGAGTCACAATGCTATGCATGCACATCATGGTGCAGCATAAATCATCTTAACATCACCCCTTATATTTTTGTATACCTTGAGACATGTACTGTATATTTATTTTTGAGCTGCCCTGAGATCATTAGCACAGCCATGGTTTTTGTTCCCTCATTCAAACAGCACCTTCTTTTGTGTATATCTTTTTTATCTGTTTAATAAAAAATAATATTTTTAAAGAAACCATTTACATGCTTTTTGCTGTTACCTGAATGTGGTATATCATTGGTTAAAGGGAAAGTGTCATTAGAAAATTACCTATTATTTAAATCAGGTTTTTATGTTAAGCATGTTTTTGGGGTTTTTTATATTTCACATTTTTCTCCACATTACATCCTTCCTTAAAGAGAAGCTTTCAGGTTCCCCGTGCCCTACAACCCATCAGCATTAACATATACAGTATATAACTAAATTCCCTGCCTAGCCAGCTTTGTATACTGCTATTCACTAAAATCCATGTTTAAAGAAAGTAGTTTTAACCTCTGCTCTTCAAATCTAATTAGGGCTTTTACTAGTTGATGGGGCAATAGTTTCCCCAGACTAGTCAGCCCTCTTTGCATGTTATCACGCCCCTGTGGGTGTGATAACATAATTTTCAAGAGCCGGTGTCATCGCCAACTCATGCTCCCCATTCATTTCGGGAGCGTCAATGCGCCTCTGTAGCCTGGTGTACGCTTCTCAGCTTCAGAGGAGCACGGCGCATGACCAGAAGTTCAGAAGATTGCTCACAGTCATGCGCAGTGCGCCTCTGAAGCCGGGTGGAGTACACCTGGCTACAGAGGTGCAGTGACACTGTCAAAATGAGAGGCGCACATGCAGGAGATTTCCATGAGCTGGAGATTAGACCGCCTTGTGCAAATTCTGTTATCAAGCCAACAAGGGCGTGATATCATGGAAAGAGGACCACCAGTCTGCGGAAACTTACGCCCTATTGACTGGTCAAAGTCCTAATTAGCATTTGAAAAGGGAAGGTTAAATTACTGGTTAGGCAGGGAGTTTAGTCATATATACTGTATAAATGTCAATATATAAATCAACATATGTCCAATAGTACCGAGGGCACTTCACAATAATGAAACAACTAGTCCTATAATAATAAATATAGGAAGAAGAAGAGATCCCAACAACACAATAATATTAAAACCAATATTTCATTAATCACTATTAAAAATACATAAAAACGCAAAATGCCGTAGGGGACGCCACAGAACACCACTGGAAGAGTATAATCCTGGGGAGAAGATTAAATTACAATAGAGGTACTACAATACCGAAGATAAAAAATGGACTGACTTTTCGTGATACACACAGTCAGCATAAAGCATCAATATCCCATATAGATAGGTAATCCAACATTAATATCTAAGAATATGGACTGGTATGACTAGCAATCTGTTGGTCGTAAAGGATACACACCCTCAAAAACAATCAGGAAATCCCAAATAGCACAATATGCATGGGCCTCGGGGCATGTCACCAATAGTAAATGTAAGGTCCCTATATTCCTGAACAAGGTAACTTGGGATCGCATAAAGAAGACATGGGATTCATAACCATAATATCCCCATAAATATATCAACTCCGTATAATACAAGTATCCCAATATCACATATACTATATGGTAAACACCCAATCTAAATGTGCAGTCTATACAACATCATGGAGGAATTCATTATCTTCCAGTAGCAGTGCTCATGGTATCCCCTCACCCCGACGCGCGTTTTGCCTCCTGCTTCTTCCAGAGGCATCAGTGACTTGTCATTAGCCATAGGAATGAATATCTAAGCAGAGCACCACATGAAGATCCCCCCACGGACTCCCTACAGGCTGCCGCAGAGCATGAGCTTATCATTAACTGAAAACTACAAATACAGATTAAACAACAACCACAAGACAGATTTCATCACCAAGTATCATTGTAATCAGTGTAATGGCGCCGACCTGACACTGTGTATAGTGTACTGAGCAAAATACTGCTGACAGATTCCCTTTAAAGGAAATTTGTCACCAGGACAGAGACAGATACCCGGATTCCCGTGATGTGTCACTTTCTGGACGGCTTTCTTTAGTTTTATTAAGATTATCACTAGAGGACTAGCAAACCTGCTGCAATGTAGTCCTCCATATTCACGAGTTTGTATAACCTTTCCCCCAGCACTGATTGCCAGCTTTATGCCTATGCACAGTGCACACAGAAAGCTACCAATCAGTGGTGTGGGCAGGGTTATACAGAGCTTCAGCATTCAGAGAATTGCTAGATCTGCAGGATAGAAAACAGTGATTTTATCAAAATAGCAACAAGCAGCTCCATAAATGATACATCACTGGAATCAGTGTCTCAGCCTCACCATCATGCTGCTCTCAGATGGGATAGAAAAAACCTGGTGTCAGATTCCCTTTAAACAATCTGTACTTTAGACTATTATAATCAATCATACAACCAGGAAGATTTGTGCAGCTGCTTCTGATGTATTACCTGGGGACAATATTTTTTCTTTCCGTCCCTTTAACCCCAGTGATCTAAGTCGTCCATAAAAGACTGACATACGGTATACTCATGAATACTTGGTCCCACATGCGAAGTGCAGACCTCGATTACACTTTACTGTCGGCATTTCTCTGACTTTTGCTTCCATTTATCTACGTTAATTTTTAACCATTTGTCCGGGCGCTGGGGTGAAGTAACTGCTACAAGTTTTCTGAGAGTCCAGATGGAAATAAACCCTTCTTCTAGTAAATATAAGTCCGCTCGATTTTTTTTTATGTTTGACAAAACTGTACAAATTGATCGGAGTTTTGCATTTCGGAAACGGCTGCTGCAATTTCAGGGCATAAAGGATCTACAAGCGCGAAGCACTAAACTATCTTATATATGTCTCCCTGACTTGAGACATAGACAGCGAGCACTTAAAAAATATATGTCCTTAAAGATGTCACCGCCGTCGGTTCTCTTTGGTAGTGAATGCGATTACACAATTCAAGCGAGATTATGATGCTGTAAGGTCTTGAAATATAAATATATCATAAACCTCTGAAAAATTCTGTCCTAAAAGCTTTCCTCCTTGTCTGACTGCAGTAAAGCACAATACAGCTGCTCCTTAATGGCTTTTCAACCGAAGCGGGTAACATAAATACAGCTTATAAGAATTTAATAATGCCGGTTAACTCTTTACCACTTGTGGGTTAAGTCGTGGACTTACACAGCCAAGCTCGCCCTGGACAAAACTATTAAATAGGCCTGAAAAGAAGATCATAGAATACAAAATTTCTTTGGTGGATTACAATAGTAAAATTCATGAGCTCAGTTCCTTATCTTTAAAGACAACCTGTCATCAGGATTTTATACCCATACTAATGGCATGGGTGTAAAGGACCTTTAATGCTGATCCTTACCTTGCTTGTGGAATATCATTTTAGAGAAATTCAGCTAAAGAACCAGCTGTCAGCTTTAGCTTGGCTGGTTGTCAAAAATTATTTATTTCAATAATTAAAAAAACAGAATGGGGAACCCTCTATTCTTAATAACCATCTGTGCTAATGCTGACATCTAATGTCTAATCTAATCTGTGCTAATGCCTGAAGTTGTCAGTTTTTACCTGGCTGGTTATAAAAAATACAGAAGAACCCACGTCAGCTTTTTAAATTTTTTTACTTATAGTGCAATTCATGGGTCAATTGATGCCACTTTTTCTGGTGTCTGTCCCCAATTTTAGTAGTTTTGGCAGTTTTTTGACCCCCTGAAGGTGTTGTCTATGCATTTGGTTTTGCCTTCCATTGAAGTCAATGGGGTTAGGGTATGTTCATCGAACCGTTTGGTGAACATCGGGACGTTGGCAGATTTGAACCGAACCATGAAATGTTCGCTTATCTCTAGTGATGATGTCATATCCACTACGACATCATACAACAGCAACGGCCAACCACAGCATGTTACAATGAACCCTGGGCATAAAATGTATGACCACTTCTACAAGGACCTCTTCCAAAATTCATCTGCCTCACTTACAAAGAAAAACCCTTTAAAGGGAATCTGTCCCCTCATTTTTCGAGTATAAGCTGCGGTCACCGCCATCAGAGGCTTATCTACAGCATTCTGTAATGCTGTAGATAAGCCCCAGATATCACCAGAAAGAGAAGAAAAACGAGTTATATTATACTCACCCAGGGGCGGTCCGGAGTCCGGGGCGGTCCGGAGTCCAGTCCGGTCCTATGGGTGTCGCAGTCCGGTCCGGCGCCTCCCATCTTCTAGTGAAGCTGTCCTCTTCTTTGCTTCCCGTCGTGGCTCTGGCACAGGCGCACTGCTCTGCCCTATTGAGGGCAGAGCAGAGTACTGCAGTGCGCAGGCGCCGGGAAAGATCAGAGAGGTCTGCTAGAAGATGGGAGGCGCCGGACCGGACAGCGACACCCATCGGACTGGACCGGACGGCGGACCGCCCCTGGGTGAGTATAATATAACTTGTTTTTCTTCTCTTCCAGGTGACATCGGGGGCTTATCTACAGCATTACAGAATCCCTTTAAGGATTGGGTTACATACATTTCATGATCCCAACAAAAATACCTGCCGGGTAAGGAACAGAGCATAATAAATTATAGGAGTAATTGCAATATAGATTAAACACCGATATATACATAAAATTATATATTACAAAACTTTCACACATACAAACATTCAAGCAGTAAAAAACAAAAGTTTGTACTGGCAAAAAAAATGTAATATTCAGAAAGATCTTACTCGTTGAGTCACCTAGTAGACTGTGCAACCTTGGTGCTAATGAGGGAGAGGTTAAATAAATGTATTACAGCCGGTGTACGGTATGTGACACGTGTAGACGCTATTACCATGTTGTAATGTTGTGAACCTCAATACTCTCCTTTTCATCACCTTCTAGGGTGTGTTACTGTAGGTAAAAATTACTTTGTTGCACATTATGTTACAGAGACGATGCAAGGTAACAAGTCCGGATCTTCGCATCTCTTCTTCACTAGTTTTCCAATAGTACATACATTGTACCATCCCCTTAATGTTCTGTGGGTCCATTACATGGCAAAGTGATTATGCTTTCGGCATATTTGGATATCATTATCTTGAAAGATATTGAATAGTAAACATTTTAAGACAATTTGGCACAAAATAATTTTCATTATTTGTTTGTATGGCACCAATATATTCCATGGCGATGTAAAGAGAATGTCCTTCCTAATGTTAGTCCCTGTCCCCATTGTATAATTTTAAAAGAAATACAATATGAGAAGAACATACAAACTCCATGCGCAAGTAATATGGGAAAGTAGCAGCGCTGGTACTAGATACAGTGTACACCTCGCAGGACATGATTCAATGGTCCTTGGAGAGGGAGGCAGCATATAAAAAGAAATTAGTTTTTATGTCATGCAGATATAGCCTTTGGTTTATTATTTATTATGCTTTGTATAAAGAGCACCATCATTTTCGGCAGTGCTCTAGAGACATTATCATCACTGTCCCCATTGTTGCTCACCATCAGAATGTCTTTGGAGTGTGGGAGGAAGCTGTAACCGAGTAGGAAACCCACGCAAACACGGGGAGAACATGCAAACTCGTTGAAGATGTTGGCGGGATTTAAACCAAGGACCCCAGTGCTGCCAAAGCAACAGTTCTGACCACTGAGTCATTGTGCTATTTTTTATTGCTTAGATTCGAACCCAGAGCTGCAAGGCAATAATGCTAACTATGGAGCCAACGTGCTGCCTAGGACCTTGGCCTGAGACCCATAGGTACTTTGCCACATATGAAGAGTAGACATCTTTATGTTGCACAGGGTAGTTAGAGGTCTTAAGACAAATTTTACATTAGGACCAGAAGTTTTAAGTTACACCTTTAGAAAATGGGAAGAGTAAACCAGATAAATTGACCCAAAATATGAAAATGATTAATTTTTTGATATACTAACTAGTGCAATTTCACTCCAGTCTCCCTCAAGGTCCTTTTCTGAAAGGAGCATAATGAGGAGCCACTGAGCTCAGTGACTGGTTGCAGCAACCACATGTGCCATATTCATGATGTCTGGACCTGGGGATGGTGAGTAAAACTGATTTCATTATTTTTAGCAAAGGCAAGTTTATGAGCAGTTGATAGTTGAAACTTGAGAAAACATTTAACTTCTTGAATGCAGGGTTGATAAAGCAACAACTAATCCAAGCTTTATTTTCTGGTGCTCACATTGGTGTTACTTCCCTTCCTCCAACCGCAAAAATTAAAGGGGTGGTCCAAAACTTACACTGATTTAATCCTAAATCTCTATTTAATATAATATCACCTCTTTTTTAATTTACTTTAATTTTAAAGTCTCTACTGTTCCCTCTCTAATCTCTCTAACTGCTTTAATTTTTTTTACCTACTTTCTGTTTAATGACATTTTGGTTGTGAACCCAAGTGCATGCTGGGATACTCAAACAAGACATCATCAGAGAGCAGAGGCTGCGGTCATTGCCGCAGACTTTGTCTCAACCCTGCATAGAAGTGTCATCAGTGACATCCGTTTCAGGGGCTGAGCTAGTCCCTGCTCTACTCAGCATGCGTCAGTTGATGCATGTTCACTAGGATCTTGTCACTATGCAATATTCTTTTTCATGCACAGTGACAGTGCGCTCCATCACCGACTCTAATAACAAGTGACGAGCCAGCAAGAGAGTGTACTGTCAGTATGCGTAAGCAGGAAATGCGTGAGCAGGAAATGCAGCTTCCAGCCCCACCCCTGAAACCAAAGTCACTTTGAAAGTGTGCCTACAGAGACAGCCATCAATTACTAATAGGACTGCCCACTGGACCAAAAATCACAGAAAGAGCAAAGGATTAAATGTTTAAAACCTAGGATATAAGTAATTTTTTTCTTGCAAAACTATATATCTTTCTACCTGCTCTGTTAAATTGTGCCTGCAGGTTGCTCCGCATTTCATGGTGACAGGTTCCCTTTAAATGCAACTATTTAAATGAGAATCAATGATAAATCAATAGATTCTGACTCAATAAGATAGGTGATAAAGATATGTGTAACGCCGGTGTCTCTGCATCCCCTTCCCCGGCAGAGACACCAACATTCTCACTGTCGCAGCACTGCACCTTCCTTTCCTCCTCCTGCCATTCCTGCCATGTCTCTAGCGCTTCTGCTCTCCATCTCCCTCCCCCAGATGCCGACATACTCACTGCCATGGTCCTGTAACCTGTCCTCGTTCCACTTGGATGCCCGGGGTCTGCGTGCTTCTCACAGATCCCCGGGTACAGTGGTTAGGGCACATGCACGTGGTCCCAGCTTCTTAAAGGGATAGCGCACCACCCTAAAGTGTACCCAACCAATGGCTGGGGAGTACTTATTATTTAAGGCACCTCCACCAGGCGGGAGGTGCCTGTGCAACATTGTAAGTGTGCTCCTAACATTCTTGTCAATTCTCAGGTCCCAGTGCTCACCAGAGTGTCTATCAGCCGTGCCCGCCAGCCTGTTTTTTAGCCGTGCCCGCCAGCTTGTCAATCAACCAATCCAGCCTGCACCTGCTAAAGCCCATCTTCTCACCAGCCGGTCCCATCTGCCCCCGTGGTACCCGTCTTCTTACTCCGCCTGCCTACATATATTGGACATTACTTCGGGCAGCACCAGCAACCCATTCCTAGGGGGGTCAGCTGCCATTTACCCAAGTAGCCCTGGAGTAGCACTTGGACCACCTCCCTTGTCTCTCCTCGGATATTGTTATCGTATACTGCTGTGTAGCCGTGGTCAGATTGGATGAGGCTTCTAGTCATGCCCCTCCAGGCCTTCCTTGGGCTGTGTCACAGTGGTTCCACCACCCAGCCCATTACATTAGGATTGCTGGAGCTTTTAACCACTGAAATCCCTAGAATTTACAAGAATGAGTTCCAAAGTCATTAACTCCCAATTCCACAATATATCCAGTTCAAACTACTAACACTGACCTACAAAGCTACCCATAATCTGTCTCCTCCATTTATTTCTGAACTAATCTCCCGATATCTTCTACCATGCAATCTCCTGTCATCCCAAGACCTTCCTCTCTCCTCCACGCTCATAGATTCCTCACCCAGTTGCCTTCAAGACTTCTCCCTAGCATCCCCCATACTCTGGAATTCTGTGCCCCAACACGTCCGATTATCCACTGCACTCAGAACTTTTAGACAGAACTTGAACTCCCATCATTGCAAGAAAACTCACAGCCTGCAATGACCCCGGTGCCACCTCACCACCACCGGAGCTGCCGCAACCCCCCAACCTACTGTCTCCTTCCATTATCTGCTAGAATGCAAACCCTAAAGGGCAGGGTCCTCTCTCCTCTGTACGAGTCTGTCATTGTCAGCTTGTCCACTCTAATTTACATTTGTGTTTTGTATGTAACCCATCTAATGTACAGCACCATGGAATCAGTGGTGCTGTAAAAATAAATAGTAATAACCTCAGGAAACTCAACTTGAACTTGATCCTTGACTAATCAATCTGCTCATTTCTAGTGACTACAGTTGGGATCTGATAAATGTCAGATTACTAATTATCCTCGATTACCGGATAGTCAAACAATATTTAAATTCTAATAATAAAATCGAAGACTTTCAAAAATATTTACAAATCCCATTAATTTCAATGAGTTTTCCTGCCTGGTTTTTCCTGTTCCATCTTCTCTGGGTTTGTGAAATTCTTCATTATATTCAGAATTTCTAAATGATCAAATGCCAGATTAAAGGATTTTCTGGGCACTTTTGTAGACCAAGTTCTTCACTTTCCTCATTAATTTACTTTGAAGAATAAGTAGCTGAGTCTTGAGTAATCTCTGAACTTTCACGCGTTTGACACTTTGTCCACTTTGCTAGATTTCCAGCGCATACATTGAGAGGGAGCTGGTCTAAAATATCAAACAGGATACACTGTCTGGCCTGACATTTTCTCATCCCTTGGAGAAACAGGGAACTTCTTGAGCTGTTCTCCATTAAGATGCATCACAAAGTATCAGTGACATTAGGACAAGCTCTCCTGACTTTGCACATCAGCGTGCTATTTCCCTCCCGTTACCAAGCGGCCATAAAATCCGCAGCATAAACTGTGATTGATGCCGAGGCCTCACTGAGGTTTTTGTCATTTCAGACCTGGCATGAGGTCAATATTTTTTCTTTTCTTTTTTTTTCGTAAAGTAACGCTTCTTGTAAGAGATGAGCGCACTGTACAGAGTACAGATACTTAATATCTTTATACACTTCCAGTCCCCGAAAGCCTCTAGAACGCTGCACTTTAACCTCAGACCTGCCATGTTGATTTCCTATGGTTATTCCTAGCCAAGGGCTATTACAGTGGAATCAATCAATCAGTGTCACCCGTATTGATAAAGTTACAAAGCTTCTTTGTGAATTGTTCCTGTGTTTCAAGCCTTCATTAATAGGATATGGAACGTTTGTTTTCTGAGCCAAAGGACGCTGCAGAGCGAGGCTTAAAAGTAGATTGATATAACCTTTCAAGGACAAAATGCAAAAATGTAGGGCATCAGTAGGATATATACAGCATATATACAGTTGGTTTACTTACATTTACATTCTGACTGTCACTGGTAATAAGTTCAATAAATATGATAGGAATACATGGACTTCTATTCTTTTCAGTGTTACGGTCCGGGCTTTGCTCGCCTCATCCTGGTTGGCTGAACTCTGTTGTGCTCCACCTTGGGCTTTGCAGATGACCTGTCATGATCCCATGTAATCATCTGCTTGGGTCTATATAAGATCTACCAAGACACACACCTGTGCCTTGGGATTAAGACTTTTAGTGTTCCTGAGTCCTGTCTGCCTGCAGCCTACAAGACCTCTGCTACCTTCCGGCTCTCCTGTCCACATGTGGTCTCCAGTGCCTCTGCTACCTGTTCCCAGACTCCTGTCTGTCTGCAGTCTCCAGTGCCTCTGCTACCTGTTCCCAGACTCCTGTCTGTCTGCAGTCTCCAGTGCCTCTGCTACCTGTTCCCAGACTCCTGTCTGTCTGCGGTCTCCAGTGCCTCTGCTACCTGTTCCCAGACTCCTGCCTGTCTGTGTTCTCCAGTAACTCTGCTACCTGTTCCCAGACTCCTGTCTGTCTGCGGTCTCCAGTGCCTCTGCTACCTGTTCCCAGACTCCTGTCTGTCTGCGGTCTCCAGTAACTCTGCTACCTGTTCCCAGACTCCTGTCTGTCTGCGGTCTCCAGTGCCTCTGCTACCTGTTCCCAGACTCCTGTCTGTCTGCGGTCTCCAGTAACTCTGCTACCTGTTCCCAGACTCCTGTCTGTCTGCAGTCTCCAGTGTCTCTGCTACCTGTTCCCAGACTCCTGTCTGTCTGCGGTCTCCAGTGCCTCTGCTACCTGTTCCCAGACTCCTGCCTGTCTGTGTTCTCAGTGCCTCTGCTACCTGTTCCCAGACTCCTGTCTGTCTGCGGTCTCCAGTGCCTCTGCTACCTTTCCCAGACTCCTGTCTGTCTGCGGTCTCCAGTGCCTCTGCTACCTGTTCCCAGACTCCTGTCTGTCTGCGGTCTCCAGTGCCTCTGCTACCTGTTCCCAGACTCCTGCCTGTCTGTGTTCTCCAGTGCCTCTGCTACCTGTTCCCAGACTCCTGTCTGTCTGCGGGCTCCAGTGCCTCTGCTACCTGTTCCAGAGTCCTGTCTGTCTGCGGTCTCCAGTGCCTCTGCTACCTGTTCCCAGACTCCTGCCTGTCTGTGTTCTCCAGTAACTCTGCTACCTGTTCCCAGACTCCTGCCTGTCTGTGGTCTCCAGTACCTCTGCTACCTTCCGGCTCTCCTGTCCACATGTGGTCTCCAGTGCCTCTGCTACCTGTTCCAGACTCCTGCCTGTCTGTGGTCTCCAGTACCTGTTACCTGTTCCCAGATCCTGTCTGCGGTCTTCAGTAACTCTGCTGTCTGTCTGCGGTCTCCAGTGCCTCTGCTACCTATTCCCAGACTCCTGTTTGCGGTCTACAGTAACTCTGCTACCTGTTCCCAGACTCCTGTCTGTCTGCTGACTCCAGTAACACTGCTGCCTGTTCCAGAGTCCTGTCTGTCTGCGGTCTCCAGTGCCTCTGCTACCTGTTCCCAGACTCCTGTCTGCGTTCTTCAGTAACTCTGCTACCTGTTCAGACTCCTGTCTGTCTGCAGTCTCCAGTGCCTCTGCTATCTGTTCACGGACCCCTGTCTATCTGCACTCTCCAGTACCTCCGCTACCTGTTCCTGTACTCCTGTCTATCTGCACTCTCCAGTACCTCCGCTACCTGTTCCTGTACTCCTGTCTCTCTGCATTCTCCAGTACCTCTGCTACCTGTTCATGGACCCCTGTCTGTCTGCACTCTCCAGTACCTCTGCTACCTGTTCCTGTACTCCTATCTGTCTGCAGTCTCTAGTACCTCTGCTACCTGTTCCTGTACTCCTGTCTGTCTGCGGTCTCCAGTACCTCCGCTTCCTGTTCCTGTACTCCTGTCTGTCTGCGGTCTCCAGTACCTCCGCTTCCTGTTCCTGTACTCCTGTCTGTCTGCGGTCTCCAGTGCCTCTGCTAACTGTTCCTGTACTCCTGTCTCTCTGCGTTCTCCAGTACCTCTGTTACCTGTTCACGGACCCCTGTCTGTCTGCAGTCTCCAGTATCTCCAGTATTTCCTGCTTGCCTCACCTGCCTGATGCACTGACGCCCATGACCGTGTGTCCACCTGAACTTTGGGCTTGGAAGACCCACCTCACCAGGTGAGCATAACACCCAGCCAATGATTCGCCATATGTAATTCTTACTACTTGTATTTTATTAAAAAAGACGAAATAACATTGTTTACACACTTAAATGACGGGCCAATCATGACCTAAATATTAAGTCATTGCATCTAAGAAATGCTTCTGTTATTTTCTTCCGATCTGATCATTTAGATGGTTTTTGTGAAGTGTGATCTGTGACTACAGCTCAGCTGCACTGTCCTAGGTAGTTATAGGTGGCCTAAGACACACCCACTGCTTTATTATTGGTTCAGGCAGTTCCTCCTTCTTTCCCTCTACCTCTCTCCCTGTTCTGATTGGCTGGTGTGGTTGAACATTACACAAAACAAGTCTATCACAGGCGTTTGATAAAGTTAAAGTGTGGAGGGCAGTTTTCTATGATTATAAAGTGCAGATTGGTAAACTACCAGTGATAAAAAAAAACAGATTATTGCTACATGTATACTGAGGCTTACAAAATGGAAGCATGGAGTTTGGCTTAAATTTTTTTACCTATCATTAATTTCTTTTTCGCCTCCTCCCTTATTCAGCCAGCCGTATATGTATTTTTATTTTTTGTACTTTTTTGGCGTATTAGTAGAAACACCGTTCTTTGACTTGGATGGAATTCTTAAGGTTGCAACTGATCAGCGCCGGATTAGTATGAGGGGAAACTGAGGCTGAAAGCGGAGGAGCAGTATCGGTCCGAGAGGTAGGTTTTTAATTTATGTACCAACCTTTTAAAAGAGGTTGTCAGCAATTGGTGACCCATTAAAGGGAATGTGTCAGTAGTTTTATTCAACATAATAAGAGGACAGCAAGAGGTTGGGACTCAGCACTGTGTGCTGTTATTTCCATACAATGAAGGTTTCATCACCAGGAGATTATCACTGCCCGGACTACAGCTCCTGTGAGCCCTGGTCTGACCACGCCCCTTCCTCTGCTGTGGTGTGGGCGGGGCTAGCTTTCTGAGCGCTGCTGCATATTACATCTAAAAACTCTGACTATATCCCAACTGCTGCACCCAGGAAACTAAGTGATACATCGCTGGAATCAGGGTCTCTGTCCCTACATCATGCTGCTCTCAGATGAGGTAGCAAAAACCTGGCGACTGATTCTATTTAATGTCTCTGCATGCAAGCAGGAAAGGAGAGAGATTTATGCCGTTGCTTTATTTAGCTTAGAAAGGATTTTCTACCCCAAATGGCTTTCAAGCATTGCACTCCTTGCCAAGGAAACGGGCCATTCTCATAGACCATTGAGGTGGCCGGTAACCAAGACTATGAGCAGTAACCTATAGAATTAAAAATCCCTCCATTTTTGCGAATGGAGAGGATTTTTATTTAGAGGTAAATTGCAAAGTTGCTTGTTTTGATGATGCCAAGGAGCGCAGTGAGTACATACATCCCATAGAAAACATGTCTGCAGGTTGTTTCACTACGAGGCGAAAGTTTCCAAATGCAAATATGGTGTCTGTGCTTTAGAGCAAGTAATTTACTAAAATGAAGTATTGGCGTGTGTCTGTACACGGGTCACAACGTGAAGTCTGCTTCTCAAGCCCAGGCGGTAAGACAGGAGCAGATTAGGCGACAGACAAATGGAGTACCTGTCTCCAGCATAAACAACACGCTCGCAGTATGTGCTGCGCGCCCAAACACTCCGAGGCGCACACAGCGTGTGACAAGACACAACAGCAAACAGAGGCTATCACAGCACAAGTGCAGATGGCGGCGTGTCGCACACTGCGCAGAGCTGATATGCCGGCCCGATAGCATCCCTGTATGAGGCGACGAGGAATCAGTGAAATACAAGGCCCCAGTCACTGCACATACGTGGAGCTGTGCTGCCACCTTGTGGGCACCTCGCAAAAACAAAAATAAAAAAGCTGAGCTGACTGCACACATAACATTACTGTGTTCGCCTCAGGGTTGTAATTACACAGACAAGGATCCAAACTTGCTGGTTACCATTGTCTGGAGTGGACACATAGGTCAGGGCAGATTTACCTCTGCAGACTTTGCTCATGGCCCAGAATGAAAATAGAAAAAAATGGTTCTTTAAGTAATCTGGAGTTCACCTGATAATGGCTGAGCGTTAATGCAGCACTGAGCTTGTCTGTTATCTATCTATCTATCTATCTATCTATCTATCTATCTATCTATCTATCTATCTATCTATATATATATATATATATCCATTATCTATCTATTATCTATCTATATATATACACTACCGGTCAAAAGTTTAGGGTCACTTAGAAATTTCCTTATTTTTGAAAGAAAAGCAGTTTTTTTCCAATGAAGCTAACATTAAATGATTCAGAAATACACTCTATACAGTGTTAATGTGGTAAATGACTATTCTAGCGGCAAACGTCTAGTTTGTAATGCAATATCTTCATAGGTGTATAGAGGCCCATTTCCAACAACCATCACTCCAGTGTACTTATGGTATTTTGTGTTCGCTAACTGTGTAAGAAGGCTAATAGATGGTTAAAATACCCTTTAAAACCCTTGTGCAAGTATGTTAACACAGCTGAAAACCGTTTGTTTGATTAGAGAAGCTATAAACCTGACCTTCCTTTGAGCTTGTTGAGAATCTGGAGCATTACATTTGTTGGTTCCATTAAACTCTCAAAATGGCCAAAAAAAAAGAACTTTCTTGTGAAACTCGACAGTCTATTCTTGTTCTTAGAAATGAAGGCTATTCCATGCGAAAAATTACCAAGAAACTGAAGAATTCATACAATGGTGTGTAGTACTCCCTTTAGAGGAGTGCACAAACAAGCTCTAACCAGAGAAGAAAGACAAGTGGGAGGCCCCGCTGCACAACTGAGCAACAAGACAAGTACATTAGAGTCTTTAGTTTGAAAAATTGACGCCTCACAGGTCCTCAACTGGCAGCTTCATTAAACAGTACACATTAAACGCCAGTGTCAACATCTACAGTGAAGAGGCGATTTGGGGATGCTGGCCTTCAGGGCAGATTGGCAAAACAAAAGCCATATTTAAGACTGGCTTAAATGAAAGGAAAAGATTAATATGGGCAAAAGAACACAGACATTGGACAGAGGAATATTGGCTTTTGTTTTGCCAATCTGCCCTAAAGGCCAGCATCCCCAAATCGCCTCTTCACTGTAGATGTTGACACTGGCGTTTAATGTGTACTGTTTAATGAAGCTGCCAGTTGAGGACCTGTGAGGCGTCAATTTTTCAAACTAAAGACTCTAATGTACTTGTCTTGTTGCTCAGTTGTGCAGCGGGGCCTCCCACTTGTCTTTCTTCTCTGGTTAGAGCTTGTTTGTGCACTCCTCTAAAGGGAGTACTACACACCATTGTATGAATTCTTCAGTTTCTTGGTAATTTTTCGCATGGAATAGCCTTCATTTCTAAGAACAAGAATAGACTGTCGAGTTTCACAAGAAAGTTCTTTTTTTTGGCCATTTTGAGAGTTTAATGGAACCAACAAATGTAATGCTCCAGATTCTCAACAAGCTCAAAGGAAGGTCAGGTTTATAGCTTCTCTAATCAACCAAACGGTTTTCAGCTGTGTTAACATACTTGCACAAGGGTTTTAAAGGGTATTTTAACCATCTATTAGCCTTCTTACACAGTTAGCGAACACAAAATACCATAAGTACACTGGAGTGATGGTTGTTGGAAATGGGCCTCTATACACCTATGAAGATATTGCATTACAAACTAGACGTTTGCCGCTAGAATAGTCATTTACCACATTAACACTGTATAGAGTGTATTTCTGAATCATTTAATGTTAGCTTCATTGGAAAAAAACTGCTTTTCTTTCAAAAATAAGGAAATTTCTAAGTGACCCTAAACTTTTGACCGATAGTGTATATATATTTCTCTATCATCTATCTATCTATCTATCTATCTATCTATCTATCTATCTATCTATCTATCTATCTATATATTATATATATATATTATGTATCTATCTATCTATCTATCTATTATCTACCTATCTATCTATCTATTATGTATCTATCTATCTATCTATCTATCTATCTATTATCTATCTATCTATCTATCTATCTATCTATCTATCTATCTATCATATCTATCTATCTATCTATCTATCTATCTATATATATTATGTATCTATCTATCTATATCCATTATCTATCTATTATCTATCTATCTATATATATATATATATATATATTTCTCTATCATCTATCTATCTATCTATCTATCTATCTATCTATCTATCTATTATCTATCTATCTATCTATCTACTATCTCTCTATCTATAGTGCACACAGGGAGCCTCCAATCAGTGGTGTGGGCCGGGTTGTACAGATGTAGCACTGCTACATCTACAGCAGAGAAAACAAGGATTCTATCAAAACTGCAAAAAATAATCCAGTAAGTGATACATCACTTTAATCCAGGTCTCTGCCCCTACATCATGCACCTCTCAAATAATAGAGCAAAGACCTGCTGACAATTACTTTTAAGGAATTCCGCAGGGAAATTGTTCCAAACCTCGTGGAGAACTAACCACAGATTTTCTATGGATGCCACTTGTGCAAATCCTCCTGTCTTTTATGTAATCCCACATAAACACAATGTTGAGATCATCACTTACCGGACTCTTTGACTTGATGCTGAAGATAGATCTTGGTCCTTTTCTGTCTGCATCCATCAACGCCCTGGCACGTTGCCTGACTGCACACACGTGCTCCGCGCTCATGCTGCAGAGCAGGCTGTCAATCATGGCACAGGGGAGTGATCACAGCTGGGGACACTGTATAGTGAGCAGTGACTGTAACTTCTACCTGCACAGTCCCGATGACTGGAAGCCAGCGGCTGCAGCGAAAATAAAATTATATGTAGCTAGTAGTAGGACATTGACAAAACCCCTAAATTTTTAGTGTCACCAATCCTAGGCGCTTGTCACCAATCCTAGGCTTCTACATGAGCATGGGGTTTGCACACCATTGCATTCAGGATGTAGTGTCGGTTCCTAGCTCTGCTTCATCCTACCATCTGGGCAAGGACGGACAGATATCAGGTCAGAAATACTACAATCAATATGAAAATCATTGACCACTATGCGGAGCAGACGGCCACCAGATATACACACCTAGCCCTACACTGGCCTGCGCTGCCTATCATGCTGTACCTTTAATAATTGCCATTTTACACACTCTGCTTTTAGAATAGTTAATGGAAGTTGCTTCCAACCTGCCTAATAAGCAAATATAAAATACAAGAACAATGCATTTCCAATAAGTACACAAGAATACATTAATGTAGATGGATGTAGCAGAGCTGAGCTTGCAACATTAATCCGTTATTACAAAGCCTAAGGCTAGGCTTGCTCTTTTTGCTTTACTGGTCATTATTTTTCATCTCCCCGTTTTCCTTTTTATTGGATTCCCAGTTATTTACTGCACATAATCCAGAAATCAGACAATATTGTTACATTTTGGAAATTGGCTTCATCGTCCTGTATTTTTGTGTTTGGACACCAGATGGCAGCGTAGAGTAGAAGGAATAAATGTCAGCCAGGATGGATCAGCTTCTTTCTATTTCTGTATAAATCCGCTTTGTATTTTTTTTTCCTGTTTTTGAACATTATAACAGCAAGATTTACTAGTGGTGATGAAACAGCAACAGAAGCAAAAGGCACATTGTGCACTGAACATCAAAGAACTTGTACTTTTCCTTATTATATTATTAGATTCTCGCATCATGGATCTGCAACATATTTCCTTTATATATGTGACTGTCCACACTTAGCTTTCCTTTCGTTTTTTCTATCGACTCCAATTTCTCAGCAAATTCAATATCATATGGACAAAACCCTATGGTAAAACTATTGACAGGGTGCAATTCACATGGCAGACACTAGGTGGCCTCACATAGACACATAAAGCATACACATATATTGTGACAGAGTATCCCAATATCTGGCTGCAGCGGTCACATGGTGTTAATAAAGAGTTGGCAGTGGGTTAGTACAGTGGCTGGACCAGGAGGCGCCAGAGCTGTAGTCCAGGCAGTGATAATCTCCTGCTGATAAAACACTGATTGTATTGAAGCTGCTGCACACAGCCTAGTAAGTGTCACATCTCTGTAATCAGCCTCTCAGCCTCTACCACTGCCCTCAGATTACATAGCTGTTGCCTGTTTCTTGCAATGATCTGTAATGTTTTATGAATGGATTTGCAATTCATTGTATTATTGGGTGTGATACGGAGTATGATTCAGCACTTCATATACTAACGAGATGTAGATGATCACATAGTAACATAGTAACATAGTTAGCAAGGCCAGAAAAAGACATGTGTCCATCCAGTTCAGCCTATATTCCGTCAGAATAAATCCCCAGATCTACGTCCCTCTAAAGAACCTAATAACTGTAAGGTACAATATTGTTACGCTCCAGGAAGACATCCAGGCCTCTCTTGAACCCCTAGACTGAGTTCGCCATCACTACCTCCTCATGCAAGAAATTCCAGATTCTCACTGCCCTAACAGTAAAGAATCCTCTTCTATGTTGGTGGAAAAACCTTCTCTCCTCCAGACGCAGAGAATGCCCCCTTGTGATCGTCACCTTCCTTGGTATAAACAGATCCTCAGAGAGATATTTGTATTGTCCCCTTATATACTTATACATGGTTATTAGATCGCCCCTCAGTCATCTTTTTTCTAGACCAAATAATCCTAATTTTGCTAATCTCTCTGGGTATTGTAGTTCCCCATCTCCTTTATTAATTTTGTTGCCCTCCTTTGCACTCGCTCTAGTTCCATTACATCCTTCCTGAGCACCGGTGCCCAAAACTGTACACAGTCCTCCATGTGAGGTCTAACCAGGGATTTGTACAGAGGCAGTATAATGCTCTCATCTTGTGTATCCAGACCTCTTTTAATGCACCCCATGATCCTGTTTGCCTTGGCAGCCGCTGCTGGTGTAAGGAGGGTCAAGGTTTTAACACTTTAAATGTCTTTGCTGCTATGTGTATGCATTTGTATATATTTTCTATTTACTGTATAGTGTCGTATGGTATTTCATATAGAGTTAGGTAAGGTAGTGCATCCTTTGGGGACATTAGAGGAGGGCACTTGTAGTATAGTAGTTACAGTTGGGTAAATATAGCTTTGCAAGGGATCACTAGATGGGGGCATGTTAGTGGATCCAGTTAGAGAGTTATTAGATGTTAGTGTAGTACAGTGGTAGGACACAAGGTGGGGGCACTGAGCACATCCGGCTTAGTGAAGACTTGTAGGACACCAAGGGGTTAAGTGGGTGAAGTGTCGGTCGGGAACTGGTGTGAGGGATTTCCTAGATAGAGAGAGTTGGGGGGTGGACCCTGCTACTATGAGGACATCCATGATCCCGGGCTGTGCAACCGACTCAAGAAGTGAGGTGTGTGAAGGGTACCAGCAGCTGTAGTAAAGCCTGTGAAGGAATCACCGTGGGACTGTGTAGCCCTGGTACACAATACCAGGAGGATGAGTGGAGAGGTAACAGTTAAGGGCTCTTCATAACATCACGTACACTTCGGACACACCCAGCAGGGGTGTGGAGGGGAGTGATTCATTCAGTCAGATTCCTGTCCTTGGATAGAGCAGACGTGTTCAGTCTGAGCCTGTTAGCAGTTCAGAAAGTGGAGGCCAGTAAGGGCGAGATATAGATCACCTCAGCCTGGTCAAAGCTGTGCCCCACTGGAAGACAGACTGAGATATCTATTAAGAGTTGAGCAAATCGAAGGGCAAAGTGGAAGAGAACAGAGAAGTGCCATAGGTAAAGGATACCTGCACATTGTAACCGGTCACTGGGGACCGAAGGATCACTATAGCTTCAAGCATAGTGGTAAGAAAACCAGAGGCTTACCGGACCTTAGGTCGTGGCAAGCAGCCCTGAAGAGTTAGTACGTAACTGGGGTCAGGGGAAGTGAGGACCTTGAGTCTCTGCAGGACAAGATAGGAATTCAGCTCTCTCCACAGGAAGGCTCCGACCACAAAACTGACTGGGCAGAACAGCTTTGGAATAGCTGGAATTATAGAGGGAACTACGCTTCAGGCTGGTTGCACTCATCATCATTGGACAGTAAAGGAGGCCCCTAACTTGCTTAACCGTTGCCTCAAAGCTCATCCTCCATCAACCCCATCAGCCTCCCTGGGACCTGCCTTACCATCTTACAAGTAAAGGTATGGAAAGACGCTGACCGTGTGAGACTGAGTTATTCACTTGCATGCCTGCACAACCCTGCTTTAACTACCGACCTGAGGGAAGAGTCCCACCTGTAGGGGACCCGACATCTAGCTGCCTCACCATCCCCTCAGAGATCTACAGCAGCGCTGGTACAAATTACCAGAGACTACAGGTGGCGTCACGAACTGTAAATATATCTATCCCCTGTAAATATTCCCCCAACATACGCCAGACCGCCAGGGCCACAGACCGAGCCACAGCTACCTGTGACAAACCCCATAGACTTCCATGGGCTCGGCTCTGAGTACCCCATTGCCCTGGTAATCCACAATTGTGGTGGCGGGTCGCCACAAATTGGCGTCACGAACAGGATACGAAACTTGCAGCATTGCGAGCCCTGTGTGCCTGTGGATTGTTTTTGTGAAAAAGGACTGTTTGCACTTTTGGCGCCAAAAATCGCCATCTTTGTCGCCATATTCGCGCCCTCAGGCGCTGGAGAAGAAGGTGGGCGTACCTGAAAGAGCGCGCAGAGTCTTGGACACGCCCCCGGCTCTGACTCAGCGGCAGGTCCTGCAACAGGAAGTGAACGCTCTGACATCAGAGCGCCTGCGACGAAGGTCCTGTTCTCACTGCGGTGCCTGTGAAATAGCAGCGTCTGAAACCGGTAGGCTCCGTTTAACCAAGGGGGCGCTAAGATGTCACAACAACCGGCTGACAGTGCGGCCCCAGCCGGAGGCCCCAATCCCGCACCGCCTGGTATTGTAGCGCCAGATGGGGGCGCAGGCCCCGCACCCAGTCCGGTAGTCCCGATCATGCCACTAACGCTCCCATATATGCCTGGGGCGAAATGGCTTCCCCAGTACAGCGGTGAGCCAGGCACATTAGCAGGCTTCAAGCGGAAGTTATGCAGCATCCTAGAAATGTACTCCATGCCTGAGAGACAAAAAGCTGCTGTGCTAATAGGGCAGCTAACTGGCGCTGCTGAGAGGGAAGTGGAGACTTGGGATACCGTTGATCAGGAGTCGGTACCTGCGATCTTCCTTAAGCTGCATGCCATATTTGAAGACCGCACAGAAACGGATCTCCGGATGGCCTTCTATCACTGTTCACAACAGCCAGGTGACAGCATCCGGGACTATGCTTGCCGACTACAGGGAGCCCTGAGAGCCCTCAAGCAAATTAACAATTTAAATGCTATCGATGAGAATAAAATGCTGAAAGAACAATTTATACAGGGATTGAGATCCCAAGAGGAACGCAGAACTGTAAACTGGTGGTCCTTAGACCATCCGGATGCTACCTTTGATGCCCTAAAAGACATGGCAATAAAAGGGCTGAGGCCCCTGGGCAAACCTGAGGTGGCAACCCAACATCATCGGGGTGAAGTCACTCTGGAACCGGCAGTAAACCCCTTTTCCCCGCTAGTGGCCGAAGCCAAGACGCCGGTGACACCTCCTAGTGAATTGGACTGTCTGCGCTCAGAGGTGCGCCAGCTGACTAAAAATCTGGCTGCTGTAATGAGTGCCCTACAGCTGCGGAAAGAGGAGGAAGGGAAGATCTTGTTAGCTGACTGCCCAGAAGACGTCCCGTGGATGCACCGAAGAAGAAAGAAGACGTCGCCCCTCCGGAGGAGGACAATGCCACCCCCAGGAGCAACCCCTGATCAACACCCTCCTCGTCGAGAGATCATCTGTTACCGATGCAACCGGAAAGGTCATCTGTCTCCACAGTGTCCTTTAAACGGGCAGAACCTGGGTCCGAGGGCCAACACCCAGGAGAATACCCGTCAGGCCCCCTAGACTGGAACCGCAGGTATGTGGGCGGGCGACCCTACCTGTCTATTATTCTAGATGGTATTGCTGTTCCGGCATTGTTAGACACTGGGTCGCAGGTGACCCTAATACCTGATGCCCTATATACCAAGTACTGGTCAATGGACAGTCTTAAACCTCCGAGCCTTGACTTTACCGTGTATGCTTCTAATGGTCTTCCTGTAGAAGTACTTGGGACAAAATGTGTAGATGTAAAAGTGGGCAGAGAGGAGTTGAAAGACCAGGGGCTTCTGGTAGTAAAGACTGTAAATGAGGAGAACGGTTTAAATATAATTTTGGGTACTAACATTATCGGTAATTGTTTGGGAGAAGTTGTGTTCTTGCTCCAACAGCTCGCTGAGATTGCCCGACCAAGGCAGAGAGGAGTAATCCAAAGAGAGATCCGGGCCCTGGTGTGTCAGCAGCAAGCGAAGCTTACAGACGGTGAAATTGGTAATGTACGGGTCACTGACTCGGATCCTATTGTGATACCCCCAATGAGTGAAATGATCATCTGGTGCAGGGCAGCCATAGGTCTGAGAGGACAGAATTACCAAGCTGTAGTAGAACCCCACCATTCAGAACATAGACCTACACTTATGACTGCTAGAGGAGTAGTAGAAGTGGTGAATGGAAGAGTACCGGTACGGCTTCTCAATTGGGGAGATGATGAGGTAAATTTACCCCGTTATGCAACCATTGCTAAACTTCATGCTGTCGACAATAATTCTATTCTCCCGGCTGAGTCCTTAGACTCCTGTCAAATAGCGG
>JARQOD010000004.1:29990223-30109499 GCA_033576555.1 Oophaga sylvatica
AAAAGGCGACCTTTAGGGAATTTACTACCCGGCACTAATTCAATAGCGCAGTCATAGCTCCTATGGGGGGCAAGGATGCAGATTTACTTTCGCTAAACACATCAGAAAAATCAGTCAAAAAGTCAGGAACATCCTGAGCCTGGGGAGAGGCAGAAAAAACAGGAGTGTTGGCATTAACACATTGGCAGCCCCAACTGGTTACAGACACAGATTTCCAATCCAAAACAGGATTATGAGACTGTAACCAAGGGAAACCTAGTACAATAATGTCATGCAGATTATACAGCACCAAAAATTTGCAACTCTCCTGATGATCAGATTCAACCCTCATTAACACCTGAGTAGAGAACTGGGGTTTATTCTCAGCCAAAGGGGTAGAATCAATCCCCAGTTGGGGAATAGACTTCCGCAGGGGTATCAAGGGAAACCCACAACGCTTAGCAAAATCAAAATCCATCAGATTAATAGCTGCTCCCGAATCAACAAAATCCTGAGCAGAAAATGTGGACAGGGAGCAAATCAGGGTAACAGTCAACAGAAATTTAGTCTGAACACTACCCAAGACAACTGAGCATGCAAAACGTCTTCCCCGCTTAGGGCAGACTGAAATAGCATGAGAGGTGTCACCACAGTAGAAACATAACCCATTGCATTTTCGAAACTCATGACGCTGTGCCCCAGAAGCCACTCTATCACACTGCATGGGTTCAAAAGCTGGTTCACAAGGCAACACTATTCCACGCATACCTCTACGCTCACGCAAACGTCTGTCAATTTGAATCGCTAATGACATAGAATCATTGAGACCAGAGGGAGCAGGGAAACCCACCATAACATCTTTTACATCCTTTGACAGACCCTTCCGAAAAAGGGCTACCAAAGCATCACCATTCCATTTGGTCAGGACTGCCCACTTTCGGAATTTCTGACAGTACAACTCAGCGTCCTCAAGCCCCTGATTTAATGCCAACAAGGTTTTTTCAGCTTGATCAGTGACATTAGGTTCATCGTACAATAACCCCAGAGCCAGAAAAAATGCATCAACATTACTCAAAACAGGGTCCCCAGGTGTCAGGGAAAAAGCCCAATCCTGAGGATCGCCGCGCAGGAGAGAGATGACAATTTGAACCTGCTGTGCTGCGTTCCCTGAGGACTTAGGTTTTAAGGCAAAAAAACAACTTACAGTTATTTTTGAAATTCAGAAATTTAGCTCGATCCCCCAAAAATAAATCTGGCATGGGGATCCTAGGTTCCACAACCGGTAACCCTGCAAGATAGGTAGCAATACTCCGAACTTCAGTGGCAAGCTGATCCACACGGCCAGACAACTGTGCAAACTCCATTGAGAGAAAAAAAAAATCCTCCTCAGCACCCAGAGAAAAAGAGGGAAAAAATGCAACAAACAGAGAAAAAAAAAATTTCTGACCACTTCCTTTTTTCTTTTACTATTTTTCCCTTCTGTTGAGTACCATATAATTTTCAGTTTGGCCGGTGATACTGTTATGATTTGGTAGCTGAGGAGAGCAGGCAAAAACGGCAATACACCAGAGAGGTTGGAATCTACTGGATTGCTGTACCCTGACTAACCACCACAACTAAAGGCAGCCGTGGAGCGTTCCTAAGTTGTTCCTAGACGCCTCGTCACAGCCTGAGAGGTTAACTACACCTAAAGCTAGAAAGAGGAAAGCTCTCTGCCCCGGAGCAGATCCCCAAAGAACATAGGAAGCCCCCAAACATGTAATGGCGGTTAAACAAGAGGAAATACAGACACAGACAGAAAATAGTATGAGCAAACGTTGGGGCCCAATCTTCCTAGACAGAAAAGGATAGGAAGGACACTTACTGCAATCCAAAAAACCCTAAAAAATACCAACTCTACTAATTGCAAAAACACCTGAGATCACACGACCTCTACCACCTAAATTAGTTCTCTGGTGTAACAAAACTAAGCCGCAGCCACTGAAAAAACTGGAAAAGGCAAATGAACAAATAACAGTGGCTCCAGAAGAACTGAGAGGAGCCCAAGACCCCAGGGGGGGGGGGAAACCTGGCTAACCTCACAGAAATGCAGAGAAATATGCAAATGGTAAGCACAAAAACAAAAAACAGAAAATATCTTATCTGAGAGCAGGAGAAGAGGCAAGACCCAGCAAGCTTCCAAGTGAACCAGGAACAACAGTTGAGACAAGAACAATTGATCACCGGCAACCATGATGGGAGGGAACCTCCCTTATATAAGACCAGTCTGTAACTCCTTATTGCCAATCCTCATTGAATGGTTCAGTACTGTTTGTAACCACCAGAGGGAGCTTCTGCTCAGAATTCATTTCTAACACATTCACAACAGACCACTCACTGCTTCAATTTTGAATAAATTCCAACAGTGTCACCAGCAAAGCACCCCCACATCATCACACCACCTCCTCCATGAGCACAGAGGACTGAGACTGGAGAAAAAATAATTTGTGATCAGTCTGCCAATGAGATTTATTTCTTCTCATGTCACGGCCCTTCTCCTTGTCTCACAGAGATATAACTGCTTATGATACAGGTCTTCTGTCAGTTGAGACACAGGTCTTTGGAGCTGTCTTTTTTTCAGACTGCAGCCTGTCCTGATACATGACTAGGACAGTATGTCATTTGAATTACATGATGGTGGCCATTTTACCACATTCTTGGAGACCGTCTTTAAGGTGCTAAGGGAGATTATCTTTGTGATAGGACTGTCTATTTTAAAAACTAGCATCAGAAAGATGTCATTAGTGTACGGAGATGTACACCACTGCTCCCTCACATTGTTTAGGCTCTGATCCCAGTCATGCAAATCTGCTGCTATTCATTTTTGTTAAGCTAAGGACAGGTTCACATAGCGTTAATGCAGTCCGTTCAACGCATAGCGTTGACGGACTGCATTAACGCTACTGTCATATTGTGATCGCGTTTACTGGTCACGCTAGCGCAGCTTCTCTATCTGCGCTAGCTGTGACGGATCCCCGAACGCTGCAGACAGCGTCCGAGGGTCCGTCACAGAATGACGGCACATCGCTAACGTATGCCGCTTAGGATATGCGTTAGCGATGCGCTCGGTTATGTGAGTGAATGGCAGCGTTAATGCCGCGGTGTAACACTATCCGTTAAACGGACCTACCAATCGCTATGTGAACCCAGCCTAATCTACAGTACCCAGGATCAGCCACTAAGCACTGTGATGGAGCTGTGCAGATTTGCCCAGTACAGTATTTATAACTAGCCAATGCCAAAGCTCCTAGTAGCTGATGAGTTGGGGTGCGAGGTATTAGAACATGCACCTTCTGGCAGCTCTGGTATACTATATATGCTTACAATATAGCTCCTCTGTCAGTTGAGACACGACTCGGCAAATGTCCTGACACAGAAGGGCTGCAGTTTGAATTATGTGGCCATTTTATCACATTCTTGGAGAATCCCTTTCAAAGGGTTATCAACTAGAGGAAAACCGTTTTTTCTTAAACACCCCATGTAAAATAAAAAAAAAGGTATACACACATTATGACCTAAGAATAGGTTATCAATATAAAAGTGGTGGAAAACCCTTTTCAGTTGAACTCATATTATACCCCTATGGGTTTGTTTTTTTTTTCATAGAAGTATTCATCATAAGTGCAAGAACAGATTCTCCATTGTTTCGCCAGTCAAAGTAATGCTACATGAAAAGACTGATAAAATAGCCTTATGGTCATTTGGTGAGTTGATTTGTTTCCTACATTATGCACCGTTTTCATTATCCTAATTAGCTAGGGCTGCTAACTGCCATTTGGAAACATCTACTAATGCAGTTTGCAAAAGCTAGCAAATTGTGTTGGCAAATATGATCCCAGTTGTCAGAATACGTTTAGCCCTCACTATTGTCTCATCTGTATTCCCATTTACATAAAGCCTAGTTCCAAGTCCAAGGTAATTCCATGGAGTAGCGGGATACAAATTGCAACTGGCTGTGCGTGTCCTTGGCACCTGTTTGGTCATTTCAAGGCCAAGTGGTTTTTGTGTTAAATTACTGTGTTGATTTCCTAATGCACAGAGCAAATCCATGACTACATTTACCTAGAGGTTCAGAACTTGTGTTTTAGCCACCGTTTTTCATACTTCCCTGAACATCTATGTAAATAATGTGATTGAAATGACTGTCTGGCACGTTGATCGAAATGTCTGCTCACAACCAACATGCCAAATGTCTACCACTAAGAAAGTTTTGTATAGGGATGGATACATAGAACAAAAAGTTGAAGTGCCAGTCATTTCCCTGACCTGTATAGATGGGTTTTCCCATTTGGATCATATGGACAAGTCAACCACTGTGGATAGGTCCTATTGGTGGACATTGATGTCATACAGGGTGAAACCCTTCCAAAGACCTCCCTTAGAAAAAAATGGGTGGAAAAAGTTCTGAAATGATTCTTCTTGAGATGATTTTTCTTTTACATGACGAAAACCTGGCATTTTTAACAGGGGTGTGTAGACTTTTTTTTACATCCAGTGTTTTTGCCTGGAGTTTCAGAAGCTATAGATCTCATATTAAAAGGGTTGCCTATAATAAGACAAATCCTTTAAGAGAAATTGTCTATATAACAATAGTTTTAAAAAATATCTAAAGAACTCCAGTCTAAAGACATTTAGGTCTACAGTCATGGCCAAAAGTTTTGAGAATGACACAAATATTAATTTTTACAAAGTCTACTGCTTCACTTTTTCTAATGGCAATTTGCATATACTCCAGAATGTTATAAAGAGTGATCAGCTTAACAGCAATTACTTGCAAAGTCAATATTTGGCTAGAAAATGAACTTTATCCCCCAAAACACATTTCAACATCATTGCAGCCCTGCCTTAAAAGGACCAGCTGACCTCTTTTCAGTGATGGCTCCATTAACACAGGTGTGGGTGTTGATGAGGACGTGGCTGGAGATCAATCTGTCATGATTAAGTAAGAATGACACCACTGGACACTTTAAAAGGAGGCTGGTGCTTGGCATCATTGTTTCTCTTCTGTTAACCATGGTTATTTCTAAAGAAACATGTGCAGTCATCATTGCAATGCACAAAAATGGCCTAACAGGGAAGAGTATCGCAGCTAGAAAGATTGCACCTCAGTCAACAATCTATCGCATCATCAAGAACTTCAAGGAGAGAGGTTCCATTGATGCCAAAAAGGCTCCAGGGTGCCCAAGAAAGACCAGCAAGCGCCAGGACCGTCTCTTAAAATTATTTCAGCTGCGGGATCGGGCTACCAGCAGTGCAGAGCTTGCTCAGGAATGGCAGCAGGCAGGTGTGAGTGCATCTGCACGCACTGTGAGGCGGAGACTCTTGGAGCAAGGCCTGGTCTCAAGGAGGGCAGCAAAGAAGCCACTTCTCTCCAGAAAAAACATCATGGACAGACTGATATTCTGCAAAAGGTACAGGCAGTGGACTGCTGAGGACTGGGGTAAAGTTATTTTCTCTGATGAATCCCCTTTTCGATTGTTTGGGACATCAGGAAAACGCCTCATTCGGAGAAGAGAAGGTGAGCGCTACCACCAGTCTTGTCTCATGCCAACTGTTAAGCATCCTGAAACCATTCATGTGTGGGGTTGCTTCTCAGCCAAGGGAATCGGCTCTCTCACAGTCTTGCCTAAAAACACAGCCATGAATAAAGAATGGTACCAGAATGTCCTCCAAGAGCAACTTCTCCCAACCCTCCAAGAGCAGTTTGGCGATCAACAATGCCTTTTCCAGCATGATGGAGCACCTTGCCATAAAGCAAAGGTGATAACTAAATGGCTCAGGGAACAAAACATAGAGATTTTGGGTCCATGGCCTGGCAACTCCCCAGATCTTAATCCCATTGAGAACTTGTGGTCAATCATCAAGAGTCGGGTGGACAAACTGTGTCGACCCGCCACCACAATTGTGGATTACCAGGGCAATGGGGTACTCAGAGCCGAGCCCATGGAAGTCTATGGGGATTGTCACAGGTAGCGGTGGCTCGGTCTGTGGCCCTGGCGGTCTGGCGTATGTTGGGGGGAATATTTACAGGGGATAGATTTATATACAGTTCGTGACGCCACCTGTAGTCTCTGGTAATTTGTACCAGCGCTGCTGTAGATCTCTGAGGGGATGGTGAGGCAGCTAGATGTCGGGTCCCCTACAGGTGGGACTCTTCCCTCAGGTCGATGGTTATGGTGGGGTTGTGCAGGCATGCAATTAAATAACTCAGTCTCACACCGTCAGCGTCTTTCCATACCTTTTACTTGTAAGATGGTAAGGCAGGTCCAGGGAGGCTGATGGGGTTGATGGAGTTTTGAGGCAACGGCTGAGCAAGGCAGGGGCCTCCTTTACTTTCCAATGATGATGAGTCCAACCAGCATAAAGCGTAGTTCACTCCTGAAACTTCAGCTATTTCAAAGCTGTACTGCCCGGTCAGTTTTGTGGTGGAGCCTTCCAGTGATGAAACTAGGTTCTTCTATGCTTGGCCTAGCTCAAAGTTCCTATTCCACCTGACCCCTGTTACGTACTGACACTTCAAGGGCTGCTTTCTGTTACCTAAGGTCCAGTAAGCCTCTGGTTCTTTTACCACTATGCGTGAAGCTATAGTGATGCTTCGGTCTCCAGTGACCGGTGACAATGTGCAGGATACTTTAATCCTAAAGCACTTCTGATTTCCTTCCACTGTGCCTTTCGACTTGCTCACACTCTCAATAGCTGTCTCAGTCCGTCTGCCAGTGGGGCACAGCTCTGACCAGGCTGAGGTAATCTGGCTCCCTTTACTGGCCTCCACTTCTCTGAACTGCACACAGGTGGGATGACTCAGTCCTGAGCCACCCGAGCTAGACTCTGCTCCTTCCTTCTCGCAGGTCCAGGCTAGACTAACTGACCCTGAACACTCCCTGTGGGTGTGTCTAAGTGTATGTGATGTCATGAAGAGCCCTTAACCGTTACCTCTCCACTCATCCTCCTGGTACGGTGTACCTTAAATACCAGGGCTACACAAAACAAAAACCTAAAAATTCTGACAAAATGAAAGCATTGATTGTGCAAGAATGGACTGCTATCAGTCAGGATTTGGTCCAGAAGTTGATTGAGAGCATGCCAGGGAGAATTGCAGAGGTCCTGAAGAAGAAGGGTCAACACTGCAAATATTGACTTGCTGCATTAACTCATTCTAACTGTCAATATAAGCTTTCGTTACTCATATGTTTGCAATTATATTTCTGTCTGTGATAAAAACATCTGTCAAACACATATAAAAACCAGAGGGCAGCAGATCATGTGAAAATATAATATTTGTGTCATTCTCAAAACTTTTGGCCATGACTGTACATGTATGATGTCCTGTTAGAGACACCCTTCCATAAGCCAAACAGAGAGCTATGCAATGAGGATGAACTATAAAACCACCATTTGTTGCAGACTATTATATATGTAATTTTATTGCAAGTTTCTATAAGGACTTAAAAGGGAATCTGTCACCAAATTTTTGCCACCCAGTCTGAGAGCAGCATGATGGAGAGACAGAGCTCCTGATTCCAGTGATGTCTCACTTATTTGTTGTGGTTTTTATTAAATCACAGTGTTATCAGTAAGAGATTATCACTGGAGGACTAATAAACCTGCCGACATGTAATCCTCCATATTCATGAGCTCTATATAACCCCACCCACCACTGATTGGCATCTTTCTGCCTGTGCACAGTGTAAACAAAACGATGCCATTCAGTGATGTGGGCTGAGTTATACAGAGCTCAGTATTTTGACAAATTTTGGATTTGCAGCAGATAAAACAGTGATTTTATCAAAACTGCAGCAAGCAGCCCAGTAAGTGATACATCACTGGAATTAGGGTCTCTACCCCAACATGTTGCACTCAGATGTGGTAGCAAAAAACATGCAACAGATTTCACAGTGTATAATCACACTAGCATAGATTTTCTCATACGAGAGAATTGGACCGATTATGCTAATGACACTTGGATCAAACTCTGTTATCAGCAGCATATCTGCAGTTTCACTGGGCCATTTGCTAATGAGACAACTGATTTCTGTTCCTGCATAAACAATCCAATCACTCAATGAATAGGCAGCATTTTGCTCATTTAGTGTAATGCACCCATTGTCCTCCATATAGTATAATGCATCCTATAGTCCTCCACATAGTATAATGTGCCCCATTATCCTGCATACAGTATAATACACTCCTCATAGACCTCCATATAGTATAATATACTCCCCGCAGTCCTCAATATAGTATAATGCATCCCTTAACCCTCCATATCGTATAATGTACCCAATAGTCTTCCATGTAGTATAATGCACCTCATAATCCTCCATACGGTATAATGTACTCCCCATAGTCCTCCATATAATACACTCCCAATAGTCCTCAATATAGTATAATGCATCCCGTAGTCCTTCATATTGTATAATGCACTCCCATAGTCCTCCATATAGTACAATGCACTCCCAATAGTATAATGCACCCCAAAGTTCTTCATATAGTATAATGCATTCTCCATAGTATAATGCACCGCAAAGTCCTTCATAAAATATAATGCATTCACTATAGTCCTCTATACATTATAAAGCATTCCCTTAGTCATCCATACAGTATAATGCAGCGCCCATGTAGTATAATGCGCTCCGAATAGTCCTCGTTAGAGAATAATGCAGCCCCCATAAGGTAAACAGAGCATAATGCAGCCCCAATATAGTATACATAGTAAAATGCACTCCCCATAGTCCTTGAAAGAGTATAATGCAGCCCCCATAATGTACAACGCAGCCCCAACAGAGTATAACGCAGTCCAATAGAGTATAACGCAGCCCCCATACAGTATGATGCAGCTCCCACAGAGTATAATGCAGCCTCAAATAGTATAATATAGCCCCATAGAGTATAATGCAGCCCCCATAGAGTATAATGCAGCCCCATAGAGTATAATGCACACCCGATATTCCTCCAGTATTATGGTCACTGATTAGACTCACTGATTTCAAAATAAATAAATATAGTGCTCACCTCTCCTCTTTCCTCCACTGCACCGGGCTCTGCAGTGTGTCTATTCAGCAGCTCCACTGCTCAGCACAGCGTGGTGTGTGATGAAGTGACGTCATTGTGCCCGCTGCGTCACCTGATGTTCTCTCCTCCATCATTGATTTCCACTGTATCAGAGCATCTATGATGCTAGAACCAGTTGAATGTGGGGGAGGCGAAGCCAGTGCTGGCAGCGGTCCCCACTGACTCACAGGACCCATAGCAGCTACATGATGTGCCGCTATCAGCGACACGCCACTGGCTGTGGGCCCCTGTAGTGGTGGCCATAGGCAAATGCCTAGTTAACCTGCCATTAATGATAGACATGGTCATATGTGATATAGGCACCAAGATATTTCCCACCACATGCCTATAAAGTACTACTCCCTGGTGAAAATCATAGTAGATTACTAAAGTATCCATAAGAATCATTCACTATTTTTCTAGTTGGTATATGGTTTACAGGCTTTTTAACAAATGTGACAGCACAAAGTCTGAAACCCACGTTTATATGTAGCCAGTGAATCACATACGTGTGAACGCTTTACTCTGTACACTGGACTATGATGACTAATCTTGCTATCTGGGACGTCACAAGAAAGAGACCGACATGGGCCAGGTTCATACAGATCACCTTGACAAAGCTTTTGATGTATTTGTAGCAGATTGTAAAGTAAGAAGTATATAAGGCCCCGTGCACACGGTCATATGCAAAGACCATGTCCGCTGACACACATATCCCCCATGTGAAAAACTAATTGTCCCCTTAAAGCTAATAACCAATTAGACCACAACTGCAATCATCATTTTCCGATGACTTGTGAGGAGACTTTTCCTCTTCGTTGTCGAGGAATTTTGCAGAATTCTTTTAATTTAGCCACATTGCAAAGTTTATGAAGATGAACTGTCCATTACAGCTTTTACCCCAGCACAACAATGGGATTAAACTCCAGATTGTGACTCGAACAATCCAAAGCCTTAAAGGGAACTTCTCATGAGGAGTTTATACCTCAAACCAATGACATGTATGTACCGGGGCTTTGGGCTTTGAGGCTGATTAAATCCATAACTTGATTGTAGAAATAGAGTTTGGCATTTCTCAGCAATCTAGAGTTAAAAATCTGCATTATGCAAATGAGCTGTAAGTGCTTTGGGGCGGGACATTGCCCTTTCAGCTCTTCTCCCCTCCCTCATTACTTCCCGCCTGCCTCGTGCCAGGTGAGTCTTTTTTTAGTGACATGCCTCTCCTGTCCGAGATTTCTCACAAGTGCCGTTAGTTCCTTGGTTGATACAAAGCGCTGCGGAATATGTTGGCGCTATATAAATAAAGATTATTATTATACATGCGCAGTAAAGTCCTTATGACTTAGTTACCCAGTGAATCAATATGCAAATGTGCCGCCCCTGGCATGAACAGCACATGTGAACGTTCTTGGGCAGTCAAGGCAGGAGAGTTAAACAAAACTGACCTGTCAGTCTGACACAGGGGGGCAGGCTGTGGGTGGGGGAGGAAGGGCAGGAGAGCTGCAAGTGCAATGTCCCATCCCAAAGCGCTCATTTTCATAAGATGTAAATGGTGGATTGCTGAGACATACCAAACTGGATTTCTAACATTAAAGTATGCATTTTATCAGCCTCAAAGTGCCTGTACATACAGTTGTGCTCAAAAGTTTACATACCCGGCAGAATTTTTGCTTTCTTGGCCTTTTTTCAGAGAATATGAATGATAACACCAAAACTTTTTCTCCACTCATGGTTAGTGGTTGGGTGAAGCCATTTATTGTCAAACTACTGTGTTTTCTCTTTTTAAATCATAATGACAACCCAAAACATCCAAATGCCCCCGGATCAAAATTTTACATACCCCATTAAAACCATGTATCGCCCCTCTAACATCAATGACAGCTTGAAGTCCTTTGTGTTAGCTGTGGATGAGGTTCTTTATTTTCTCAGATGCTATAACTGTCCACGCTTCTTGGCAAAAATCCTCCAGTTCCTGTAAATTCCTGGGCTTTCTAGCATGAACTGCACTCTTGAGATCTCCCCAGAGTGGCTCAATGATATTGAGGTCCGGAGACTGAGATGGCCACTCCAGAACCTTCACTTTGTTCTGCTGTAGCCAATTACAGGTCGACTTGGTCTTGTGTTTTGGATTTTTGTCATGTTGGAACGTCCAAGTACGTCCCATACGCAGGTTCCGGGTTGATGATTGCAAATTTGCCTCCAGTATTTGCTGATAACGTGCTGCATTCATCTTTCTTTCAACTTTGACCAAGTTTCCTGTGCCTTTGCAGCTCACACATCCCCAAAACATCAGTGATCCACCTCCGTGCTTTACAGTAGGAATGGTGTTCCTTTCATCATAGGCCTTGTTGTCCTCTCTCCATATGTAACGTGTTATGTTTCGGTAGCTGAGGAGTGCAGGTAAAAAAGGCAATACACCAGAGCAGTTGGAATCTATGAGATTGCAGTACCCTGACTAACCACCACAACTAGAGGCAGCCGTGGAGCGTTCCTACGTTGGTCCTAGACGCCTCGTCACAGCCTGAGAAACTAACTACACCTAAAGATAGAAAGAGGAAAGCTATCTGCCCCGGAGCAGATCCCCAAAGAACATAGAAAGCCCCCAAACATGTAATGGCGGTTAGACAAGAGGAAATACTGACACAGACAGAAAATAGTATGAGCAAACGTTGGGGCCCAAACTACCTAAATAGAAAAGGATAGGAAGGACACTTACTGCAATCCCAAAAAACCCTGAAAAGCACCAACTCTACTAATTTCAAAAACACCTGAGATCACACGACCTCTACCACCTAAATTAGTTCTCTGGTGTAACAAAATCAAAACAGCAGCCACTGAAAAAACTGGAAAAAGCAAATGTACAAACATCAGTGGCTGAACTAAACTGAGAGGGCAAAAGCCCCCAGAGGGGACCCAGAAGGCCCCCACAGAAGTGCAGGACAAAATGCAAAAATCAAGCACAAAAACAAAAAGAAGAAAATGTCTTATCTGTTAGCAGGAGATGCAGACACGACACAGCAGGCTACAAAGGAAACAGGAATCAAGGATTGAGACCAGAACAATTGATCACCGGCAACCCTGATGGGAAGGCGACTCCCTTAAATAAGACCAGTCAGTAACACCTGATTCCCAATCCTCACAATCTTCACTGGACAGTTCAGTACCGCTTGTAACCACCAGAGGGAGCCTCTGCTCAGAACTCATTTCAAGTCCATTCACAACAGTAACGTTTATGGCTGTGGGCAAAAAGTTCAAGTTTGGTCTCATCACTCCAAATTACCTTGTTCCAGAAGTTTTGAGGCTTGTCTCTGTGCTGTTTTGCATATTGTAGGCGAGATACTTTGTGGCATTTGCACAGTAATGGCTTTCTTCTGGCGACTCGACCATGCAGCCCATTTTTCTTCAAGGGCCTCCTTATTGTGCATCTTGAAACAGCCACACCGCTAGTTTTCAGAGAGTCCAGTATTTCAGCTGATGTTATTTGTGGGTTTTTCTTTGCATCCCGAACAATTTTCCTGGCAGTTGTGGAAATTTTTTTTGTTGGTCTACCTGAGCGTAGTTTTGTTTTTACAGAGCCCATGATTTTCCATTTGTTAATCACAGTTTGAACGCTGCTGACTTAGGAAGGTTTACAACTGTTCCAAGTTTTCTCCATTTGTGTATAGTGGCTCTCACTGTGGTTTGCTGGTGTCCCTGAGCCATAGGCCGGGGTCACACTTGTGAGTGCTATGCGAGAAACTCGCGCGAGTCTCTCGCATTAATACCCGGCACTGCCGCCGGCACTCGGATTGGAGCATTCAGCTGCATAGAAATACATGCAGCCGCACACTCTGGTCCCGAGAGTCGGCGGCAGTGCCGGGTATTGATGCGAGAGACTTGCGCGAGTTTCTCGCATAGCACTCACAAGTGTGACCCCGGCCTTAGTGTTGGATTTCCAGACTAGTACATGTCAATTAGTTTATTTGGCATCAGTATAAAGTCTTCTCAGAAGGTGGCATCAGGTGCGGGTTTATGAGACCTTGTAGTCGTTTCACATTGCTACATCATGTTTAGATTCAGCAGTTCTTGCAGTGATCATGTCTGGTGAGATGAATCAAAACTGGTGGACTTACAGGTGCTTCTCACAAAATTAGAATATCATCAAAAAGTTAATTTATTTCAGTTGTTCAATACAAAAAGTGAAACTCATATATTATATAGAGTTATTACAGAGTGATGTAGATTTGTGTTAATGTTGATGATTATGGCTTACAGCCAGTGAAAACCCAAAAGTCATTATCTCAGAAAATTAGAATACTTTATAACACCAACTTGAAAAAATTATTTTAAAATCTGAAATGTTGTCCTACTGAAATGTATGTTCAGTAAATGCACTCAATACTTGGTAGGGGCTCCTTTTGCATCAATTACTGCATCAATGAGGAATGGCATGGAGGCAATCAGCCTGTGACACTGCTGAGGTGTTATGGAAGCCCAGGTTGCTTTGATAGCAGCCTTCAGCTTGTCTGCATTGTTTGGTCTGGTGTCTCTCATCTTCCTCTTGACAATACCCCATAGATTCTCTATGGAGTTAAGGTCAGGTGAGTTTGCTGCCAATCAAGCACAGTGATACTGTTGTTTGTAAACCAGGTATTGGTACTTCTGACAGTGTGGACAGGTGCCAAGTCCTGCTGGAGAATGAAATTTCCATCTCCTAAAAGCTTATCGGCAGAGGGAAGCATGAAGCGCTCTAAAATTTCCTGGTAGACAGTTGTGCTGACTTTGGTCTTGATAAAACACAGTGGACCTACACCAGCAGATGACATGGCTCCCCAAACCATCACTGACTGTGGAAACTTCACACTAGACCTCCAGCAGCTTGGATTGTGACCTCTCCACTCTTCCTCCAGACTCTGGGACCTTGTTTTCCAAATGAAATGCAAAATTTACTTTCATCTGAAAATAACACCTTGGACCACTGACAACAGTCCAGTTCTTTTTCTCCTTGGCCCAGGTAAGACGCTTCTGGCATTGTCTATTGGTCATGAGTGGCTTGACACAAGGAATGCTACACTTGTAGTCCATGTCCTGGATATGTCTGTGTGTGGTGGCCCTTGAAGCAATGACTCCAGCAGCAGTCCACTCCTTGTGAATCTCCCTCAAATTTTTGAGTGGCCTTTTCTTAACAATCCTTTCAAGGCTGCGGTTATCCCGGTTGCTTGTGCACCTTTTTCTACCACACTTTTCCTTCCACTCAACTTTCCATTAATATGCTTGGATACAGTGCTCTGAACAGCCAGCTTCTTTAGCAATGACCTTTTGTGGCTTACCCTCCTTGTGGAGTGTGTCAATGAATGCCTTCTGGACATCTGTCAAGTCAGCAGTCTTCCCCATGATTGTGGAGCCTACTGAAACAGACTATAGGACCTTTTTAAATGCTTAGGAAGCCTTTGCAGGTATTTTTTGGTAACTATTCTAATTTACTGAGATAATGACTTTTGGGTTTTCATTGGCTGTAAGCCATAATCATCAACATTACCAGAAATAAACACTTGGAATAGACCACTCTGTGTGTAATGACTATATAATATAGGAGTTTCACTTTTTGTGTTGAAGAACTGAAATAAATTAACTTTTTGATGATATTCTAATTTTGTGAGAAGCACCCATAGTGGATAAGGGGTGTAATTACTTTATCACAAGATGGGCTAAGCACTTTTTCGTCAATGTATAAAAACACAATTTAACTTCTTAATGACCAGGCCTAAACGGATCTTAATGACCAGCGTGTTTTTTCTTTTTGTTTTTGCCTCTCCTTTTTTTCAGCAGCTATAACTGTTTTAGTTTTTCGCAAAGCAAACAGCCTTTTCAGAGAGAAAGAAGACAGGAACCCTAGTGCCATCTATTGGCAGCAGTGATCCTAAAACTTAATATCAACCTTTTAATATGCCTTGCCACCTGACTTAGGATAAAAAGCATGTTTGGGGGTGTTTGCCCCTCATCAGTGCAAAGCAAGAGAGCCGACTAGGCTCGGTAAGAGGCTTCTGACCTTGGATCTGAGAGGTAATGTAAGGAAAACTTGTAGGCCGCGCAATGCTCCCCTGTAAGTGTGAATATGTAACTAGTCTTGTCAGAAAAGTAGAGTACTTGAACTCTAGCGCCACCTTCTGGATGCAACAAGTCAATATCGACTTTTTTTTACTGACATGACTGTTTGAGCTTTTGTATTATGGGGGGACAAATTGTATTATTTTTCAGCGCTGATATGGGTATATATAAATTACTGTCTAATTTATATAATAAAGAAGGAATTTCGAAAAAAGCATTTTTTTAAATATTTTTTACTATTCACATTTCAAGAAAAATAACCTGTTGAATGAATTATCCAGGTTATTACAGTTATGTAGAGAGATATCTAATATTAACCTTGTGCTGTCAATTTGCCATAGTTTAAGAGGTTAAGGTCAGGATCAAGCACTTGGTCATTATCAAGTGAAGAACAGATTGTTATATTATTTGTGTCATGTTTAATATTACAAATATTATGATGATCTGAAATATTTGTAGGAAATCTATCACCAGGTGTTAGATCCTCCAACTGACCAGAGCAGGTGCAGAGGCCCTGATTCCAGCGATCTGTCACTTACTAGGCTGCTTGCTGCAGGTTTGCTAATATCACTGTTCTCTGAATAACCCTGCCCACACCGCTGATTGGCAGCTTCCTGTGTACACTGTGCATAGGCAGAAAGCTGTAATCAGTGGTGCAGGAAGGGTTATACAGGGCTCATAAATAAGGAGGACTACATGGCAGCAGGTTTACTAGTCCTCTAGTGATAATCTCCTGCTGATAAAACAGTGATTTTATAAAAACTACAGCAAGCAGCCCTGTAAGTGACACATCACTAGAATCAGTGTCGCTATCTCTACATTACCCTGTTCTCAGATTAGGTGCCAAAAACATGATAATACATTCCTTTTAAAACTTTGGGGAGAGGGCAAATACTTTTTCTCAGCACTCTGTTTATACAGTGGGTATGGAAAGTATTCAGACCCTTTACATTTTTCACTCTTTATTTCATTGCAGCCATTTTCTAAATTCAAAAAAGTTCATTTTTTCTCATTAATGTACACCCTGCACCCCATCTTTACTGAAATAAACCAGAAAAGTAGACATTTTTGCAAATTTATTAAAAAGAAAAACCGAAATATCACATGGTCATAAGTATTCAGACCCTTTGATCAAACCAAGGAGCTTAGAGACAGAATTGTGGCAAGGCACAGATCTGGCCAAGGTTACAAAAGAATTTCTGCAGTACTCAAGGTTCCTAAGAGCACAGTGGCCTCTATAATCCTTAAATGGAAGAAGTTTGGGACCACCAGAAGTCTTCCTAGACCTGGCCGTCCAGCCAAACTGAGCAATCGTAGGAGAAGAGCCTTGGTGAAAGAGGTAAAGAAAACCCCAAGATCACTGTGGCTGAGCTCCACAGATGCAGTAGGGAGATGGGAGAAAGTTCCACAAAGTCAACTATCACTGTAGCCCTCCACCAGTCGGGTCTTTATGGCAGAGTGGCCCAACGGAAGCCTCTCCTCAGTGCCAGACATATGAAAGCCCACATAGAGTTTGCTAAAAAAACACATGAAGGACTCCCAGACTATGAGAAATAAGATTCTCTGGTCTGATGAGGCGAATATAGAACTTTTTGGTGATAATTCTAAACGGTATATCTGGAGAAAACCAGGCACTGCTCATCACCTGCCCAATACAATCCCAACAGTGAAACATGGTGGTGGCAGCATCATGCTATGGGGATGTTTTTCAGCTGCAGGGACTGGACGACTGGTTTCAATTGAAGGAAACATGAATTCAGCCAAGTACAGAGATATCCTGGATGAAAACCTCTTCCAGAGTGCTCTGCACCTCAGACTTGGCCGAAGGTTCACCTTCCAACAAGACAATGATCCTAAGCACACAGCTAAAATAACAAAGGAGTGGCTTCAGAACAACTCTGTGACCATTCTTGATTGGCCCAGCCAGAGCCCTGACCTAAACCCAATTGAGCAACTCTGGAGAGACCTGAAAATGGCTGTCCACCAACATTCACCATCCTATCTGACAGAACTGGAGAGGATCTGCAAGGAAGAATGGCAGAGGATCCCCAAATCCAGGTGTGAAAAACTTGTTGCATCATTCCCAAGAAGACTCATGGCTGTAGTAGCTCAAAACGGTGCTTCTACTCAATACTGAGCAAAGGGTCTGAATACTTATGACCATGTGATATTTCAGTTTTTCTTTTTTAATACATTTTCAACAATTTCTACATTTCTTTTTTTCAGTGAAGATGGGGTGCAGAGTGTACATTAATGAGAGAAAAAAATAACTTTTTTAAATTTACCAAATGGGTGCAATGAAACAAAGAGTGAAAAATTTAAAGGGCTCTGAATACTTTCCGTACCCACTGTACACTGTATATTGCTCTTGTTTAAATGGAATCTGTCAGCCATTTTTGCTATGTAACCTGACAGCAGCATGATGTGGGAACAGAGTCCCTGATTCCAGCAATGTATCACTTAGTTTACTCAGTGCAGCAGTTTTGATAGAGTCACAGTTTTCTGCTGCAGATCTAGCAGAGCTCGCAATGCTGAGCCCTATATAACCCCGCCCACACCACTGATTGGCCTCTTTCTGTGTGCGCTGTATATTGACAGAAGGCTGCCAATCAGTGCTGGGGTGAGGCTGGACCAGGATGTACGAGACGCCTAGTCCTCTAGTGATAATTTCCTGCGAAAAAACGCTGATTGTATTGAAAGAGCAAAACACAGCTCAGTAAGTGACACATCACTAGAATCAGGGTCTCTGCTCCAACATTATTGTGTCTTCAGATTGCATAGCAAAATTTTTCCATTTTTGCCCTAGTTTTAAAACATTCATAAGGAAATCAAGCCAAATATTGCAGCTTTAGCACAATTGCGGCAAAAAATGTACCCATAGATGCAGTGATAAAGTAACATTCTCATTGCCAGTCATGCCGAGTTCCGGAATCTTTTGTGGGTTCCTACAGAGCTCAGCGGTCCCGTTTTCTCATCATTGTCTTGTCTTAAAGTTTTAATTATAACAATGAATGTGAAGTGCCCGTATAAAGTGAACGATCCTTCGGAAAGTATCAGCAATAAACCTACATAGGGGTTATTACAGAGGGAGCGCTCTCTTCTCTCCCTTTTATTGTTTCTAAACATTATTCATGTCTTCTAGCATTTTGGGGAGAATATTTCATTGCCTGTTTATTATAAGCAGATGATAGGATTTATCAGGAGAAATATACTGTGGATAAATATTTTACTCCTACAGTAACCCACACGGCTCTCGACTACCTGCAATACTCTGTAAACTGAATAAAACAAAAGGTATGGAGAAAGAAATAAAATACCTTATTAAAATAGATAAAAACCCATTTAAAGGGAATAGGTCACTTGGTTTTTGCTTTCCTCATCTAAGAGCAGCATAGTGTAAAGATTGAGACCCTGATTCCAGCAATGTATCACTTAGTTTACTGGGTGCATCAGTTGTGCTACAATCAGAGTTTTTGTATTTAGCATGCAGTGGAGCTGAGAAAGCTAGCCTCGCCCACACCAGGCTATGTATGTACATGGTCTATTGACTTTGAGCTGCTTATCAGAGGAGGGGGCGTGGTCAGACCAGGGCTCACTTCCACTGTGATCCAAGTAGTGATTATCTCCTGGTGATAAAACCTTCATTGTAAGAAAACAACAGCACCCAGCCTAATAAGTGACACATCACTGAATCTGTGTCTTAGCCCTAACTTCATGCTGCCCTTATATTACAGAACAAAAAACTGCTGACAGATACCCTTTGATATAACCTCTTGGTACAAGAGCATCATATCATGGACATACTGGAGAGCGCCAGAGGACCTGTCCTGTCTTGAGCTACATTCATTTAAAACCTAGGATAGGAACAAAATTAACATATACCCTGATATAAGTAAGTAAAAAGCAACAGTGCATATAAATAACATAGGCTACTTAGAAAAAATGTTTTTGATCAAAAAATTGTACAGACCATCCCACCAGCGCCAAGGTGTTCCCAGTCAGGACGGTCCTATCCTCTAGTATTAAAGTCTCACCAGGTGTCAAAAATGACCTCAATGTGAGTAAGGGCTGAGCAGGACCGGCACCCAACTATGGACACCCAGCAATGGGAAGCTATATAAACCTAATGTTCAGCTCAAAGAAAGGGAAAAGGGGAGGCAAAACCGGAAGAAGTGAACAGGAGTATGAGTTGGCATACGTACAGCATGTATTACCGGGAGGGACACTCCCTCGAGAAAAAAGATCTGACACTTTCATCTGGTTGCAAAATGCCTTTCAGAAAAAGAACCAGCCTTAGGCCGGCGTCACACTGCCGAGTTTGATGCGAGTTAGTCGCACGACTTTCTCGCATCAACACCCGGCACGGCCGCCCGCTCTCGGACCAGAGTGCGCGGCGGAATAGAAATACATGCAGCCACACACTGAGGTCCGAGAGCGGGCGGCCGTGCGGGGTGTTGATGCGAGAAAGTCGTGTGACTAACTCGCATCAAACTCGGCAGTGTGACGCCGGCCTTACCAACACCAGGTCAGATTACCAATGTACTAATAGGATGCAGCAGACCCCAGTATAAAGGCGGGGGGGCAGCACAGGTGAAAAATACTGATGCAAACAACCGTTCATAAACCTACCAAGGCATGCACACAGACGAGGCTCGAATAGGGCGTCAGTCACACAGGTACGTGTGATGCACAGAGTCTGGCTTACAGCCTATTGATGATGCCCATACTATAGGATCTGGCTGCCCAGCACTATATGAGTGCACCCCACAAGGACAGACACCCCAATACACCCAACCAACACTAAAGGTCCTGGCTGCAGAAAAATATGCAATAAAATGATGAGAAATGATGTATATATGTATATAATGATGGAGCCCTGTGCAAGCCTCCTCTCTAGTGTGCATTTTTAATACTAGGCAGCCCCCTTCCCCATGAATTGGTACGATTGTGAGTGGTTATTTCAGCAGTATATTGCACCCCTGCCTTTAGCGTGTGCCTCTTAAAGCTCCAGAGGTTTCTTTTATTTCACCACTGGAATGGCGCTGAAAATCCAAGTTAATTACCCCCCTGTCTGATACTCACTTTCTGGCATTTTCATCTGTTTTTCCCGCCGCTCTGGTCCGTATCCTGCAGTTTCTGACCAGCCGGAAGCTCCAGAGTTTCATGGAACGGCGCCGAGGTCACTTTTCAATACAAGTCTATGGGAGCCTCGTTCTGTCCTCATTCTGCCTCTCAAAGACTTACATTGAGAGTTTGTGACGTAGCTTCTGATTTCCGGCCACTCAGAAGCTGCGCTCACAAGATGGCGCCGCGGGGACTGGAGCGGTGCCGAAAAATGATGAAGATGCCGGAGGGTGAGTATATGACTGCGGGCAGGGGGCTTACGTTTTACAGCACCATTCCAGCGCTGAAAAAAAACCTGCAGGACTGAAATCGGCTCCTTGTACTCCAGCAAGAATAGAGTGGCGCAAGCCAATTTTAATGAATTGGCCCCATAGACTTTCTTCTGCCTCTTGAGCTGTTTTTTCAGAGATTGCTGAGAACTTCAGGACAACGATCTGCTGCACGTTGGGAAGGCACTAGAGACTAATACAAAATAAAATGATAGTTATTCTTCAAATGGAATCTGTCAGTTGGTTTTTGATATGTAAACTAAGGGCTGCATGATGTAGGGGATGAGACACTGATTGCAGCGTTGTATCACTTATTAGGCTGTGTGCTGTTGTTTCCATACAATAAGTGTTTTATCACCAGGAGATTATCACTGCCTGGACTACAGGGCATGAGAGCTCTGGTCTGACCACGCCCCTTGCTCTGATAAGCAGCTCACTGTCAATAGACAGTGTACACAGAGAGCTGCGGTGTGGGCGGGGTTAGCTTTCTGAGCTCTGCTACATCTAAAAACTCTAATTATGTCACAACCGCTGCACCCAGTAAACTAAGTGACACATCGCTGGAATCAGGGTCTCTGCCCCTACATTATGCTGCTCTCATATGAGATAGTAAATACAAGGTGACAGATTCTCTTTAAAGTTCTGTTCTTGTCTAATCCTGTCTCTTATTTCTCATTCTGGTTGTAACTCCGGCATCTCCCGCTCTTCTCCCACCTGTCGACACCTGTCAATTACTGATAAGATTTTTTTTATTAGCTGTTTGGTTGTGATTCCATCTGCTGACTCCCATCTACGTGTCTCCTCTCAGCTACCACCAACTGGAGGCTTCTCTGGGGGATGTGATATGGAAATCCTCATCCGGCAAAGATGCCTGCTGCCTTCAACATCTCCGTGCAATTATTAGAGAAAGAGACCAGACATATGGAAATCATGAATATTCACAATTATAATGGAAAAACTTGTACAATTTCAATTTTTTAAAGTATCCATCTTATACATTTTTGGTTGTTTTTTTTTTATGTTGTCACGTTGCCACATTCCATTGTATTATCTCAAATATAATGTGAGTTTACTAACATAAAATCATAAAACATGTCAGCTTTGAAGTATAAGGACGGCATCAGATAATAATTAATAATAATAATAATAATAATAGTATATAACAACCAGAAACAGGTCCAGATGCTCCAGGTTGTGATATTTTAGAGTGTGGGGGGGGGGGCGGGGATTATATCACTTGTGTTGTACTGACATCTGGTGGACAACTGTGGAATTACATTAATAGCAGCATTGAAATGCAGCACCAATTTTGCTCAGTATTACCAGATCAGAAAACTATTAACCTTTTTTTTTTATGTTGCATGCCATAAACGTAGATGTTGCACTTTGTGCAGATACACTTAAAACCTTGCTACATTACAATCCGCTATATTAAAACTATTATTCTTTAATATTTCTTTTACTAGACGTTCCTCCAACCTCCTGCATTGCAGCATGAGGATCTCCTCCTTAATAAAAGCTGCCTGCACGCCGGCTTCTGTGACTAAGATCCATGAAATATTTGATCCTTTCCTGCTGATTGGCAGCGAGTTTGAAATCTGGGCTCAGATAAAATCCATACCCCGAGCCAAGGCTACTTCTAAACCAGAGATTTTAAATACCTAAATTGGCTGCGCCGTCGCTTTTAATAAAAGCTTGTGGACGGTTGAGCCTCCCGAGTTCTTTATTTTGATGGTTATAGCTATTCCTTTGGTCCGATGCCAGAGGCCACTTTATTTGGCATCAGTGCTATTCCTCCCATATCGGATCGGTCAGTTAGGGCTACCTGATTAATTATAAGACTCCGCGCCCGTCACTTTTCCATATGGTCTTCTCTGGTAAAGTCACTGCCCATTTTTCGGAGAATTCTTCCATATGAATGGAGCACATATGAATGGAAACACTCTCATTTACATCTGCGGGGGAATCCTGTCCGGATCCCATTGAGATCAAGCCAACAGATCTGGGCTTATGTGTATTCAAACCTCCCATCTCTGTAGGGTAGAAAAAAGGGACACCATCTGAAGTGTGTAAGGACAATTTTGTTGTGTTCCCACACTAAAATAGTGCCCCTAATGAAGCCCCCTAGTAGTATTCCCAAACAGTTTAATATGCCTTTATTGGCCACTATGCATCACGATGCTCCAAAGATGTCCTCCTTATGCATCGATGCTCCCACATTGACCTTTTACACACACATTATGATGCCCTCACAGTTCCCGCCACAAACTATGATGCCCCCACAATTCCTTCTGCATGGTTGCTTACACAAACTATGACGCCCCCACAGTGTCACCATACACAATATGTCATCCCGAGCACCCTACACAGTATGATGTCCCTACACCCCCCCACAAACACACACACTATGATGCCCCCCAGTGTGTCACCATACACATTATGTCATCCTGAACACCCCACAACAGTATGAAGCCCCTACACTCCCCCAAATATACACACACACTATGACGCCCCATAATGTCACTACACACATTATGTCACCCAAAGCTCCAAAACCAGTATGATGCACCCCACACACTAGGATGTCTTAACACACATTATGCCTCCTACACAGTGTGATTTCACCACAGTCCCCCCACACAGCATAATGCTTCCACAAACGCCCCCACGTACAATTGGATGTCTCCACACACAGTACAAAACCTTCAGTGTCCGACTGCCCCCACAACACACACCATAATGCTCCCACAGTTCAACCACACAGTAGGATGTCCCACACATAGAGTATCACACCTCCGATATTCCCCCACCACACAGTATGATGCCCCCACAGTACCTACTTCCCCCAGTATGATACTTCACTGGTCAAACTAAAAAAAAAAATCCCTAGCCCCTGTCCATGATGAACGGAGTAGATATTTGCTCTGTGCTGTGTCTGTGGCGCAGCAGGGAGGATGTAGTGACATGATCACGCCTCCTGTGCTGAGCCTCAGAAGGTACATATGAATGGTGGAGCCGGGAGCTAGTGCTCCTTGCTCTATCATTACATATCATTGTGTTTGTGTTCAAAAAAATGAGGAAATGGCTGAAAGCTGATCATGGACAATGGGTCAGCTCACAAATCCTGGACTGTCCTGGTTGGAGTGTAGAATTACTCTACAGTAAGTAGTCAGGGATGCCGCTGTACAGGGAAAAGCGGTAAAGAAAGAAGGGACCAGATTCTGAAAAAAAAATGTAGAAAAGGAGGGACAAAGAAATTTTAGACTTATAATATGATAGGTCTGTCTAAAAAAGATGTACGGTTAGGACACACTTGATGTCTTTTTAAGGCACACTTAAAACTGCGTACACAGGGAATTAACCTGTTTGTCTAGAGTAGCGCATTCCAGAAAGCTGGTGCAGCACAAGAAAAGTCTTGGAGATGGAGTGAGATGTTTGAATTATAAAACATTCTACAATTTTTGTTTTCTTAGAATAAGAACCTTGCAACAGGAACCTCTGGATGAAATCAGAAGTCCAGACAGGGATCACAGATCTCTGTAGGTACCGTATTATGGCTCCTTATAACATGTAATAAGGCTATGTTCAGAAATCACCCAAGGATATAGGAACACTTGCATCCTACAGTACACACTTAAACACATTTATATGATGCATATAAGAAATGTAAAGTAAAACCAATGTATCTGTTTATATGAAAGTAACACACAGCAAATTCCTGTTTGTTTTGCAGGGTGCCGATTTGGAGGCTCTATCATGTCTACAGCACCAGATGGCGTTGCATCATGTTACATCTGAACTATATAATGATTTTGCCTAATTAGTATTTTACACTGTTCGATGTCAGTGCACACTTCACATATTAGAAATAGGGTCTTTTAAAAAAAAAATTCCCTGTTGATACCTCAGAAGAATACTGCTATCATGGTGGGACAGAGAAATGTTTCACTAAGCAACTCAACAGCATCTGCTCTCATGGGAAGAGTCATCACCGTCCACAGTGTGCAGCACGGCTGCCAGTAAGTAACAAATAATTAGATGTTTCTCTTGGAATATTTGGTGGTAGAGTCATAGTTTGTGTAGTCCCCAGGGCAAAAACAAGCTCCGTTGGTGCTAAAGGTGGCTGTTACAGAATGTGCTCCACCACCGTCGGGTGACGTTCAACATGATAATTGCCAAATAGGTAAATTATCCCGATGCACCTTTCCCCACTATTCCCTACATGATAGTTGCCAAATAGGTAAATTATCCCGATGCACCTTTCCCCACTATTCCCTACATGATAGTTGCCAAATAGGTAAATTATCCCGATGCACCTTTCCCCACTATTCCCTACATGATAGTTGCCAAATAGGTAAATTATCCCGATGCACCTTTCCCCACTATTCCCTACATGATAGTTGCCAAATAGGTAAATTATCCCGATGCACCTTTCCCCACTATTCCCTACATGATAGTTGCCAAATAGGTAAATTATCCCGATGCACCTTTCCCCACCAATCCCTACATGATAGTTGCCAAATAGGTAAATTATCCCGATGCACCTTTCCCCACTATCCCTACATGATAGTTGCCAAATAGGTAAATTATCCCGATGCACCTTTCCCCACTATTCCCTACATGATAGTTGCCAAATAGGTAAATTATCCCGATGCACCTTTCCCACTATTCCCTACATGATAGTTGCCAAATAGGTAATTATCCCGATGCACCTTTCCCCACTATTCCCTACATGATAGTTGCCAAATAGGTAAATTATCCCGATGCACCTTTCCCCACCAATCCCTACATGATAGTTGCCAAATAGGTAAATTATCCCGATGCACCTTTCCCCACTAAGCCCTACATGATAGTTGCCAAATAGGTAAATTATCCCGATGCACCTTTCCCCTAAGCCCTACATGATAGTTGCCAAATAGGTAAATTATCCCGATGCACCTTTCCCCACCAATCCCTAGTTTTTATCTATATACAGAGGGTCTAAGGGGAGAGTGCAAAAAGGAGACTTATAGGTCAATCAATGTTCCTCTGAGAATTAATATATAAAATAGCCTCTTCAGAGCGGAAGCGGACAAGAACTTTAGTGCACTCTCCACAAGAAGAAACATTTCAAGGTCACTCACCGAGCCAAAGGAGACTTCCTGCTTTGCACTGATGAGGTGCAAACACCCCTGAAACATGTGTCTGCAAGTAGTTTGTCTGATTTAGCTTTATCATGGGGCAAGGTTCATTACAGGGTCAATATTGAGTTTTAGGTTTGCTACTTCCAGTAGGTGGCGCTAGGGTTCAAGTTCTCTTCCTCTCTGAAGAGTTTAATCAAATATTTATTCAGAGAAACCCTTGTGGCGCCGATTCATCAAGACTGGAGTAGTACAGACTCGCTCTGCGCCATTCTTGATATTCTACATCATTCTTGAGTTCACAGCACCAAATTCCAGCAGATTTGCTGAATTTGATGGGACTCGTAATTTTTGAGTGCAACTCTGAGTTGCACAAAATTTTGTGTCTTTTCAAAGCTTTTATGTCAATTTTTGTGGCGTAAAAAGCTCGGTTGAATCAGCCTACCCCTCATCCTACTAGTCTCTATGTTTATGTCTCAGTACAGAGCTTAAAGCAGATCTGTGACCAGATTTCACTTTGCAAACTGCAGTCATTGATAAATAGATCTTAGACCTGATGAGGCTGATGTATTTATTTAGCACATTTGTGTAAAAAAGACTGTAAGATCTTTGTGAAAGTTTCCCTGCCTAATATTATTAATCAATTGAACCATTTTATGAGCTCATCTACAGTTTGACTCATAAAATGCTCGTTTTCAGCGTTAAAAAGCCACTTTGTCATGGATTTAAAAAGTAAGTGCACCAGCCTCGTCAGGTCTCCGAGATCCACTTAAAAGGGTTGCTGTGTCTAAAAGCAAAGTCTGCAGTCAATCTGTGTGACTACAGACTTCTAAACCTCAATAGTGTGCGATCTCCACTCTCTCATAATTCCCTGAGATTGTGGGGGCCACCGTCCTGATTAATCACTGCATCACTGTCCCAAGCTTTCCCTGCCAAGTGGCATTTCTGGCTGCATGGATGTGCAGGGAACTACAGCCGGGTCAATTTACTGGAACTGGGTTGAGCTGATGGATGGCTGGGAATGTCCTTGTGCAGCGGACACAGGGCCTAAGCCGCGCTGTGGGCCCTTACATTCTTAGGATCAGTGATGGTCCCAGAGGTCCGGCTCCCAGTGATCATTAAATGACGACATATCCTATAAACATGGTGTGAGTTACTGGGATGGGAATACGTGTTCAACCCACCAGTCAATGGTGCCCAAACACTAACAAGACACAATGCCCTCAACCTCCAACACTAACAGTGAGTTCAATAAGACTCTTTTCACATTGTGCATCATAAATGGAATCCACATTGTACCAGGGTGGATAAAAATCATGATTTTTTTAAAAAAATCAAAAAAATCGGATTTTTTTTGATTTAAATCGGATTTTTTTGATTTAAATCGGATTTTTTTGATTTAAATAGGATTTTTTAATCAAGTTGTACACAAGCAAAACTTTGTCTTTTTGCAAATCAAATTATTTTACACAAATAAAAATATTAAAACAGTTGATGATTATGAAACCTAATATTTTTTATTTGCACTATTAAACAATCAGAATTGAACTACAGAGAGTAAGTACTTTTTAACAATAGCCTATCTCTAACGTTTGAAGTAAGCAAACATCTTCAGTGAATACATCAGTCCTTTAAGCCTACTGTTTATTTAGGACTTTTAATAGGAAAACTAGTTGTCCTGCTTTAGCAGTTCTACTTCCTAAGCGGTTTCGGACTGTTGTGTGCACAAAACCAAATGAAGAAAACAATCTCTCTACTCCTGCCGATGAAGCCGATGCAGTCAGTAGCTGAGTAGCTACATTTATTATCTTCGCTGGAAGAACAAGTGATTGCGACTTCCACCAGTCCAGTGGTTTTAGTTCATTAACAACGCTATCTGCAAACATGTATTTTTGAAATGGTGCAGATTCACACTTCAATTTCAGCACAGTTGCCACAATGTCATGGTTAGTATTGGCGAGCCACTCCATTGCAGAGTTGATTTCCGCCTCAGATAGTTTTTTCCCTCTGTAGATGGGATGCAAGATATTGGCTAAATAGTGTTCTTCTTTTAATGCTTGGTCCTTGCGGTGGTGTATTGCAACCTTTACATTGTTTGAGAGGTTCAAGCGATCTAGCGAACCTTCTAAATCTTTCCAAACTTCTGTGGCATCAGCTATGGTTGCAGTATCTTTCTGCATTTTATCCAACGCAATAGATATTGGCTTTAACCTTTCCAAAAGGTCCTCGGCATTTCTCTTCACACCAAGATTTAATACTTTGCTTCGTATATTAGCATCAATTTTATCCCGATGTGTTTCGCAAATGGACACTAATTTTGACCAGTTGTTAATAAACAGTTCCAAGCATTCAGCCAAGGTATTCCATCTAACATCTTGTGGTAGAACCAACTTCAGTCCTCCCATTTCCTTGTAGGTTGCATGTGCAAAATGATTATTGCGGAAATATTTAACAATTTCTACAACATGTTCCTTGACACTCGAAATATGCAGGTCTTTTGCCAAAAGATGCAACAAATGGGCAGAACAACTGTATGTAATGACATTTGTGTCATCCTCATGTGCCAGTTGTAATTGCCAGACTTACCACTAGTGCTAGGGTCCTGGTGCATAAGAAGCTGTGGGGGTTCATTGACATTAGTTGTATCACTATCAACATCTTCATTTCCCTTCTGGTTGCAGTTTTCATAATGTGATTTCAAACGGCAAACAAGTCCTTGGATATCCTTTTGACAGTATTTGCACTTTGCTCTCCCACCTTTCTTTCCAAGCTCTGCTGGCATCTCAACAAAATGAACCCAAATAGGGTCTCTCTTACGACCTGCCATGGCTCACGCAGATCACTTCTGAAGTTTGATTGTTACTACAGCCAAGTACTGCTGACTGACTATCCAACAAGTTTGGGCATGTCAACTAAATGGAAAAAGAAACTGAAACCAAGCTACAGAAAGTGAAACCAAGCTAGAAGTGTGGAGTTAATTGAACAATGATTGAAAGTTTTAGATTTTAATCGTGATTTATATTAAAAAAAATCTTTTGATTTAAATCAGTGATTTAAATCATGATTAAAATCACGATTTAAATCGATCTGATTTAAATAGAAAAAAATCATTTGATTTAAATCATGATTTAAATCGTTGATTTAAATCGGCGTGATTTAAATCAATCCACCCTGCATTGTACTGAATGACTAAATCCATCAGATAATTGATAACATCATTGTCAATTGGACCCCATTATGAGATGTCAGTTGGACCCATTATGAGGGCCATTATGGCTTCCATTGTTTTGATACCTGCAAGACAAATCCAAAAAAGTGGCAAGAGTCCTGATTTAGCTTCTGACAGCAGTTCTGAAAAGTAATAGCTTTGAGTCTACAATGTATCTGTATGTGACCTACACAATGGTATACCCACATCCGTATTCAGTCTGTATATGAACCGTGAATGTCGGCGTCCTAGATACTTGTTTTCGTTAGGTAATCTTCCTCCCTGCACATCAGCAGCAGACGTCTACGCCGCCGAAAGGGAGAATCATAGAAATATGTAAATAGCTATATGTATTCATGAGCAATAATGAGGTAATAAGATGTGTTCTATACCACTTTGAGGGAACATTAATAATATGTGTATGGACCATGAACTTTTATGCTGAATCTGGGACTTTAATAGCTTCAGTTCTTATACAAGTAGTGAATACAAATTGGATAATAAGGTAAGTTAGAAAGTAATTCACCTCTGTGATCCCCAAGTGCGTCAGAATATATATGGGGGGCTTTGTCCATCCTTCACTTAGCTATGAGCCGGAGAAAATTAGGTGACGGTGGGGAAGAGGAACTGGTTGTTAGTCCCATCTTTCACATGGACAGTGTAAACCTGCACTGTGCCGGGTCTTATTATGACCTGGGATGGCCTGAGACCTACATACTATACCATGGTGGCAGCTACATGACTAAATACGGGACCATTGGAGATCAATGGGCCAGTCCCTATTGGTTCTATCATCTTTGTATGAGAACCATTTCCAGACTCCCTTCTCCAGAGGAGCTGCATTGTTACCAAGCAAGAGCAAGGAATTGACCCAACTGACCAATGGCACATTGCTCAATTGGGTCAGCTGAAGAAATGGCACAAGGGGAGAGGGAGACAACCAACCTGGTGCCAATATAGTAGACTCAATTTGATCTTTGCCACAATACCCAATGGTCTATATGAGAGACAGATACCACCATAGCAAACAAATGCTTGTACTGTTGTCTGTTTTCCGTAGTGGAGTGAACTAAACCTAGCGAAACACATGAATGTTCTACTTAGCCGAGCATTCAGGTGTTTTCAATGGAGAGAGAGGAAAAAGCCACTTGCCAGACTACTCTGGCAACAGTTTATTGTCTCTCAAAACAAAAGGATTAGATGTTGAAACTCCAAGTGCCCAAATCTTCTCTCCCCATCAGCTGTCGGCAGAGAATTGGGATGCCCTCATAAACATCATATAGTCAGGTGGTCCCACCAAATTTAGCGGGTTAACACTAAGGAGAAAGGTACCTACTAATTATTGGTATGAAATAACTTTAGCCCTATGTACATATTTACCAACATTAAAATGAAAATTTGAGAAAGAGCTTTCCATCAACACCTGTTTTGGACATGGTTTTACAAAACTTTGCCCCTTGTGTGTTTAAGTTCTCAGGAAAGTCCAAGCAAACTCAAGACCGTTGGCAAATATGTGTAAATTGCTCTTTATGCCATCATGCAAAACAATCCTTGCTGGATATTTGGGCTGAGCCAGTGGCCTAAGGATCATTGTCACAGAAGTCACTACCATGATCAGGCCCATAGTGGAAGAGGGCCCACCCGAATTCCAGGACAGATAGGACCTTCAGCGTTATATGCGACCTCATGATGTGGATAAAGTATGCAGAGCAGTTTAATGTTAATATATCATGGTGGTACAGGAGTATTCTCAAGTTTGGAAGTTATCCCTTATCAATAGGATAAGGGACAACTTTCAGATTGCTGAGGGTACAACTACTGGGACCCCCATCGATCCCAAGAACTTGGGTTCTAAAGAACCCTGTGTGAATGGAGTAGTGGTTGATCATAAGCACAGCGGTTCCACTCATTGTTACAGGAGTGCCAATCACCAGCTGAGCATAGCGCTCCGTTATCTTCGGCAGTCTCATTAAGAATGAATGGAGCAGAAGTGCGCATGATTGACTACTGTTCCATTGACACTGAAGAGCGCCAGTTCTCAGGATTGAATTGGTAGGTGTCCCAGGAGTTTATATACGATATATATATTTATAAGCGTGTGTTTTGTTTGTGGGGGTCCCAGGTCCATAATTTGCCCTGGACTCCAATCACTTTTTCGGGCTCAGTCCTTGTTTTTCCTACATCCTCCGATGCCGTAAGTATCCCTTGTAGAAGGTAAGGTAATATGGACCCTCCGTTCACGTCTCCATGACTTCCTAGTTGTATGCTGTCAGTGAAAAGAGGGAGAAGCCTGTGCTTGTTCATATGACCCCTAAGGAAGGAGTAGAAGTCTAGCCTCACTAGGGGCCATCTTCTTATAGTCCCTACAGTAGACTATGCCTAGTGAAGGCAAAATCTTAGAATCCTACCGTAGAATCAAAGTCTTATCTTTACCAACATGAAATCAAGGGACTTCTCTTGAGTCTACTAGGGTGCAATTAAATCGTATAATCTTGATATTGCAATCTTCTTGGAAATACCAGTTTCTGGCCAGGAAAGTGCAAGAAGAAATGTCAATACCAGATGGTTATGAACACATAAAACAGCAATTCCCTTGAAACATGTTGCCTGCTACTTTTAGATTGATGGTATTTTCTTAAGATACTAAACCGGTGAGGGTCCGGAATAGGGTCCCCACACTGATCAGCTGTTTCCAGCTCCAGCAGCTGCCAGATATAAAGGTTGAGCGAAGCGGATCACCAGTACGCGGACAGACTGTAAAGTGTCCGCTTCACGGTTCTGAGTCCAGATTTTGCTTTCGAACCTACGTAGGGGTTGTCCAGTGAAAACAAGCCGGATAGGTGATCACTTGCTGATTGGTGGGTGTCGGAGTGCTGGGACCTTCAGAACAGACACCTCTTATCCCTGTTACAAAATGAAGCGGCAAGTGGGATGCCCGACCGCCACTCCACCAAATCTCTATGGGGCCACTAAAAAAAGCCAAATGCAACACCTGACATGAATGGAGAGGTGCACCGATGGGTGATAAAACTTCTGCCGAACTGGACTGATGCCAGTGGAATGGGTTAACACGCGATGGTTTTACAGATCCAAATAAGTTCCCGGTATCAGAAAAATAAAAGGAATTGAGAAACATCAAGAGTTTATGGACGGCACGGGGTTAAACAATAACATGCCATAACATCCATAAAACTCAATTGCATTGGGTTACAAAACAGAGGAAGATGTTACCATGGAAACTCGGTATTTATCTACCTAATTAAGGGGGGAAAGCGTCTCGCAGATTGGATGGCAGAATGGTTTTGTTAGCCTGTATTTAACTGGCAGGTTGAGTGTCAAAATCAAATATGATTTCTGCTAATCACCTTCAGGTTATTAAAGACAGAGACTCGGGAGAGGAGGCGGCAAGGACGGATGACAATAAATATACAGACAATGAGCGAGGGATAACAGAGAATCACCGAGCGAACAGAGGAGGATGGGGGAAGACAGCCGGGAACAAATGCTGAGAAGTTTTGATAAATCCATGTACAATGCAGGCAGCATATGGCATGAGTGATAGTCGGAGGAGATAGGTGCACGTCATGTGATCGCGGAGCTGCGCTCGGGACTGACAGCTTCTACCGTACGATCACATGATGTCAGATCAGCCGACTCGCGAGCCGTGTAATTATCCCGGCAGCCTTCATTTTACATATGACTTTGAGCCTCTGTTACTACTAAATGAAAGCTGTCGTCAGACCCGGAGATGCAAAAAGACGTTACAACTCCAGCTGACAAATGTGAAAAAAAAATATGATGAATCAATGGTGTAAAGTCTGGGAAGTGATAATATTATCATTTACAGTGTGCACTATAGTGGCCTATAGTAGAGCAACACAAACTACAGATAGTCCCATTTATTTACTGAACACGACCAGTTCACTTAAGGGGTTCTTTGGGACAGTTTGTTTTTTTTTCTTTCTTAAATGCATGTGTCTGAGGCTAAAAAACGTTTTTGCAATTGGGTTTTATTAAAAATTTGGTGCCGTTTGCTTTGCCTATAGCTGGCTGCAGAATGAGTTATCTGCAACGCTGTCAGTGAGCTCATTCTGGCGATCTAATTGGAGAGTTTCTTTTTGGCTACATTCACACAACCATGTGTTGCAGTCTGTGGACGGACCGAGATACACTGACTGTCCATTAGTATCCTGACCCAATCTTGAAGCTGACAAGTACGGGTTAGGAGACCCGCTGCCAGTCCGTGTGCTGTTGTCCGTGCGCTCTTGTCCGTGCGCTGTTGTCCGTGCGCTGTTGTCCGTGCGCTCTTGTCCGTGCGCTCTTGTCTGTGCGCTGTTGTCCGTGCGCTGTTGTCCATGCTCAGATGTGTGAATGTAGCCTTTTTTTTAGCTGCTGTCAGATGATTTATGACCACCACAGACCACATCAAAGCTGAGTGTGCAGGGAAACTAAGTGCCTGTTAAAGCAAAATGGTGGGAATGTTTTTATGAAACCCATTTGCAAAAATACATGCATTTAAGTGAAAAAAAAAAGATGGCTAAAACTTTAAAGTGTGTGCACTGTCAGGATTCTCTGGTGCCGGGAGCGGGCAGTCGTGTGACCGCAAGTTTGTTATATGCGTACTATAGGCCACATTCCGACTAGACGTGTCCAGTGTTACTCAATTTACTTGTATCAAGTGAGGTTGGACAAGTCTAGTAGGCAAGTGACCGCATGTATGCAAATCACAAACATGTAGCAACACGCCAGCTCACTTCCAGCATCGGCACCGGAGGATCCTGACAAAGCGCATAGTGCGCACACTATGAGGATTCACACTTCTACAGTCACATTGAATGACTGCAGACTGGAACCTCAAGGCCAGACAACCCCTTTTATGACTTGTCACTTACAATGAATACTTTATATAATTTTTTTTTTTACCTGGTGTCAATGCTATACAGTCCCATATGAACGCTGACCTCCTCCTCTCTCCCCACAGTAATTAACTGAGACTGCTCTAAAATGTTTGTCATAACCTTGGCATCTTGAAGCCTCAGCTCTGCACTAAGTCCGTTTTGGGCCTATGCAGACATATGCTTTATGGACCATCTAAAAGAAAGAAATGGGTCAGGTCTTCTTTAAAGTGGATCCGTCACAAGATTTCATAATACAAACTGCATTCCTTACTATATAGAACTGTCAGACCTGACGAGGCTGATGTACTTACTTTGAAAACCCATATAAGAATGGCTGCATAATTAACATTAAAAAAAGCATTTTATTTAGCAGCTCTTTCTGGATTCATAAAATACTCATTTTAGCCTGATTCAGCCATTGCGGCCTGTAATTTTAGTAAACACATCAGTCTCATCAAGCCTAAGAGATCTATTTAATGATGTATGGTTTGTTTAGTGAAATCTGGTGACAGATCCACTTTAAGTAAACTTGAAGCTTGTCAGAAATATATAAAGAAGAAATATAAAACTTTGGAAATGACAGCGCGCAGGGGGTGCGAGGCCTTAACAGCAATCAACCGTATGCTTATTTGCAATGTATGAGACGGGCACCAATTGTTGTATAAAATAGATCATATGCGGTATTTTATTTTTCTCACTCATATCTGAGAATGACTGCATGCTGGGCTCATGTCCTCGGTGTTTGCTTATATCAGACACTGTTCCCGAGTGTTAATAGAACTCAGGCTGAGACCTGCTGAGCCCCCCACCTGGGTCTCTCTTAACTCTTCTGTTATTCAAACCTGTTCCAAATCCACTCGGTATAGTCATTATGGGTGACTTGGTAAGAATTCAGTGCGCGTCCCTGTTGTAGATCTTATATTTCATCCTATGCTCGTCGTGCATGAGTGTTAGGGTCTGCGGATCCTCAGCGGATTTGGCAGTTTCAGCTGCATTGTACAGTACCATTATAACCTATGTAAAAACAGAAACACTGTGCACATGCTGCAGATTTTCCGCTCGGATTTGCTGCAGATTTGAATCCGCAGCATGTCAATTCTTTGTGCGGAATCCGCAGCGGTTTTACACCTGTTCCATTATAGAAATCCACAGGTGTAAAACCACAGGGGAAATCCGCACAAAAAACGCAGAAAAATCCACAGTAAATCCGCACAAAATTTGCGCGGAAAAATCCGCAAGTGAATCCACAACGTGTGCACATACCCTTATGGGTGGATTTTCTAAGCCATAGGTCTGGGTGAGCAGCACGGACCAGAGGTGATAATGCAGTGGAGCTGGATTTGCTAAACCACACATGGAACAGACAGGACCAATACAGCAGGGTATACAGGAAAGCAGATGAGCAAGAGGAGCTGGAAGCACTAGACACAGCTGAGCCAGATACGTGGATTGTACAGAAACAGCTGAGATGTGAATATGCAAACTGGCATCTCTTGCAGGAGTGTTGTTACATATGTAGAAACAACTGAAATTGTAGCATTTTTTCACCCATAGGAAGTAATGAGAAAGTGCTAAGCATTTTTGCAGCGTTTTTAGGTGAATAAAACTAACTTTATTAAACATGTACTGCAGACAAATCACACAAGTAATCTTCACCAAAAAAACAAGGCAAAATAAACACTGCAAAAATAAAAATAAAAGCGCAGTGAAAACCCTGAAAAATGAGGCGTTTTGAATGCAGCAAAAATGTAACATGTAAACATAACCAATAATAGGGTACCTTGATAGCAGAGACGAAGTTGTGAACAACACCAAGATTAGTTGAGAGGAGTTGGTTATCTAGTATCTTGTCAGAAAAGACAAGATAATTATAATTTAGCACCACCTGCACCAGCAAAAACTATCCCAGTGTATATAGTTGTTGTGCCTTCAACGCAACACAATTATGTTAGTAGCCCTATTGACAATTTTGATGTCTGATGTGAGTGGGTTGTGCTTTAATTCTCTTTAGAGTTAATTATCCAATGCCTTGATAGCAAAGACGAAGGTGTGAACAAAACCAAGAATATTTGGAAGGAGTTGGTTACCTGGATTTTTGATTTAGCAGAGTTGTAGGTGTAGATAACAAGCTGGACTGAGGTTGTTAGTAAATGCTGGTGGCTGACTAGAAAACAGGAGTAGATAAGGAGATAATTAGGCACCTGACTGGGACTGAGCCAAGCAGAAGGTGAAGTTAAACTCCTTAAAATAGAGTAATATACTAACTCAATACTCAGGCAGCAGGTAGCTGCCTGAACCGGCCTTAAAAGTCCTTGGATGATGACATAATATGAGTACGCTGAGTTACCACACTTACCCAATGTGCATAGGAAGACCATCGTAGACGAAAGAAATAATAGAGGCGCTGGAATGGAAAGATCAAAGAACAATAAGGCCTTCAATTTATAATAACATGGTCCAAAAATCAGGTTTATCGAGAATCATCTGTTGGGTAATCCAGGAAAAAAAAAACTGATGGAACTGTTGGGTGAAGGACAAACCACACATGGACCTTGAGTCATGTGCATGTATCTCCGCAGCTGGTGTCAGCTATTATTACTGTTTGGCCCTAGTGGCCCCAGGTTTGCTAAGAGGACTCATCATATCTTTAATAGACTTTTTCACTTTTCATATCAAGTGTCTCTTAATATCAGAGAACGGCAACCAAAAAATGCTCGGGGACCTGTGTTTTTTTAGTTATCTGATAAACATTGGGCAGAGGAAATTTAACTTTAGGAATTTGAAAGACAATATGATATAGCAGGAGACCTGGTGTATTGCATTGCACCACATTTATTAAAGTCTAACTAAACTTTGATGCAGTATTTTATATTTTAAAATTAAATTCCATGTAAATCACTGGGGGCCAGGACATGAGACCCCCAGAGATAGCTCAAAAGACTGCTCAGAGTTCACTCCGAGCAAAGTACAGGCCAACAACTTTCTATGGAGCCCATACTCCGTTCTGTGCGTTGTGCTCAACCAGGAGGTGAGTGCTTCTACCTTCAGAGCAGTCTTTTGGGCAATCTGTGGGGGTCTCAGAGCCTGGACCCATTGATCTACAGAGAAGAATATAAAATACTGTAGTTTAGTTAAACTTCAAGTGTTTTAGGTTCTTTTTTATTGCTGTTCACCTAAGGAAAGAAGGAAAGGTGCATGACTTAGGAGAAAGGGCATGTCCAAAAATGTGACACTGCGCCCAAAATTGCACCAAAGCAAGCAAAATTTGTAGCTAATATTTTAAAAAAACATAATCCAGCTTCTACTTGGTCCTGAGATTCTTATTCGTTCTCAGATTTAGGACTTACCGTATGTACCTAACTGAGCTGAGTGCACAAACACAATAATGGCAAGAGCGCAAATCTTCCCGGATGCAGTTTTTTACTTCTGTACTAAAGTCAACAACCTGGTGGCTTAAAGGAGTTATGAAGGACTAATATATTAACCAAGCAGATATCTGCTGATCAGTGGGAGTGTGGGTGTCAGTCCCCACGAATCTTATAATGATCACCTGTCCCATAGATAGGTCATCAATATGTTAGTCCTAGACAATCTATTTAACATTGGACCCACACACTGAGGCCTACCTGTTACTCCCAATCTACTGTTTGGCCATCATTGGGTTAAATATAATAGTGTTTGGTCATTTGAATTCCCAATAGTCTCTAACAAAAAGAGGCATGACATGACTAGAATCCCTTTTTCAGGCTTCGGATCTGTATAACCAGGCATTACATGATATTTTCTGCTGGTAGGCCAAAAAAATGATCAACTGTGGTCTTTGAGGGAATCAAAAAACAAGTGTTCAATGTTCCTGTAGAGCAATTAAAACATGCCATAATCTCCACAGAAATCAAATAGCTATGCGATGGACTACATTTTATAGCGTGCCTTATCAAATCATTTCAGAGAACTAATGCCGCGTTCACCCATACATATGTCAAGGTTTGAGCATGGACCATGATGTTCAGACTGTCCGTGGGACTCCTGACCCAAACTTAACAGTCTCGCATACATCTATAAGGCTGCCAAGCTTGGGTTAGGAGACCTGTGGACAGTCTGTACATCATGGTCCATGCTCAAAGCTTGACATATTGATGTGTGAATGCGGCATAATGCCTATGTGATGCTCCTCATGTGGCGCCTTCTGCATTGTCCTATATAGGATTTATAAGTACCTTCTGGCTTCCTGATGAACCTGATATTTCACAGGAAACGTGTCAAGGTGATAACATGGCTTTGTAAACACGTGCTCCTTTTTATACTATGGAGGTATTTTGATGGACCCAATATCGTATCCCCTAGGTGATAGCTGCAACAGACTACTTTTAAGGGAATTTAATTACAGGGCTAAAGTAGAAATCTGAAAATGTTTACCCTTACTGAATTAAAGCTTTAAAGTGGTTTTCCAGATTCAGAATATCCATGTTCCCCAACTGCAGTTGGCTTTTAAAAAGCAAAAGTTCTTAACTCACCCTCCCCTGGTCCTACAATAAGTTTCTGCTACTGTTCCCAGGGTCTGATATTGTTTGCATCACTGACATAACATGTCATCTACTAAGTCAGAGCCACTGAGTTTGCTTTATTGATGTCATCTTCGCAGCTGGGTCAGCCTAAGTAATCTGAGCAGGTCTAAATAATGTCTAATTACCAAACAAGCAGCCGATCGGCATTAGTTCAGTGTCCCAGATCGGCCCGTAGAATCAGACGTTTGTTGTTAAATAGCCAGCTATGAGTGCTGTAATATAGCTCCATGTAGCAAGTCTCTAGGAATAAAACCCTAGTTTGCAGTTATAGGGGGGCACTATTTTGTCCTTGTGGAGACTACTAGTTGGAGTATGGAGAGTCATAGGAATACTTGCTAACTCTTTCGAATAGTCTGAAAGGCTCATGGAATAAGGATAGAGTTGAGACCTCCCAGACCCCCAAAAGAGTTGGCATATTTCCCAGGCTCGACCAAAACCTCCTGAAGCCTCATGGAAGCATGTTTAGGGAGGTTTCGGCAGCACCTTAATGGATCTTTGAGGGTCATGGCTAAAGTGTGTTGGAATGCCATAAGGGTCTAACCAAAAAAAGTTCTGTGGCTACACAAAAAAATTACATAACAGCCATGAAAAGCTGGTAAGTACGTGAATAAGCTGGGCGAAACCGTCTGGGAAAGAGGCATGCAAATTAGCTCTCCTCTAAAAGAAAGAAAGCTGGTTCTCTAGTGCCACCTATTGGAGGTAGTTACTTGCTCTACCTTGTGTTTTACTCTTTAATGAGCCTTGCCACATGATTGAGGGTGGTTAGCCAAACAAGAAAAGACGCCAGTCCGTGGACAGCTGTTTAGTGGTTCTTGACGATAACAACACAAGTTCGTCAATGTTCCTTTCCAAGAGTTCTCCACCAGATGCCTTCTGAGGATAAGGTGACGTGATTTTGCATGTTGAAAGAACATGTTCATTAAATATCCCTTTACTCAACTTGTAATGTAAAAGATATCATTAATTAAGGCAAAGACAAAGAGGAAATGTTTACTTTTTCCTGCGCTTTGCATTTGCATAAGGAAGCTAATTAAATTGTTGTTTTATTTACAAAACTAAGTTTACTTTTTTGTGTTGCCCTTGCTGATTGCACCATTAACGTAGCAATCCAATTTTTCCACTTTTCAATCTTGCCAGAGATCCCTAGAGATCTGCTGATTGCTTATTAGCAAAGATGTCTGATTAGCAGCACATGTTACCATTATTTGCTAGTGCAACTGAAAATTAAAATGGTAGCTGATTGGAGCTAATAACCCCAGGTCACAAGTGAGGAAATAACTCGGCTCTGCTGTTTTTAATGGATTAAAAGGGAAATACTCCATATTTTGAAATAAATAATTAACACTAACTTTTCTTCATCAATAAAGTGGGCCTAAAAGGGAAATGTCACTTGCCAAATATGCGCTGGTGCAACCGCTGCTGTTTTTCGGAATCTGATGTTATTTTTCTTTTGCTCCTGCTCCTTTCCATTCCTGAGATATTGCCCCTTCCTTTCTATATGGAGGTTTAGTATTTTAGCCAAATGGGCGTTGTCCACAATAACACTGCCACAGAGAAAAGTTGAGAACATGACACTTGGCTAAGAAGAATAGATTTACGTACAAGGAAGAGGGGGGCTATATCTCAGGAATGGAGGTCACAGAGAAAAATAATAATATAAAATTAAATACTTATGACAAAAAAATATTAAAGTACCCTTTCTTCTCTGATTACAGCCTTACACCCTCTTGGCAATCTCTCAAGCAGCTTTGTCAGGTAGTCACCTGGACGGGCTTTCCAAAAGTTTTAAAGTGGTTCCCAAAGGTGTTAAACAAATGTTGGTTTCTTTGCCTTCACTCTGTGTCCAAATCATCTAAAACTGTCCCAATTATCTTGAGTTTGGGTAATTCTGGAGGCCATGTCATCTGACACAGTACTCCACCTCTTACCTTCTGGGTCACATAGCCCTAACATAGCTTGGAGATATGTTTTTGGTCATTGTTCTGTCGCGGCGCAAATGATGGTCCCAGATGATATGGCATATCTCATGGAATGCTGTGGTAGTCATGCTGGGCAAGTGTGCTTTGAATTTGTAAAAAATCACCAACAGAGGCACCAGCAAAGCACCCCCACACAATTACACTTCCTTCTCCATGCTTTATTGTAGTATTGTCATGGTCTGCTGAGTTTCTGGGATTAGGTCGTTTTAGGGTTAACCGGATGGCCTCACTCTGGGATTCTGGGAGGCTTTTTATAGCCTCACTGTGGGGCCATCCTCTGTCGCTTATACTCTGACCCTTGGCCGAGTGTGTGTGACTCTGTTGTGCTTGTGCCAGTGCTTTGTGCCTGTGCTACGTTTTGTCTGTCTGGTTCTGATTTGGCTGTGTCCCTGTTTTGAGTTTTGCCTGTCCTTTTGTACTCTGCTGCCCTCTACGTGTATGACCCTTGGCTACGTTCTGACTCCGCTCTGCCTGCTCCTCTTGTACTTCGTCACCCTCTATGTGTATGACCCCTTGGCTACGTCCTGAATATCCGTTCTGTATATGCCCCTTGGTAACTGTGTCCCGTAGTTACCCTTCTAGGAGTTTTCCTTCACCTCATACTTGGAGCTTAGGCCATGCCCACTAGCAGTCATATGCTGCAGGTCCTCCGGCCTGAAGCATTCTCTATCTGCTACTGCTGCCTCTGAGAGACGTGTGGCCGGCTCCGCCCTTGACAGTCACATGCTGAAGGTCCTGTTCCTCAGAAACACACGTCTTCCCTGCTGCGGCTCTGTTATACAGGTATCTTTGGGCACAGTTTGTTCACTCAGGACACACGCACTGGCTCAGTGAGCAAGTGCAGTGCGGTGTTCCTGACAGGTATCACACATGTAGGAACCATCCATTCACCTATTCTGCATCTCATAATGACATGGTGGTTTGTCACAAAAATCTAAAACTTAGTGGCTACTTTGCAGTGATTTGACCATAATGGCCTGCTTCTTGCAGGTGCCTATGAACGCTTGATGTTGAGATGTGTCTGCTACTTGATGTCTGTGCATCATTTATGAGGACTGTTATCAGAGGTGCTGTCAATTTGCAGTTTCTGTGGCAGGCAACTGCGATGAACTTATCCTCTGCAGCAGATGTAATTTTTGGTCTTCTTTTCCTGTGGCAGACCTAATGAGAGCCAGTTTCATTATTAATGATTTTAATGATTATATTTGAAGATACCTTAACCTTCTGGCAATTTTCAAAAAGTTTTGTCTTAAACTAATGATGTATTGATTTTTCTCTTTACTTAGTTGAGAGGTTCTTGCCAAATTCTGACTGAGAGCAGTTGTGGAATAGGGCTCAGCACTGTAAGGAACTGTATATTAACATTGTCTCTGCAAAACACACCTGATGGTCGCAAACACTTCCACAAATTAGAGAAAACCTGTCATTTGAAAGCCTATCCAGGTGACTACCTAATGAAGGTGCTCGAGAGAATAACAAGAGCATGTAAAACTATCATCAGAGTAAAAGGGGGCACTCTAAAAGTCTAAAGTTGAGCACATATTCTGGTTTGTTTCACACACGTTTCTTTACTCTTTGTGTCCTTTAGTGATTCTGCCATCAGTGTAAATTTACAGTGTGCATATTCCATTGCATTTTTGACCGGTAGAGTATGTCGGGGCACAAAAAGCCTGCCGTAACACACATTAGATTATTGGAAGTCAAAAAACCTGGAAGCAAATGAGTTAATCTGAGCTGCCATTGGAAAAGAATGAAGGAATGCAGAATCCAAGTGTAAGCGGCTTTATTCACCAGCACGTTTCAAAGTTTTACGAGTTTAAACTACGTTCTCCGACGGCAGCGCGGATTAACCCATTCGTTTCCGATTTTTTGACTTCCGATTTTCCTCGTGGGTCTGTAGCAGCCTCAAACTCTATCAGTGGTTGTGTGCACACAACCAGACCAGGTGAGCACCATTGTACATCATCATCAAATCTTCACCAAGAACGCATGAGAAAAGGAGAAATTGCCTACAGAAATGCAGCAGAATAATCAGGGCAGGTTGCTTTTTGCCTATGTTGGTGTGGACACCTGCAGAAAAAACAGCGTTAAATTTAAGTATTTTTACACTTGCAAGTATATCCAGACTTCCTAACCGATGATTTTATACAAAGGCACATGGAGTCTTTTGTGGGGTCTTTTTTGTGCCACTTGTAGTGCTTAAAGGGAATCTGTCAGCAGGGTTTTGCTATTCAATGTGAGAGTAGCGTAATGTAGAGCAAGTGATCCTGATTCCAGTGATGTGTCACTTAGTTTATTGGGTGTAGCAGAGTTTTTAGATGTAGCATAAAGTAGAGCTCAGAAAGCTGCCCCTGCCCACACCAGGCTTGTATGTACATTGTCCATTGACAGTGAGCTGCTGATCAGAAAAGGGGGCGTGGTTGGACCAGGGCTCACGTGCACGGTAGTCCAGGCAGTGATAATTTCCTGCTGATAAAATCTTCATTGTAAGTAAACAACACCCAAATAAGTGACAAATCATTGAATTCAGTGTCTCAGCTGCTACCTCACTCTGTGCTCAGGTTACATAGCAAAAACCGACTGACAGATTGTCTTTAAGGCTCTGTAGGGACTTCATGAGCCACCATACATCTACCTATGGGAAATGTATTAGAATCCCCTTAGGTTTTGTAGAAGCAGACAAACATACTTAAATATGTAACCCATATCTGCTGGTAATTTTAGGAAGAAGCGTTCTTCAAAAAATGTCATCCACCAAACCGTCACTAAAAAAAATGAAGTCAAACCTCGGCAATAGTTATAGTGCAATTTTATTCAATGTGTCACAGTCAGACAACCGACACTTTATTTCACCTCTTTCTCACCTGATAGGCATGAGGTCACCTCCGAGCTTCAATTATATAAAGTGCAGCGTGCGGCACAGTAGATTTAAACAATCAGCATGTATTTGCACGCGTCAGGGTCTTGGACGCCGGCGAGAGTCAGCTAAATCTGTCTCTAGTAACCTGCAGGTGATCTCCGTGTGCACGCTTCTCCTCTGCTATGAATAACGTGCTCCCTCACCCCTCTCCCCGGAGGACCCATCTCACCGTATTGCTGTCCTCTCAATTGCAGGCTGCAATAGTCAGTGATTTGCCTTGATAAAATATTCATGTGTGACACACTATGTGATTGGCTGTAACATTCTGTCCTGTACAGAGCTCAGAGGCCTAACATGATGTGACAGCTCTCAGGCCATAGACACAAGGCTCAGGAAAGAGTCTTAAGAAACCTGTCATTCCAGAAGCACGAGTTTGCCTGACTGCTGTATAAAACACACTTAAGTATGACAGCGATATATAGCTCTCCGGGATTGATGCCTCAGCAGACAGAAGCCAATCGACCTCTCTGACAATTCGGCTCGAGTCCAAATTTCCAGGGTTTAGATCGGAGGGTAGGAGGACGCACGTCCACGTGGAATGCAATTTAATTCTTGTGCAAATGTGACATTTTTAAAGTCCATTAAAGGCCAGTCCCACAGCGCAAAATCCAGTAAAACTGTAACACATGGAAATTAATATCCCCTTGCCTTTCACTGGCTTATACTACTGCAATAGAAAGTCAGGTGGCTTTGTTGAAAATATTTGACATATATATAGTTTAATATCCATAGGTTTATTAAAAGTGGACATAAAACCGTTAGCAAAAAAGTTGGACATATGAGGAACTATTGTTTTCCGTTCACTCGGAACTTCCCAAGTGTCTACTGGTGGACTCCTGCTGCAAGACTGCCAAGAGACTGGAGAGAATGTGCCCGGGCAAAGCCATTTTAATATGACATTTTAATTGATTCTGTTTTGTCAAGATATGTCATATAGAACAGGCAAAAACGCAATTTTCTGTTGTAATAAATAATGCCAGAAAATGCTATGTGTAGTGTTTGTCTGGCCAGTTATTCTAGAAAGATTGTGCCAAATGCAAGATCTTTTCAGAGTGCAATGCCAGTAAAAAAAATGAAACGTTATGTGTGTATTTTTCACAAATTTTAATGCAAATTTGCAATGCGAAAGGTGGAATCTGAGGTTAAGAACTTGGCTACTGGGAAGAAAGAGGTTCACAAATGAAAATGTGTAGCCCTTTTGTGAAGGCACACGCAGTACCCTGGAGGATGTGTGGAGAGGTAACAGTTTAATGCTCAATAAACATTCACTCCACCACACACTTAGACACACCCATAGGGTATGTGGCCAGTGAGTCAGAGAGTTTCCTGTCAGGAAGACAGAGGAGGCAGTCTAGCCTGGACGTGGAGTGAGGAAGAAGTTCAGCCAGATCCTGTCAGCAGTTCTTAAAGTGGAGGCTAGTAAGGGTGAGCCGGTTCACCTTAGCCTAGTCAGAGCTGTGCTTAATCAGAAGACAGACAGTTTGGAAAGAAGAGTTAGTAACAGAAAACTTCAGTCTCCTGTCCCAAGGACAGTGAAGTTCAGTGACGTGCTCCTGAACTAGAAGATTACTGAGCACCTGTTAGCAAGCTCTGGAAGAAGCAAGAAGGGACTAGCCTGCATTACCCTAGGAAGTGTGGAGTGCTTATGCTACAAGCGCGGACAGGGCGAAGGGCGCAGTGGAAGGAATTCAGTAGTGCATGAAGGATTGGACTATCCTGCACATTGTCACCGGTCACTGGCGACCGAAGTGTCACTATAGCTTTAGGCATAGTGATAGAAAAACCAGAGGCTTACTGGACCTTAGGTCGCAGCAAGCAGCCCTTGGAGTGTCAGTACGTAACAGGGGTCAGGTGGAATAGGAACTTTGAGCCTGATCAGCAAAAGCAAGAACCTAGTTCCATCATAGGAAGGCTCCGACCACAAAACTGACCGGGCAGTACAGCTTGGAGAAGCTGGAGAAATTGGAGTGAACTAGGCTTTATGCTGGTTGGACTCATCATCTTTGAAAGTAAAGGAGGCCCCCAACCTGTTCAGCTGTTATCTCAAAGCACATCCTCCACCCGACCAGCCTCCCTGGGACCTGCCTTATCATCTGACAAGTAAAAGGTATGGAAAGACGCTGGATGGTGTGAGACTGAGTTATTTGATTGCATCCCTGCACAACCCCACCATAACTATTGACCTGAGGGAAGAGTCCCACCTGTAGGGGACCCGACATCTAGCTGCCTCACCATCCCCTCAGAGATCTACAGCAGCGCTGGTCTTAGTGATCAGAGAACTACAGGTGGCGTCACGAACTGTATATATACCTATCCCCTGTAAATATTCCCCCAACATACGCCTGACCACCAGGCCACAGACCGAGCCAGCGCTACCTGTGACAACCCCATAGACTTCCATGGGCTCGGCTCTGAGTACCCCATTGCTCTGGTAAACCACAATTGTGGTGCGGGTCAAGACAAAAAGCTTCCAGGGATTCTGCAAGGTGGAAGAGTAAAGTATGTGTAGGACAACACATTTCAAGTTGCTATACACCTAACCTGGGTATGCCGGGCTCCGCTCCCTTCTCCTGGGTCTGCTGCTCTCTATTGAGCTCCACGTCAGGTTTTGCAGGTTGCCCGGCGTGGATCATTGACATTATCTCTCTAGACCTTTTGAAAGCCCATTGACACACATATGTGTTTCTTGGTATTGAGTTTCAAGACCTTTATGTTTGGTGCACTCCACCTTCTGTGCATACTGTTCTTTACTTGTTTTCACTTGCTTCCATCACTGCTGGGTTCCACTTCATCCATCCTGTTGTCCCTGAGATTCCTGGATTTGCCAAGTCCTCACTGACCACGTGCCTCTCAGCTTGTTGCATCAACTTCAGGGGTCCGTATGGCCAACCAAACCTGAGATGAGCCTGACAGAAGTAGAGAGAGGTCTGGCAAAGAACTGCGAAGAGAATCAAGGTGACAGAACAGAATCAGAAATCCGGTTTTATCAACTTAGATGTTGATCACCAAGTTTTGGGCCTCAGGAGCTAAGACTACAAAACCCAGACAGGATATAAGAAAGTGTGCAAGTGAACCGGTTTCAAGCAGCTGCAGAGATGTCTGGTAAGTTGCAACGAGCACCTGGTGTACCAACTGGAAGGTGGCAGAGACAGTGCTGTTGTAACTTACTAAAGAAACTGCATCTGAGTTTAACAAGTATCCTAGTGATAGTGGATAACATACCGATCAATAGGTTCGGTTCTGACTTCTGGGACTCTAAAAGATCCTGATAATGCTTGGCCTCTGCTTTATTCACTGAGTTTGGGACTGCCACAAATAGTCAAGCAGTGTATTCAGCAGTCCCATAAATGAAGAATGGAGTGCATCTCTGCTCCATTCAGGACAGAGCTTCAGAGCCCTGTTCTTGGTGTCTCAGAACTCCAAGAGTACCAGGAGCCATTAATCAACACAATGCCACACAACATGCTGCCATAGCCCGCAACATTTTTGCACTTGTCTCTCATCAAGCACATCTAAGACGTTATTGGCCAGCAATTGCAAAGTGAGATACCAGCAGCGGATCTTGATGATTTGCAGCCCAAGTGCATTTACATGAAGAGCATACCTCAGGCAACCATTATTACTATCACTGATAGCAGCCAAGGCGTGTAAGTGTGGGGATTTCTGTAAGTGGGGCTCATACGCGATACTGAATAAATCGACAAGTTTTGAAAATGTTTTTTTTTCCAGTTTTTCATCATTTGCCGATCATTGACTTGTCTATCCATCCTGTGATGTACATAATTCCATGATTTTTCCTTATTGGTGTTACAAATTTAATGTTGTTGAGTATAGGGTACTTGGAGGTCAGACAGCGCAATGGCAAAAGTGGCACCAGATGATATGTCTCACCGTGAACAGTAAAGATGAAACAGGTTATGTTACAATACAGTAATTCAGGCGAACATGATATTATTATAATGATATTGATACACTATTGACATATTGTCACCATTACTGATATTGTCAGTGATGTCTTAGTTCTAATACCCCAACCTAAAGGGTGTCACTGTCACTACTGGGCCCGCCACCGTCGTCACTATCTAGGCAACGCACAACGTCACACAGGCCCTAACGGAAGTCAAGGACACTACCTAGGCCGCAAGTCCCAGATTGGTGAGTTACTCGGTCTACTCATCACACTGGCAGCCTTCATTCCCTGAAGCTGTAATGTATGTAGTACAGTTCATATAGCGTCTTGTGCTTGGGTGCGATGAAAACACAGGAGTCACAGGTTTGATATAGAAAAGTCCTGTATTACTTCATACAAGTTGGCAGAAATAGTCACACAGTTTGCAGTCACAGAAACAGGAGACACAGCAGGCCAGAGTAATCCAAGCTCAGCAATCACTCTCCAATACAGATTCAGGATCTTCTTCTCTGTTACCGTAAGTCCATGCAAACGTGGGTCTTTCAAAGAGCAGGGTTCAGAGTCCACAAGTGCTTCAGAGTTCCTCAGTAGGAATAGCTGGAGTACAAGGTCCAAGGCTTACAGGAGTCAAGTCACAGGTTCACTGCAGGCTAGATTCTGAAGCACTGATTGCTCAGCTGTGGCTGCTTAAGAAGCAAAGGAGAGAATCAGGGCGGGAACATGCAAGCTGGAAACTCCATTTTGACTGAGGGCAAGATAGCTGCAGCAAGACAGAAAGTAAAATGGCTGACGAACAAACTGAGTTTCAGGAATATATACATAGAACCTTACATTACTCCCCCCTTAAGGACAACCTCCGGATGACCTCAGACCAGGCTTGTGTGGGTACCTCTGATGAAACTGACGGAGCAAGCGAGGAGCATTAATGTTATTGACCGGTTCCCATGAGTTGTCCTCCACTGGGTAGCCCTGCCATTTAATCAGATATTGTAACTGATTTCTATACAACCTGGAATCTAAAATCCTTTCCACCACAAATTCTTCCTGACCATCGACTAGCACTGGGTCAGGGCAAGGAGAGGAACGTCCAGGAAACGTATTGGGTGTCGCAGCCTTTAGTAGGGATACATGAAAGACAGGGTGGATTCTCATAGTTCTGGGCAGTTGAAGACGACAAGCAACGGCACTTATAATTTTACTGATTTTATAGGGTCCAATGTACTTATGTCCCAACTTAGACGATGGAATCCTTAACTTAAGATTTCTGGTTGACAGCCAGACCAAGTCTCCTACCTTGAAAGCTGGTGCAGGTTTACGAAATTTATCTGCTGCTTTCTTGTACCTTTCTTGAGCCGATTCCAGATTTTCCTTTAGAAGATCCATATTCTTCTGTAAAGACGTGATTCTTTCAGCCACTGCTGGTAAAGGCGTTTCTATGGGAAATCGTGATAGAATGTTAGGATGATAACCTAGATTAGAGTAAAAAGGAGACTGTTTAGTGGAGGCACTCTGAGAGTTGTTATACGAGAACTCAGCTAATGGAAGTAGATCCACCCAATCATCCTGTAGGTGGCAGATAAAGCAGCGGAGATACTGCTCCAGGGTTTGATTGGTTCGTTCGGTCTGTCCATTAGTCTGGGGATGAAAGGCAGAAGAAAGGTTTACTTTAATGTCCAATGCTGCACAGAAATTTTGCCAAAACCTAGAAGTGAATTGCACCCCTCGATCCGAAATAACCTCATCCGGTACTCCATGTAAGCGAAACACATCTTTAATCATCAAATCTGATGTCTGTTTTGCAGTGGGTAAGCCGACACAAGGGATAAAATGAGCTGCCTTTGTTAGACGGTCAACCACCACTAGAATGGTGTTCTTCCCCTGAGAGGTTGGTAACTCCACAATGAAGTCCATAGAAATGGATCTACACGGGCGGGACGGGGTGGGAAGAGGCTGTAACAGACCAGTTGGTGAGGAGCGAGGTGTTTTGCATCTTGCACAGACCTCACATGAAGTGACATAATTCAAAACATCCTTCCTGCAAGTGGGCCACCAAAAGAAACGAGAAAGAAATTCCTGTGTCTTTAGAATTCCTCTATGCCCAGCTATCTTGGAATCGTGAATGAGTTGCAATACTCTTAATCTGACTGTTTCAGGAATATACAGACGTTGTCCCTGAATCCACACACCATTCTTAAAGACAAGACTTACGTCCCTTGGGGGTTGTGCCAAAAAGGAATCCGCATGGTATGCTTCCTTGATGTCCTTAAGTAGGTCTTGATTATGAATTACTCCTAGGAATCTAGAGTCAGGAAGAATAGTCTTAGGAGGAGTAATTGGACGTGTCTCTGCTGAGTAAATCCTAGAGAGTGCATCAGCCTTTCCATTGCGCGATCCTGGTCTATAAGAGATGATAAAATTAAATTGGTTTAAGAAAAGATTCCAGCGAGCCTGGCGAGGAGTCAGGCACTTAGCCGACCTGATAAACTCAAGGTTACGATGGTCTGTCAGGACGACTATTTGCTGTGCAGCTCCCTGAAGAAGGTGTCTCCATTCTTTGAAGGCGGCAATAATGGCCAACAACTCTCTATTGCCCACATCGTAGTTCCTCTCAGCCGAAGACAACTGCTGGGAAAAGAAGGCACAGGGATGCAAGACATTCTTCTCACCTGTTCTCTGAGAGAGTATAGCTCCAACGGCACAGTCTGAAGCATCCACCTCTATTATGAAGGCAAGCTCGGGGTTGGGATGTACTAGGATAGGTGCAGTGGTAAATTTATCTTTTAGACGGGAAAATGCTTCCTGGGCTTGGGGAGTCCAGGAAAACCTAGACTCTTTCCGGGTAAGTTGAGTGATAGGTGACACTACCTCAGAGAAATTTCTAATGAAACGTCTATAGAAGTTGGCAAACCCGATGAAGTGCTGTACCCCCTTCACATTTCTAGGACTTGGCCAATCCTTGATGGCTTGGGTTTTGCTTCCATCCATACTAATTCCTTGTGTAGACAGTACATACCCCAGAAATTGAATTTCGGTCCTATGGAATTCACACTTTTCAAGTTTGATGTAAAGATGATTTTGTCTTAGACGTTCCAAGACCATTCTCACATGTCCATGATGTTCCTCTGTGGAGTTAGAAAAAATTAGAATATCATCCAAATAAATTACCACGAATGTATCTAGGAGATCCCTGAAGATGTCATTCACCAAGTGTTGGAAAGTGGCTGGGGCGGTACTCAGACCAAAAGGCATAACTAGATATTCAAAGTGTCCATAGCGTGACCTGAATGCAGTCTTCCATTCATCCCCAGGTCTAATACGGACTAAGTTATAGGCCCCACGAAGATCTAGTTTAGAAAAAAATTTGGCATGTCGCACTCTCTCCAATAACTCAGGGATTAAAGGCAATGGATAACGGTTTCTAATAGTAACCTTATTGAGTTCCCTATAGTCTACGCATGGTCTCAGAGATCCATCTTTCTTCTTTACAAAGAAGATGGGTGCACCTGCAGGAGATGAAGAGGGGCGTATGAAGCCCTTGGCTAGATTTTCATCTATGTAATCCTTTAAAGCCTTTAGCTCGGGCCCCGCCAGGGGGTAGATCTTACCAAAAGGTATCTCTGCTCCAGGCAATAATTCAATTGGACAATCATATGGACGGTGAGGAGGAAGCTGGTCAGCGTTCTTCTTGTCACATAAATCCACATAGTCCTGGTATACAGCTGGTAGTTCAGGGACTGACATGATTCCTTTAGGAACAGAGCAAGCTGAAACTTTTGGACTCATCTGTTTATCTGGAAAGTGTAATTCCTTGGTCTCCCAGTTAATGGTAGGATTCTGAGCCTGAAGCCATGGTAGCCCTAGAATAATGGGAAAGTGGGGAGAAGAGATAAGCATAAAGGACAGTTTCTCTTGATGATCTTTACCCATAAGAACCCTCAAAGGCTCTGTTTCCTGATCCACTGGTCCAGAGGTCAGCAGGGAGCCATTCACAGTTTCCATCTGTACTGGAGTAGCCTTCTTCACTGAACGTATTCCCTGTTTCAGAGCAAAGGAGACATCCATAAAATTTCCACTTGCCCCTGAGTCGATCATAGCAGAGCTAGACACCCAAGCTGAGTCAACCCAGAGTTTGATGGAAAGAAAGCAATGAGAATTGTTTTTCTTACAACTCAGCTGGGACACCGCTGAGGAAACTTGAAAAATGGCAGCGTTTACACAGTCAACGTCCTCAGAGGTAACGGAGTTTAAGTCCGAGAAATCAAGATCTGTTGCTGCAGATCTCTCTGGAGCCTGAGGCTCGGACCTGACAGATCCCCTCTCGCAACACTCACAATGAATGAGTGCTGCAGTAGTCTTACGAGAACGGCTGGGGCAGTTTATAATGAAGTGCCCTGACTTACCACAATAGAAACATAGATTCTCCTTAAAACGATGTTCCTTGCGTGCATCACTAACCCGTCGTTGTAAAGAGTCTACCTGCATGGGTTCAGGTTCAGGTTCCCGTGTAATCCTACTCAAAGGTTCCTTAGCTGGAGAGGAAGGTAGGAAAAGGTTAGTACGATTGCTTTCGAACCATCTCTCTTGCCTGCGTCAGTCAGACGAGTATCAATACGGATGCAGTAGTTAATAAAGTCACCTAACGCAGTGGGAGGGTCGGCACGAGCAAGTTCATCCTTAATCAGTGGAGATAACCCCTTTCGAAAAATAGATTTTTTGGCGGAACTGTCCCAGGTGGTATCAAGGGCCCATCTCCTGAAATCCAAGGCATATTCAGCTACCGAGTGCTTACCTTGGCGCAAAGCTAACATGGCTGCTTCAGCTGTTGCACCTCGATTGGGGTCATCAAACACCTGCCCCATGGCTGAAATAAAATCATCAAGGTGATTCAAACAATCATCCTCAGTCTCAATCAGAGGGTTTGCCCACATTAAAGCCTTGTTGGTAAGCAACATAATTATAGTAAGCACCTTAGATCGTTCAGTGGGAAATTGTGAAGCATGTGCAGAAAAAAAAAGATTGCATTGATTAATAAATCCCCTGAATTTCTCACGTTCACCGCCAAAACGAAAAGGGGGCAACTTGGGAATCCCAGCACTCGGGGCTACGGCAGGAGCCTGGACTCGCCCCTCTAGAACCTCAATCCTGGCTCGCAAATCCTGGGTAGTCTGTCCAACCACTTGCAAATTGTGATTATTGAGGTCCTGTAGATTTGTAAAACGGGTCTTTATATTCTGCAAATCTGCAAGGATATTATCAGTCACTCCGCAAAGTTCCTTTATGCGGGCCTCCATTTTCCAGATCTTTTAAGACAGGATTACTGGAAGAAGAGGAGAGAAAAAAAACAATAGTGTTCACCTGTGGCAACACTGCAGAGAGAAAAAAAAATTAAGGGAACTGCTCACCTGGAATGGTTGTGAGAAGTCACAACCACTATCATCACAGAAAGTTTCAATCAGACTTCTGATATCCAGAGTTACAGCAGACAAAAAAGAGAAAAGAAAGGAAAAAAAAAAAACAATAGTGTTTACCTGTGGTAACACTGCAAAAAGAAAAAACTTAAGGGAATTGCTCACCTGGAATGGTTGTGAGAAGTCACAACCACTGTCATCACAGAAAGTACAACCGGACGTCTGATATCCACAGTACAGCAGACACAGCCTTCCAGACCCAGCAGACACTAACGTTTTGGCTTCAGAATCTTGTAATGTATGTAGTACAGTTCATATAGCGTCTTGTGCTTGGGTGCGATGAAAACACAGGAGTCACAGGTTTGATATAGAAAAGTCCTGTATTACTTCATACAAGTTGGCAGAAATAGTCACACAGTTTGCAGACACAGAAACAGGAGACACAGCAGGCCAGAGTAATCCAAGCTCAGCAATCACTCTCCAATACAGATTCAGGATCTTCTTCTCTGTTACCGTAAGTCCATGCAAACGTGGGTTTTCAAAGAGCAGGGTTCAGAGTCCACAAGTGCTTCAGAGTTCCTCAGTAGGAATAGCTGGAGTACAAGGTCCAAGGCTTACAGGAGTCAAGTCACAGGTTCACTGCAGGCTAGATTCTGAAGCACTGATTGCTCAGCTGTGGCTGCTTAAGAAGCAAAGGAGAGAATCAGGGCGGGAACATGCAAGCTGGAAACTCCATTTTGACTGAGGGCAAGATAGCTGCAGCAAGACAGAAAGTAAAATGGCTGACGAACAAACTGAGTTTCAGGAATATATACATAGAACCTTACAGAAGCATGGCCCCAATCTCCACTTTGTATCATACATCTACACTGGAAGCGTTGGCTCACATGAACATCCCTCCATTGCAGCCTAGTCATCTCTCTTTCAGCTTTGACTCTGCTCACTCGGCTCAGCTCTCCCGGCTCTGGTCTCTTTCTGGCATTCTGATCTTTCTCAGGTCTGGTCTCTCTTGGGTCTTCACTTGGATCTGGTCTCTCAACTCTTTTATCCGGATCTAGTCTCTCGTAATCACGGCTATGAGGCAGACCTCTGTTGCACATATCTATCATCCTACAGATTTGGGTATTAACTCCTCCCCCACTGCCCTCCTGGGCCTTTAATAATGACTAACTGTGTCACAACTATCACCTAACCTGGTGTCTCCTTCAATCTCTTCTCCGAGGGAACATACGCTTCACTCTTGGTTCCTACTAATGCAATTCTCTCTGCTCTGTTCGCTTGCAACCACTCTGCTAGGCTTAACTGTGTGCATCTTCTCACTTGTCTGTCTCCTTACTGCTGCATCTAAGAACTCTGATTGTGTCACAACTAAGTGACGTGGAATCAGGGTCTATTTTCCTACATTATGCTACTCTCAGATGAGGTAGTGAGTCGCACAACACTTAGTACCAGGGCCTATGGGGTACTCGGCACCGAGCCCGTTGAAGTCTATGGGGAATGTCACAAGTAGAACAGCTCGGTCCATTGCCCTGGGCGCTCATTCAAAGGGGGATATTTACAGGGGATTGTAGTAATAGTTCGTGACGCCACCTGTGGTTTCTGATCAGGATGACCAGCGCTGCAGGGTAAATCCTCAGAGGGGTTGTTACTGGGCAGCAAGATGTTAAGTCTTCCACAGGTAAGACTAGTCCCTCTAAGTAAATGGCGGTGCAGGGTGCAAGCAATAAGGCAGTCACACACAAATCAGTCTCTTTCCATACCTTTACTGGTAGTATTTGCAGGTATGTCCCGGGAAGCTGCTCAGGGTGGAGGATGCACATCCAGGTAATCACTGAGTAGGTTAAAGGCCTCCTTACTTATTAATATGTGAGTTTCCAACCTGCCTGAAGCGAAGTTCAACTCTGTATAGAACAGCTACGCCCGGCCGACATTGTGGTGGAGCCTTCTTTTGGCAAGAACTAAGTCTATGTGGCGGTACCTGCCAGACTCCTGTTCTCCCTGACCCCGGTTACGTATCAGCACTATAGGGCTACCCTCTGCGACCTGAAGTCCAGCAGGGATTCCGGTTTTCTCCTACTAGCCGTGAAGGTTCTAGCAAGGCTTCGGACCCGGCGTCCGGATAACAAAGTGGAGGTGCTATGTCACCTATGTCACTCTCTTCTTTTCACCACTCGCCTGTCGCCCTACTCTCACCCTTAACATAAGCACGGGTAGCAGTAGGTGTAGTCGTCAGCTTCCTTCCTTCCACAGCTCATTGACCGTTTCTCAGTTAACTCGATGTTATAATAACTGTAGTCCCCTTCCTTATTTTCCTTCATAGACTCTGTCCAGAGCAGCTTTCAGGACCTTCCGTCAGACTGATTACAAGCCCGCTCCGAGAGTCACTTTCCACGTTCTTTGGGAACTAACAGTCCGTCTGTTCTGAGGTAACAGCTTTCAATCTTTCCTCCACTGTCTCATCTGACAGGAAATCTCCATCTGTCTGACTAGAATGACTCACTCCTGAATCACCCAAGACTTGAATGCTGGAATAACTAGCTCAGACTGAGCTCTGACTAGACTGAACTCCAGTCTGGAATGACCTCACTGCTACGTCTCCCACACCCTTAAATAGTCTAAGGTTCCCTCTGGTGGCAATACTGGGAAGTGTGAGTGTGAATGAATATCAGGTTTTTGTAATTACCTTTCTGTGCATACTCCTGGGAACATGTGTACCAAGCGCAGCTGGGCCACACAGTAGCAAAAATCTGATGACCGATTTCTTTTAACAGCAGAGAGCACCAGGTGTACTGACGATGTTATTATCTGAAAGGTAGCAGAGATGGTGCTGTTGTATCTTATTGAAGAAACTGGATCTAAGTAAGGCTACATTCACACATCGCTCCAACAAATCCTTTTATTTTTTTGTTTCCGGGTAGCACATGGTCAGGGGTTGCAGAAGGTGTCAGGGGTTGCAGAGGGTGAACTGAGCTCATGGTGCTGGAGCGAGGAGAGGTGAAAAACACAAGAACACTACAAACAATCGGGGGAAATCAAAATACAGTGCGTCAAAATCCTGGCGCAGATTTCTTCCATCAGTCTCCCACCTTCCAGGCAATGAATAGGAGAGGGTTAAATGAGCACCAGCAAAGCATTAAAACAAGCAAAACATTTGTCAGCAATTGCAAGTTCTCGATTCAGCTTATAAAAGGCTGGAGGATTTCTCATAAGAAATCATTCAATGCGCAGAAAGATTGAAAACTATAATTTAAAATGTAAGTTTTCAATAACAATGCTACAAAAAGAAAACCAGAATAACGTGTGAAATAATAATATAAAAAAAATTGCAAGACTATAATAAAGGAGCACACAAAGAAAAGCCTGATGTGCTCAATATTAAATAGTATTTTGTAAGCAAAGCACCGGAAATAAATACATAACATTTTACAGTCATCATTTACCTTGAAAAACAGCTTTTTAGAGAAAACGTTTTCAGCACGAACTAAGGAAAAATATGTGAATACATTTTCTGGAAGTATATATATCATCAGTGGCGGTATTGGAAAGTATGTGGGAACATGGTGACTGGACGGGGGTGACATCATTGCTTTTAGGACTGGGGTTCAAGGTTTTATCTAGGGCAAAATTTCTAGAAATCCAAAAAACATGCATTTTCTTTGAAATTGACCCAAAGACATTGTGCGAGTTTATAAGTAAAGATCAGAGAGACAGATGATATTGCTACTGTGAGAGTCTTGCTCCCATGCCCTTTGCTATAATGTGAAAAGAACGTTAGTGGAGTGCAACCAACAAGTTGGGGAATTGGCTCAGGTGGTGAAGAAGGAAACAAACACCAGAGCTATCTGTTCTTGATGGTGAAACTTAAAAGAGAGTCAGGTTTTTTCTATCCCAGCATGATGTAATAGGGACAGAGATCTTGTTTCCAGTGATGTATCATTTACATTACTGGGTGCTGCGGTGTTGATAAAAAACTGATTTGCAGATCTAGCAGTTCTCTGAATGCTGATCCCTGTATAACCCCGCCCACACCATTGATTGTCAGCTTTCTGTGTACATTATGCATAGGCAGAAAGCTGCCAATCAGTGGTGGAGGTGTGGTTGGACTACCTGGGAGGAAGATTACTAGTCCTTTAATGATAATCTCCTGCTGATAAAACATTGATTTTGTCAAAATTTCAGCAAGCAGCCCAGTAAGTGACACATTCTTGGAATCAGTGCTTCTGCCCCTACATTATACTACTGTAAGATTAGGTAGCAAAAACCTGGTGACAGATTCCCTTTTAAACCATAATATAGAGCCCCATTTTGATTGTTGACAGGGAACCCACTCTCTATTATGTATGGCACTGTTTATGAGTTACAGAAATGAGTTTGTTAGCTTAAAGGGTACCTAGTATTTTAGCAAGTTTCTGATATAGTATTGGGGTCCTCACACTCACTAAAAAAAGAATCAGAAGTGTTTAGGTGGTACTGTACTGCCTATCTTAAATTATATATTATTTTTTATGAATCCATATCCCCCATTGTCCACTCAGAACTTGCCAAAATTGGAGGCGAAGCTTGAGTTTTTAAAGCCACCGATTGTCATTGCCATAGGTAGACATTATGGACCTGATTAATCAAGACTGACGTTGTGCACGCCGGTCTTGATGAGGGGGCATGCTGGAGTCAAACGCTTTGTACTCATGAAGAGTAGTGATGAGTGAGTATATTCGTTGCTCCGGTTTTCCTGAGCACGCTCGGGTGGTCTCTGAGTATTTGGAAGTGCTCGGAGATTTAGTTTCTGTTGCCGTAGCTGCATGATTTGCGGCTATTAGACAGCCTGAATACATATGGGGATTCCTTAACAAACAGGCAATCCTCACATGTATTCAAGCTGTCCAGCAGCCATAAATCATGCAGCTGCAGCAACAAAAACTGAATCTCAGAGCACTTCCAAATACTCGGAGACCACCCGAGCGTGCTCAGGAAAACCCGAGCAACAAGTATACTTGCTCACGACTAATGAAGAGGTGCATGCCTCTTCATGAATCTGGAGTTTCTGAAGCGTAGCATGCGCCTGAGATTTCTGGTGTATGGAACACCACAGTTCGTCATGAATTAGACTGGCTGTGGCGTCACAGCCCCACCATACCTTGTCTTGCCCCAGCTTTGCAAATATCGGCTATTAGAAACTGGCATGAGAGCGCCAAAAAATGCAAAATGTGGGCTCATCTCCGCCTAAATTTTGTGAGTTTTGTAAATTTTTCAAATCTTTTACACCAAAATTCTGACATGAAAGCTTTGATGAATCGAGCCCTATGTGTGCTTTAGGGCTCCAGCTCTGGTTCCCAAAGGAGAGGTCATAGTGAAATTGCCACCTACGAGGATTAGGGTAGGGGGAAACCAATCCTGGGATGGGTGGTGGGTAAAGCACACCAGCACTTGAAATTTCATTATGTGACCCACTGTATGAATATATAGGAAGAAAATGTTTAGGCTCTTACAATTCCCCTTCAATTACCTCTAATTAAACCCAATGATGTGGCATAGTGTATAGGAATACTGGATGAATGGGTGAGCTGGAGCTACTTATCTGCCCGTCAAATTCCATGTATAAGGTATGCACACTAAACAATATCGCTAACGGGATCGCTAAAAAATCCACTATAAGGTACTGCCACACTAAACAAATCCCGCTAGCGATCACAATAACGACGCATACTAATGCGATCGCTAGCGGGATTGTTTCTATATCGCTAAATGCGGCCACATTTAGCGATATAGTTACGACGCTATCGCCGTTAGCGATCTTCTTAACGACTTTAGCGGTACAAAAGTACCGCTAAATCGCTAAGAAAAGGTGCCACACAGCGATTAGATACTTACCCAGCGGGAGCGCCGACGAGAAAATAGGGTCCGGAACGATTCCAGCGACGAGCGAGATCACAGCAGGAAGCTCGTCGCTGGAAGCTGCCGCACTGAACAACATCGCTAACGGGATCGCTAAATAGTGAAGTTTTTTAGCGATCCCGTTAGCGATATTGTTTAGTGTGGCATACCCTTTAGCGATCCCGTTAGCGATATTGTTCAGTGCGGCAGCTTCCAGCGACGAGCTTCCTGCTGTGATCTCGCTCGTCGCTGGAATCGCTCCGGACCCTATTTCATCGCTGGCGCTCCCGCTGGGTAAGTATCTAATGCTGTGGTGCACCTTTTCCTTACGATTTCGTACTTTGATACGCTAAAGTCGTTATAGGAAGATCGCAAACTGGCGATAGGCGTTTACATATCGCTAATTGCGCGCATTGCGATATAGAAACAATCCCTGCATTCATTAGTAGCTACGTTAATGTGATCGCTAGCGGAGTTTTATTGTCGGCAATCCTTAAGTGATTTTATTTCATTACTACTAAATGAGCCTGCAAAGGCAAATATAGGACAGTGTGAGATTCACCCGATACCTGACAAAAGTAAAAATATTTTGCTTTGCTTGCTGAGTTTCAAAAATCTGCCTTCGCTGCCAAGGTCCTTGGACCAATCTGAGTGACATTTAGGTAATTTAGGCTAAAAATGGCATTATAATGAAGCATTGCCCTCATTTTAGAGTGACGCTTCACAAAGTTAATGAGGCCAATGCCGGGATGATGAGTGATGGCTTCGAAATGAATAAATGTCACCCGAGAGGGGTGTCACTTGGCATGTTGCATTTATGTTGTGACCATGCGCATGGAGGTTAGGGTGGGAGGCGATGTGGGTTTCGTTTTGTTCAGTATGTACTTTAATCAGAATGAATTGAAGAGATTACAGTGGTAGAAATATCATATATTAAATGTGAGAGCGTCAATCTAAAATCCGGCTAATTAAACCTTTCACACGTTTTAGGCCTAATTGCCAGACCACAGAGCTTAGCGTGAATGCATCGCACAGCATTCTTGCAAATGTAGTCATATGGTAAAAATTAAAAGGAAAATGTATATATATAATCTTATAACCACAATATCGGTTAATAAGTTATAAGACTGGAACACAGCGTTTGTATTATTATTTTTAATTAAAGGGATATTCCCAAAAAAACAATAATATGTCTGCACGACAGCCTAAAATTGCTCAACATGTATGCATCCAATCCAAGCTTGGTAACTTTTAGATGATGTGATGTGACAAACCTTAGAGTGTGACGCATGAAGCACTGTCCTGAAAATTTTCAATAACCTCAACACTTTTTCAGTGATTTTTTCATCCCTCCCCTTTAATGGTGGATGGGTCTCCATCTAGCGAAAGAGCAGATCGGCACCATACATTGGCAATCTTCCATTCGGGAGTGTCTCCAAGGGTTGTTTTTGGGAGACAGAGTCCCAGTGGGCTCCTCTTCATTTTTAGTTTTTCCTCCTTCTCCATCCAAGAGCTATAACTTTTTTTGTTTTTCAGTCATTATGTAATGCCCCAAAGTTGAGGATTACTTTAAGGCTATGTGCACACGTTGCAGTTTCTTAGCGGTTTTGCCACGGTTTTTCGCAGCGGAAACGCCGCAAACCACGGCAAAACCGCTTACACAATACAACTCATTAAGGCCTATGAGATTCCGCAATGCTGTGCAGATGCTGCGGGTTTTTCCGCGGCGGAATCGCATCGCGGGAAATCCGCAGCATGCTCATTCTTTTTTGCGGACCGCGCGATTCCGCCGCCATAGGAATGCATTGAACCAATTACTTTCCGCATGTGGCTGTGCCCACCATGCGGAAAGTAAGCGGTTCATGTGCGGATGGTACCCAGGGTCTGGAGGAGAGGAGATTCTCCTCCAAGCCCTGGGTACCATATCCATGTAAAAACAATAATTAAAATAAAAAATAATGATATTCTCACCTTCCGGCGGCCCCCGCAGCTTTCCCGCCTCTCAGCGACGCTCCCGCCAATCGCGTTCCCAGGAGTGCATTGCGAGATCACCCAGATGACGTAGCGGTCTCGCGAGATGCTACGTCATCGGGATGATTGCCGCAAAGGACTCCTGGGAACGGAACTTGCCGGGAGCGTCGCTGAGAGGCGGGAAAGCTGCGGGGGACGCCGGAAGGTGAGAATATCATTATTTATTATTTTTTTTATTATTTTTACATTAGATCTTTTTACTATTGATGCGACATAGGCGGCATCAATAGTAAAAAGTTGGTCACACGTGTCAAACACTTGTTTGACTCGTGTGACCAACCTGTCAGATCGCTTGTAAAACGCTAGCATTCTGCAAGCTAATTCCGCTTGCAAAACGCTAGTGTTTAGCGGAATACGCATACCTATAATATGCGGATTTCCCGCGGCAGGGAGGTGCGGAATTGCCGCGGAAATTTCCATGGCAATTCCGCAACGTGTGCACATAGCCTAATATTTTGCATATGTCAAATGATGCTGAATTGCCCCTTAATCATTAAAGGGGTTGTCCACTACTTGGACACCCCCTTCTCACTTTGAATGTTTCCCCTATTTACAGTGAACCTGTCAACAGGATTGTGCTCAGTAACCCACAGACAGTGTCAGGTCGGCGCCGTTATACTGATTAAAATGATACCTGGTGATGAAATCCGTCTTGTGGTTGTTATTGTTTAATCTTTATTTGTAGTTTTAGGTTAATGAGATTCTCGTGCTCCAGGGCGGCCTGTGGGGGGTCTTCATGTGGTGCTCTGCATACATATGCATCTTTTTGGGTTTATGACAGGTCACTGATCAGTGACCTTCCCCCTATTTTACATACTGCATAGAATTATGGTTTGGAAAAAAAAAATTCACATCCAGCAGGCAGGCGGCGTCTGCATGATAAAGTGGATAATATGCCTGTTTTCATGTTATTTAGACATATAGTTTTATTGTAAAAAAAAAAAAATGTTCCTAATCAAAATGGCACCGGTGCCATTTTGCTAGGGAAAAAAAATTAGGTTCCATCAAGATGGCGCCGGCGGAACGCAATAGATGCTACTGCGCAGGCTTCACTTCCAGTGCCATTTTGGTAGAGAAAAAAAAATTAGGCTTCATCAAGATGGCATTGTTCTGATAGAACAAATCAACAGCATGTGAAGAATTGGTTTTATTTATTTTTTACATCGTTCCTTGTGTGGTATAAGGCCTCTTTCACACTTCAGTCGTGCGACGTCAGTCAAAATCCACCAAAGTGTGAAAAAAACGGATCCGCCATTTTTTTTTGGCGGATCCGCTTTTTTCACATTGACTTGCATTAGTGACGGATTTTGACGGATGGTCGTCCGTCTGATCCATTTTTTGACGGATCTGTCATAAATTTGGCTTCCGCTTTTTTTGGAAAACATCCAATGCAACGTTTTTTGTGTGCGTCAAAATGGCGGACTATGACTAATCCGCCGCATCCGCCGTTTTGTATAATGGGCGCCTCTGGGTGGCGGATCCGCCTGCATCCGTTTTTGACGGAATCCGACAGCGGATCACTGTGAAAATGTTGAGAACACTGTCCAGGGTCTCTCTCTCTCGCTTTCCTCTTCTAGAGTCTTCACAGTACACAATCCACGGGACACCGAATACTTTATAACAGTCAAAACTTTACTTGACAGTTTACGATCATTACAATGAAGCATGTAGGGTAGGGCACAACAGGGTACAGTCTTTCCCACAGGTACCGGACCTTCCGGTCAGTCATAATTCTCGGTATTGGCAGAGCATCCCTCTTTCTAATTCCTCTAGCACTTCGAATTCTTCTCCACCACAAGCAGTCCATCTTTCCCCGCAGCTCCGCAGGCTTAGTGCGCCAAAAGGCCCCGACTTCCATGTTGAGGTCCACAGGTCAACAGACTGATTCACACGGAAGGGTTCTATGGTAATCCACTGCCCCGAGTAACAGGCTCATGTTGGCCTTAGCAGCTGACTGCCTATGACCACTGCAGGCACTTCACCACACTCCCTCTAAGGCCGGGATCACACATGCGACGAAGTCGTCCGACACTCGCATGAGAAATCCCAGCTCTGGCGCCAGCACTCGGGAGTGGAGCGAGCAGCTGCATAGAAATACATGCAGCCGCGCACTCCACTCCCGAGTGCCGGCGCCAGAGCTGGGATTTCACATGCAAGTGTCGAACGACTTTGTCGCATGTGTGATCCCGGCCTAACAGACACTTCCTGAACTTGAAACTAACTCTCAGTTGCCCTCTCTCCTATCTGGGCCAGCAGTCACAGTTAACCCTGACTAGGCTACACTACAACCCCAGGAGGTTTTGTTTTCAGATAACATACATTACTATAAAATACATTTAACCACTTGGGGTGTCAGGGAGTGGAACGCCATCTCCACCACTCCTACACGTGCACCAGGCACTGGGCATGGCCATCACCAATAACACTAGGGATCCGAGCCATGTCCGATGCACTGGGTTGACTGCAAATAGACTTCTGTATCAAGACTTTCTTTTTTGTAGTGAAAGCTGGAGTCATATGAACCAATATTCCTATTTTGGTTCATCTGACTTTCTGAGCTCTTTTTATTACAATTTTTCAGAGGCAAAATTAACATATTACAGCAATTCTGCCAAATGTGCGAATTAAAAAAAAAAAGATTTTATATATTATATATATATATACATATATATATATATATACATACATACCGTATTTTTCGGATTATAAGACTCACTTTTATAATCCCCAAAATTCTGCGGAAAATGGGGGTGAGTCTTATAGACCGAACACTGTTCTTACCGAGGAGTCAATGCTTAGGGCCCTGAGCTGGGGGTGTTACGGTTGTGGTACGGCGGCGAGCAGTGGTCCTGCGGTGGTGGTACAGCCGCGAGCGGTAGTGGTACAGTGGCGGGCGGAAGCCCTGCGGCAGCGGCATATGGCGGCCACCATTCTTCTTCCGGGGTCCGGCTTCCGGCTTCTCACTCGGCGCAGATGGAGGAAAGCCGAGAACTCCATCCGCCCCTGACTCTATGCGATGTTTCCAGGAAAATGGCCGCAGATGCGGCGCAGGCGCAGATGGAGGTCTCGGCACCAAGATCTCGGGAGATGAGATCTCAGCACCAAGATCTCCATCTGGGCATGCACCGCCCCGGCAGCCATTTTCGCAGAGTCCACCGCATAGTAAACAGTGCGTGGGCTCTGGGCTTTCACAAAATGTCAGTGGAGCCCCCACACCACCAAACACCCGCAGCGCCACTCTTCCAGCAGCAACCCTGGGACCCTGCTCCACTGTGGCCTGTGTGTAGCCCAGCTGCGCTTGGAGCCACATGTTCCCAAGAGGATGCACCGAAGGTAAACCCACACACACCTGATATTCATTCACACCTTCACTATTTCCTGGAGCCACCAGAGGGAGCCCTTGAAGAGTATGTATATATATAAGGGTAGTGGAGGACAGCAGTTAGATTTTAGTCCACCTCAGAGTGAGATCTAGTCAGAATTCCTCAGATGAGCTGAGAGGGAGTTAGATTTAGTTTACCTCAGACGAGCTGAGAAGGAGAGTTACCTCAGAACGTGACAGACTGTTAGTTCCCTTGGAGCGTGGAAAGATAGCTCTTGAAGTGTGCATAGATCAGTCTGACGGAAGGTCCTGATAGCTTCTTCAGACATAGACTTAGAAAGGAGAAGAAGGAAAGGGAACTCCAGTGATTGAAACACTAAAGACTACAGCTTGAACTTAGTTTACTGTGTGGAGTCCAGTAATAGTGCAGGAAGATAGCCACTACAGCCTGGTCAGAACTGAGTCAACTGAGGTAGTTTCAGTGAGCAAGCGTGCCGACGCTTTGAGAGCGGTGAAGAGAAAGGAGAATCAGCCATCTACTGCTAGTGTGCTTATGTTAAGGGTTAGAGTAGGACGAAAGGCGAGTGGAAGGAAGAAGAGAGTAAAAGAGGTTGAAACAGCATTGATCGCTTACCTCTACTCTGAACTACCGGACACCGGGTCCGAGCTTGCTAGCATCTTCACGACTAGTAGGAGAAACCGGAGACCCTGTGGGACTTCAAGTCGCAGGGGCCCAGCAGTGCTGATACGTAACAGGGGTCAGGAAGAACAGGAGTCTGGTCATTAGAGACTGAGTTCTATCCAAGAGAAGGCTCCACCACAAAGTCAGCCGGGCGTATATGAGAAGACAGAGTTAGACTTTGTTTCATACAGGTCAGAAACTCACACATACAGGAGTACGGAGGCCCTACACCTACTCAGTGGTATTACTGGACGTGCATCCTCCACCCTGTCAGCTTCCCAGGACGTACCTGCAACTATACCATCAGTAAAGGTACAGAAAGAGACTTTCATGTGTGTGTCTGCTTATTGCTCCTGCACCCCTACACCGCCATATACCCTGAGGGATCCAGTCTTGCCTGTGGAAGACTTAACACCTTGCTGCCCAGTAACAACCCCTCAGCGGATTTACCCTGCAGCGCTGGTCACCCTGACCAGGTACCACAGGTGGCGTCACGAACAAACTGTAAATACTTTAATCCCCAGTAAATATCCCCTTTATTGAGGTGAGCCCCCAGGGCCACGGACCGAGCTGTGCTACCCGTGACATTCCCCAATGAAGTGAACAGGCTCGGTGCTGAGTACCCCACGGCCCTGGCGGGCGACTCACCTGCACCACCGAACACCCACAGCGTCGCACATCTGAGCACCCCTTTCTCCCAGTCTGGGGTCCGCAGCATCGCCCCACTTCTGCCTCCACCAGCAGCGACCCTGGGACCCCGCTTCACCGCAGCCACCACCCCCAGTAAGCAATAAGATGCCTGGATTGTAAGAAGCACCACCATTTTATTGAAAAAAAAATTTTCCCTATTTTTCTCCTCAAAATTTGGGGTGCGTCTTATAATCCGGTGCATTTTATAAACCGCAAAATACGGTATATATTTTTTTCCCTTGTTTTTGTTCCCCTTTATGGGACCAGTTAACTTATAATGAGAATAAAAAAAAGCAGGGAGCTCCACTGTGCAGAAATCCTTATTAAAATGGAGATGGTGAAGCTGACCGAAAGGGCATATGGTATTCCACACACCTGGGAGGGATGTGCAAACGCCAGTCACAACAATGTTTTAAATCAAGAGATGGAAGGTATCAGCTGCAGCTGCCCCAGGTAATGATCCAGTCCAGGAACCACCATGTATCAGAAAAAGTGCTTAAAAATATGAGTTAAAAAAGGGGTGAAAAAAGTGCTGCTAAATGCGAGACAGGCAGGTAATACCGTCTTCAGAAATTATTAAAAGAATATGGGCTATGCATTTCATCATCCATACCATGTCTAACCTGAGGAAGACAGGACTAAGAGCATTTAGCTCGAAATGCATTGACAGATGTCCTAATCCCCCCTCCCCTTCCTTCCTCAACCACCCTCTTGCCCCCTTCCTTTTTTAAGCAAACATGATGATTTTTCTATTTAATGCTACCAGAAGTCCACTCACCGCGCACCGCGATGGAGGCTACAATCCCACACTTGGTGAGCTGAACATACATCTTCCCTTTCCCCTTCTTTTCCTACTTAGGAAGACATCTGCCCTATGATGGTCTTTGGTTAGGGAGAGGGGCCACAAACTGCCCCTGGAACTGGGACCCTAACTATCCTTGTCTAGGGGGTACTCTTGAAGGTAGAGAGGTCCGGGTCTATGACCTTGCTATGCTCCTGTTCAACCCTAATCTGTCCCCTACGCCATGAGGCATGGGACAGAAAAGTGAGGTAAACAAAACACAAAGACAAAACCGGGATATCAGAAAACCGCTATTATACAAAAGCACAAACCGATAATAGGGAGGAGGATAGGGACAGGGAGGAATAAACTAAATGGGAATAGGGACTAGGAGATAAACACAAACATACTACAGCAAACTACAGATCACTACTACAACAACTCCACTCCAACCACTTAGCTTTAGCACTCAGCACAGGAAGACAAATCTTTCATCGGCAGGGACTAACCAGCCAAAGCCAGTAATATATAGAGGGAGTAAATGATAAGCAGTTGCAGCTGAGAACAACCAGGCTGTATGATCTCAGCCAGCACCAAAGGACACCAAATCATTTTTAAAATAGGACATGAATCACACCATCTCCAATGAAGACCTGTTATTTATTAGCTGACGTGACCGTCTAACTTCAGGTCTTCCAGGGGGACGTGACACCCTTGTGACACCTATATTCTTGTCTTAAATTTTTATGAAGATATTGCCTGCCTATCTGTCTGTCGCACTCAGCGCTTTTAACACCCCTTTTTATCTCAATTTGTAAACATTTTTTTCTTATGGGACTTGAATTTTTTATTACTCATACAATCTATTTCATTACAGTAATATTACAGTATATTGTAAAATTACTTATCTCCTAAGAAGTGCAGCCAAAGGCTGGGCTTAATTGATGTATAAACATAGCAGATACAAGAACCATGACAATGCCATTGGCCCCCCACAATCATCTTGAGGGGTAGACAACTTTGTTCTTTACATCATTTCAGTAGACTTCAATGGAATGGTCCATGAGTGAGCTATTGAATGCAGTGGTATTTAAAAGTTTGGGCACCCCTGGTCAAAATTACTGTTATTGTTAACAGTTAAGCAAGTTGAAGATGAAATGATCTCTGAAAGCTCTAAAGTTTAAGATTACATATTTCCTTTGTAAATAAAATATATATATATATAGTCAATTTTTTACATTTCAAAAATTACAAAAAGGAAAATGGGCAGATGCAAAAGTTTGTGCACTCTGCATGGCTAGTACCTAGTAGCACTCCCTTTTTGCAAGTATCATAGCTTGTAAACACTTTTTGTAGCCAGACAAGAGTATTTCAGTTCTTGTTTGAGGGATTTTCATCCATTCTTCCTTAGAAAATTCTTCCAGTTCTCTATCTTGAGGTCTAGCCACAGATTTTCAATTATGTTCAGATGAGGGGACTGTGAGGGGGATTGTAAAACCTTCAGCTTGCACCTTTTGAGGTAGTCTATTGTGAATTTTGATGTTGTTTAGGATCATTATCCATTTGTAGAAGCCATCATCTTTTCAACTTCAGCTTTTTTACAGATGGTGTTATGCTTGCATCCAGAATTTGTTGAAATTTCACTGAATCCATTCATTACCCATGAAATGTTCCCCATGTCATCGGCTGCTACACAACCCTAAAGCATGTTTGATCCACCCTCATGTGTAATGTTTGGCTAGATGTTTTGTCCTGAAATTCTGTGCCCTGTTTTCTACACACATACCTTTGATCATTGTGGCCAAAGAGTTCTATTTTAACCTCATCGGTCCACAGGACTTGTTTCCAAAATGCATCTGTCTTGTTTAGATTTTTTTTGCATACTTCTGACTCTGAAATTTATTGTGAGGACACAGGAGAGATTTTCTTCTGATGACATTTCCATGAAGGCAATATTTATGCAGGTGTCTCTGAACAGTGCAGAGCAACCTGGGTCCATGTGTTTCGCTGTGACAGCTACACTCCAACTACACTTCCTGAGAACAAAGTGAGAAAGCTCCTCCGGCTGTCAAAAGTCTCATAGAATCATAGAATCATAGAATGGTAGAGTTGGAAGGGACCTCCTGGGCCATCTGGTCCAACCCCCTGCTCAAAGCAGGATTCTCTAAATCATCCCAGACAGATGTCTGTCCAGCCTCTGTTTGAAGACTTCCATTGAAGGAGAATTTACCACCTCTCGTGGCAGCCTGTTCCACTCCTTGATCACCCTAACTGTCAAAAAGTTTTTTCTAATATCTAATCTGTGTCTCCTCCCATTCAGTTTCATCCCATTGCTTCTAGTCTTTCCTTGTGCAAATGAGAATAAAGATGATCCTTCTACAATGTGACAGCCCTTGAGATATTTGTAGACAGCTATTAAGTCTCCTCTCAGTCTTCTTTTTTGCAAGCTAAACATTCCCAAATCCTGCAACCGTTCCTCATATGACATGGTTTGCAGACCGGTCACCATTCTGGTGGCTCTTCTTCCAGATGAGGTCTGACCAAAGAGGAGTAGAGGGCAATAATGACCTCACGTGATCTAGACTGTATGCTTCTGTTGATACATCCTAGAATTGTATGTGCCTTTTTTGCTGCTGCATCACACTGTTGACTTATGTTCAGTCTGTGATCAATTAGTATACCCAAGTCTTTTTCACATGTGCTGTTACTTAGCCCTATTCCTCCCATTTTGTATATGCTTTTTTCATTTTTATTGCCCAGATGTAGTACTTTGCATTTTTCCCTGTTAAAAACCATTCTGTTAGTTGCTGCCCACTGCTCCAGTTTATTTATATCTTTTTGAATCCTCTCTCTCTCTTCTCTAGTATTAGCTACCCCTCCTAGCTTTGTGTCATCAGCAAATTTGATCAGTTTACCCTCAATTCCTTCATCTAAATTATTGATAAAGATGTTGAACAATACAGGGCCCAAAACAGAGCCTTGTGGTACCCCACTTGAGACATTCTTCCAACTGGATGTGCAGCCATTTACGACCACTCTTTGAGTCCGATCACTAAGCCAGTTATGAATCCACCTAACAGTTGCCTTGTCCATTCCATACTTAGTCATTTTTTCAATAAGGATTGTGTGAGATACTTTGTCAAATGCTTTGCTGAAGTCAAGATATACTATATCTACAGCATTTCCCTGATCCACCCAGTCAGTGATTCTGTCATAGAAGGAAATTAAGTTAGTCTGACATGACTTATTAGTTACAAACCCATGCTGACTCTGTTTAATCACTTCATTCTTATGCAGGTACTTACATACATGTTCTTTAATAATTTGTTCAAAGATCTTTCCTGGTATAGAAGTCAGACTCACCGGCCTGTAGTTCCCTGGGTCCACCTTCTTCCCCTTTTTGAAGATAGGAACAACATTTGCTCTTCTCCAGTCTTCTGGGACTTCACCTGTTCTCCAAGAATTTTCAAAGATTATGGACAGTGGTTCAAGAATTTCTTCTGCTATCTCCTTCAGTATTCTGGGGTGTAATTCATCTGGGCCTGGAGACTTGAATTCATTTAGGTTAGCTAAGTGTTTCCTCACTGTCTTTCTGTTTATAGATATCCTGGATTCTTCTATTCCTTTAATAGGACAGTGAAGATCAGTTGATGTTACATTTCCTTTCTGAGAGAAAACAGATGCAAAATAGGAATTTAAAAGTTCAGCCTTCTCAACATCCTTTCTTACCATTTCATCATTTTCATCCTGTAAAAATCCTATAGCATCTTTGACTTTTCTTTTACTTTTGATGTATCCTTTTTTGTTGCTTTTGACATCTCTTGCAAGCCTTAATTCATTGTCAGCTTTAGATAATCTGATTTGTGCCCTGCAGGTTCTGCAGATGGCATTATATTCTTCTTTAGATATGCCTCCCTCTTTCCATTTGATAAACATTTCTTTCTTCCTTTTTAGCATGTGTTTAAGTTCTGTGTTCATCCATCCTGGTTTCCTTAAATGCTTCCCATTCTTCCCTCTTTTTGGAATTGTTGACAATTGTGCTTTGAGAATCTCATTTTTCAAGATGTCCCATCCTTCCTGGACATTTTTGTCCTTAAGGATATCCTGCCATTGGATCCCTCCAATTCTCTTTCTGAGTCCCTTAAAATCTGCCTTTCTGAAATCTAATCTTGACGTCTGAGTCTTCACAGGTCTTCCTCCTCTTGTTATCCAAAATTCTAAAATAGCATGGTCACTACCTCCTAGGGTACCAGCCACTCTTACCTCCTCAACCATTTCCTCCCTATTTATAAGGATTAGATCCAAGGTAGCAGTGCCTCTTGTTTTCTCCCCTACCTTTTGAAAGATAAAGTTGTCAGCAAGAGAGGATAAGAATTTCCTTGACCTGTTAGTTTTGCCTGAGAGCGATTCCCAACAAATGTCTGGATAGTTGAAATCTCCCATGACCACTATGTCATATTTTTTGGAGAACTTGGCCATTTGATGCATAAAGAGTTCATCCATATCTTCAGCTTGCATAGGTGGCCTGTAGTAAATGCCTACAATGGTGTCCTTTCCATTGTTCTGTCCTTGTATTCTTACCCAAACAGTTTCCACAGAACTACAAGTCTCTGAAGCATCAATCTCTGTGCAAATATACGCTTTTCTAACATACAATGCAACACCTCCTCCTCGTTTATCAAGTCTGTTTCTTGCAAATAAGTTGTATCCTTCTAGCCTTGTATTCCAATCATGTGTATCGTCCCACCAAGTTTCAGTGATTCCAATGACATCATACTTCTTCTCCTGCGTTAGTAGTTCCAATTCTCCTTGTTTGTTGCCCATGCTTTGTGCATTTGTATAAAAACATTTTAGTTTGTGATTGGTTTCTCTTCCTCCAATATTTTTATTATTTAGATTGTTTTGTCTTCGTTCTTCCTTTCCACTTCTAATAGCCGAGTTCTCAATAGCATTTGTCAGGTGTATGGCTTTTTCTGGTGTTTTGCTTCCCTTCCCACATTGTTCTAGTTTAAAGCTCTCCTGATGAGTGTAGCAAGGCGACTTCCAAATACATGTTTTCCAGTCTTCGTAAGGTGCACCCCATCTCTAGCAAGTAGTCCATCGTATAGGTAATTCACTCCGTGATCCAGAAATCCAAATCCTTGCTGACGGCACCATCGACGTAGCCAGTTGTTCACCTGCAGAATCTTATTCCACCTCCTTGTTCCATGGCCATCCACTGGGAGGATGGAAGAGAAGACCACCTGCGCACCCAGTTCTTTCACTTTCTTGCCTAAGTTTTCAAAGTCACTACAGATGGTTTCCAGGTCACTTCTTGTGGTGTCATTTGTCCCCACATGTATTAGGAGGAATGGGTAGTCATCTTTAGGTCTGAAGAGTCCTGATATCCTGTCAGACACATCTTTAATTTTTGCACCTGGAAGACAGCACATTTCTCTTGAGGTTATATCCGGTCTGCAGATAGCAGCATCTGTTCCTCTCAACAGGGAATCCCCCACGACCACAACTCTCCGTTTCTTCTTCACAACATTTTTCTTTCTCCATTCAGGAGGACTCTGAGGGCTTACAAGGTTGCTCTTTGTGGGCAAAGTCTTATCCTGATGTATTTCTTCTTCATTCTCCTGTGTGAGAGCCTGGTACTGGTTCCTGAGCAGTATGGGTGCTGACTGCCTCACGATTCTCCTGCTTCTTTGGGTCACATGCTTCCATTCCTCTGCTTCTTCAGGTGCTCTTCGAATTTCTTCTCTTTCTGCACCATGAAGAGATAATTCTGCTCTGTCTAAGAACTCTTCACCTTCCTTAATGATCTTCAATGTAGATAACCTCTCTTCCAGATTCCGCAACTTTTCCTCCAACATGGACACAAGCTTGCATTTGTGGCATGTGAAATTTGGCTTTTCCACTGGTAAATCTGTGAACATGTAGCAAGAAATGCAACTCACCACATGGCTCCTGGCCTCTTCCATGCTCTTATTGTTAAAGAGATATCACAGCGGTGAAAAAAAGGCGTTCTTCCATCTCTTGCTGTAAGTACCTGGACTTGCCTGCTTAAAGGGAACCTGTCAGCAGGATTGTGCTAATTAACCTACAGACAGTGTCAGGTTGGCGCCATTATACTAATTAAAATTATACCTTGGTTGATTAAATCTGTCTTGTGGTTGTTTAATCTTTATTTTCAGTTTTCAGTTAAAGGTTCCCTTTAAGGAAGACCACTGACACACACATCATAACCTTCCTCTAAGGGTGTCCTTTCTTGTCTCTAGTTTACTAACTACTCACTACTAAAGCAGGAACTGACACACAGGTCTCCAATCCTCTTCCCAACCTATGGGCCGGCCCTACAGTTAACCCTGTCACCACTGACTAACCGGAACTGCAGCCTCCCAGAGAATAACACATACAATACAGTACATTTTCATACATTTAAAACAACAGGAGTCTCCAGAGAGGTACCATGTCATCCTCTTCACCCCTGCAGCCCTACTAGCTAAAAACCTTAAAACTAAAATATGGTGAAATTTGCATTTATACAGCAGCAAAACCAAATTGCTGCAATTTTACTAAATTATATTTTTTTTCCTTTTTTTACGTTAATGTAAATGTAGTTGGAACATGTTTGCTCCTTTTCGTAATGCTTTGAAAAGGTATGTAGCTATGTACAGCGCAATTCTAGCAAAGTAGATCCTCATCTTTCTGAATTTTTGATATTATAACTATGACTCACGTGTGGTTTAAGTGGAACAGTTTCAGAGGCTTTGAAATGACACCTGTTTGTGTTTTGAATGATCATAAGATGAAATGTCAATTTCTCCAAAGAGGCAGTAACACAGATAGACGCCGGGTGGTCGCCCTGTTTACCGTAAACACAGATGTTTGATTTTCCCTGGACGCACATTAGTGGAGATAGCCTTTGTATCCGTATATCAGATATCACTACGGCAACAGTTGTACATAATGCAGTGTTTTCACTTGCTCATTCTCTGTCTCTCTCATTGTTGTAAAGTGCACAATTAGAAGACATTAGTGTGCGATTATCTGGATAATGTAGGCGAGGCAGGCAACTGTGATGTTCACCCTTCGCTTGTATCTCAGTAAAGCACAGACAGAATTAGAGTTGGCGTAAATCGGTTTGCACAACCTGTTCCGTTAGGCAGGTCAGCAATTTCTGGTCACTGGACGCAAGACATAAAGACCGGTGTGAGAACAATCAGATCTTCTTTATATGTACATTACCCAACATTTATTCTCAGTAGTCAACAGTGTGTTGCTGGCCAGACTGAATATGATCCTGGTCAAAGTTTACTTTCAGACTAATCTAATCATGACAAATCTCAAGAAAAATAGCAAAATCAGCATATGCCCTGTAGTAAGTAAAAAATAAATAGGAATAGTACATGTAAATAATGTAGGGTATGTAGTGCCGGCATCCCTGCAAGCTCCTGTCCTCCAGCAGGGACGCCGACTCTCTCACCATCCCGCACTTCCTCCTAGTGCAGCCGCTAGGGGTCTGCGCGCGGCTCAAAGACCCCCAGGCATTGTGCTTAGGACGCGTGCACTCCCTCCTCCTTAAAGGGACAGTGCCTGCCAACCTAAAGTGTCCACAGCCAATGCCGAGCGCACCAAAAGGCAACATGCAACATTTTGGTGCACTCGGCGCACCGTCAAAAGGATGCATGCGCCGCTAAACGTATACCAGCGCACGGCCTGCGTACCCAATGCTAAAGATAGGGTACGCAGGTCGCATGCGGCGTCATGCGCCCATAGGCGGAGCCGCCGGGAGGAGGCGTGTCCGGGGGCGGAGATTAGCAGTGACCGTGCTCAGACAGGCGCAGGTCGCTCAAACGCAAGTGTGAAAGCACCCTAAGTAGTATGTGAATTGCCAGTCTTCCATCTTCGCTCCTGACATTATTTACACACATGGTCAAAATTGTTGGAACCCCTAGTTTAATGACAGAAAAACCCACAATGGTGACAGAAATAACTTGAATCTGACAAAAGTAATAAATACACAAAACACAAGCTGGGCACAATGCATGAGGGTGGTACAATTTATGGGAGGCTCTACACTATATGGGAGAACAATGTATGGGTACTAGACTGTCAGATTTGCAATTCTCCAGAAAAAAATCCTGGCATGGATGTGATAAAATAGTCACTGAAGCCGTAGGTGAATTCATTGCAGTTTGTACAATGGGGTCAGTTTTGGGGTTTTCTGCTGTTCTGACATCTTAGGGGCTCCGCAAATGTCGCCCGCAAACTATTCTAGCAAAATCTGTGCTCCAAAAGCCAAATAGCGCTTTTTCCATCTCAGCCCTGACGCGTGGCCTAATGGTAATTTCTGACAACATATGGGGCAGCACCACATTCGGGAGAAATTGCACAATTAATTGTGGGGTATAGTTTCACCTATTAACCCTTGTGTACCAGACAAATTTGAAGCAAATACAAAAATTATATTTTTAACACTGAAATATTATATTTCCAAATCTCAATGTTAAAAAATTGTGTGAGGCACCTATGGATTCAAAATATTCACTACACCCGTAGATGAATTCCTTGAGAGATCTAGTTTCCAAAATGAGGTCGCTTGTGGGGAGTTTCTGCTGTTTTCACATGTCAGGGGCTCTTCAAATGCGACATAGCATTTAGAATCCATCCCAGGCAAAAAGGGCTCTTTCCTTTCCTAGCCCTGCAATCTACCCAGGCAGCAGTTTTTGACCACATATGGGCTATAGTCAAATTCGGGACAAACTGAACAACAAATTCTAGGTCCGTTTTCTCCTATTATCCATTATCAAAATTACAAATATGGAGAGAAAACGACATTTTCGTGAAAAAATTTAAAATTTTCAATGTAACGATGTAATATTATGTACTATATGTAGTACTTGTGGGTTCAAAATCTCACTATACCCCTGGATAAAATCCTTAAGGGGTGTAGTTTCCAAAATGGTGTAATTTCTCCGAATGTGACATAACGACCTCAGACCATTCCATCAAAAACGTTACTCCTTCCTTTCCGAGCCCTGCCATGCTCACAAACAGTAGTTTTACCCATATATTGGGTTTCTGCGTACTCAGTGAAAATAGCAAAACAAATTTTGGGGTCCATTTTCTTCTGTTAGCCTTGTGAAAATAAAAAATTGGGCTAAAAGTACATTTTTGTGGGTAAAATGTAATTTTTTTTATTTTTACAGCTCTACGTTATAAACTTCTGTGAAGCATCTGGGGTTCAAGGTGCTCAACACACATCTAGATACATTCCATAAGGGAGTCTAGTTTCCAAAATGGGGTCACTTGTGGGGGTTTCTACTGTTTAGGCACATCAGGGGCTCTCCGAATGCGACATGACAACTGCAGATGATTCCATCAAAGTCTGCAATCCAAATCGTCACTCCTTACTTTCCGAACCCTGCCGTGCACCCAAACAGTAGTTTTCCTCCATATATTGGGTATCAGCGTACTCAGGAGAAATTGCACAATTAATTTTGGGGTCCATTTTCTCCTGTTACCCTTGTGAAAGTAAAAAAATTGAGGTTAAAAGTACATTTTTGTGAGTAAAATGTGATTTTTTTATTTTCACAGCTTTACGTTATAACTTCTGTGAAGAATCTGTTGGTTCAAGGTGCTCAATACACATTTAGATACATTCCGCAAGAGGTCTAGTTTCCAAACTGGGGTTACTTGTGGGTTTCTACAGTTTAGGAACATCAGGGGCTCTCCAAACGTGACATGGCATCCGCTCTCGATTCCAGCCATTTTTGTGTTCAAAGAGTCAAACAGTGCTACTTCCCTTCCTAGACCTGCCATGGCATTCCCCCACATATGGGGTATCAGCATACTTAGGAGAACTTGCACAACAAATTTTAGCATCCATTTTCTCCTGTTACCCTTGTGAAAATAATAAAGTAACATTTTTGTGAAAAAAAGTTAAATGTTCATTTTTTCTACATTGCTTTAGTTCGTGTGAAGAACTAGAAGGGTTAATAAACTTCTTGAATGTGATTTTGAGCATCTTGAAGGGTGCAGTTTTTAGAATAATGTCACTTTTGGGTATTTTCTATCATATAGACCCCTCAAAGTTATTTCAAATGTGATGTGGTCCCTAAAATAATGATTTTGATGAAAAAATGAGAAATCGCTGATCAAATGTTTACCCTTCTAACTTCCTAACAAAAAAAAATATGTTTCCAAAATTGTGTTGATGTAAAGTAGACATTTGGGAAATGTTGTTTATTAACTATTATGTGTGACATAACTCTCTTTAAGGGCACAAAAATGAAAAGTTTGAAAATTGCAAAATTTTCAACATTTTGGCAAAATTTGCACTTTTTTCTTAAACAAATGCAAGTCATATTGAAGAAATTTTACCGCTATCATGAAGTACAATATGTCACGAAAAAACATTCTCAGAATCAGTAGGATATGGTGAAGTGTCCTAGAGTTATTAGCTCATAAAGTAACAGTGGTCAGATTTGTAAAATTTGTCTTGATCGTTAATGTCAAAATTGGCTCGGTCACTCAGGGGGTTAAAAGAATTTTAAAAAATCCAGATTCTCACCTCACCGTCACCTCTGCTCCTCACCGTCTCCTATCAGGTTCTGGTTGCATCTTCTGATCCCCGACACTGGCGCTAAAATCCCCGGGCTTCTAACCCTGATTTCCGACTATGATGAGGTCTGAGGTGGTTCTTTGCATGCTTGGTTATGCTCTGGGGTGTGTAGAGACCCTGGACATAAAAAGGGTCATTAAATTCCATTGAATTTACCAGGTAAAAAATTGCAAACAGGCAAATTTGAACTTTACCTTATCTGCTCATCTCTAGTACAAATACATTCTGCCCACAAGGCGATCACATAGCAGCTATTCATAAATTTTGGATCTTTCCAAAGTCTAGTAGACATGTGATATGTATAGAAGCACCGCACCGCTGTCTTACCCCACACTGCAGTGATCCTGACATATTTCGGTACAGTGAAGGGATTATCCACTTTTGGAATTGATAGCCAATTGCTAAAAGCTAATCCAATCCCTTTGGAATGAGCATATCTGTTGGCTGTGCCGGACTGGCCATCTGGCAATTCTGGCAAATACCAGAAGGGCCTGTCTGGTTGGGGGCCATCTTGTTTGCTACGTTGTTAACAGAATCGGTGTTCTCAAGACACCCGTACTGTTAAGAGTTGTGATGGAGCACAAAGTCACTGATTCCGTTACTTACCCCAGAACACCATGGATATCGTTAGAAATATTGGTCTTGTAGTAAATCTTCCTTTCCAGGGTAATATTAGTAATAAATCCCACCTTGTTCTTGGGGATGGTGACATGGGCCTGTGTGATCTCAAGTGCCAGGGCAGAATTTCAGCCCCAGTCCGCACCTGTCTGTTGGTACCAGAACACAGTCTTTGGTCCATTTCGATGCAATTCCAAAATGTCCACATTTCATATGTCTTTTGCTTTTCATACTTAATGAAGCGCCTCCACAGTCATATCAGTCTTCTTTCTGACAGCAATGGATCCCTACGCGTGTTCTTAACAGTAGTGATGTTTTTTTTTCACCTGTCATTAGTACAAGCGAGAACAGGTGGGATTTACAGAACAGCAGCCAAGCATGTAACGTTCAGGATGACCACCCTCTAGTTCTGAATATGTGTGGAAATAATTGCTAAAGGATGGAAAAGAACAGCACTGATTTTCAGCTTTAAAAGAAAAAAAGAGAGAGAATGTTAAATAAGTGACTCATTTCTATGCCATTTTTCAAACCTGAGTTAACAGTGCCCCCTAGTGAGACATATGAGCAGCCCAAGCAAAACTGAAATATGATGTTTGGGAAGAATATTACTGTAAATGCTAGGTTCTACACCACAAAATATTCTAACAGTTTCCCAAAACATGTAAGACAATAATGTAATTTTCCCTTTTTATTAGATTAATAATAACATTTATTTTGTCTCCATATTAAGTTGGTCTGACAAAACTGTGATTAAAAACAAAACTTAAAAAAACAACATGCTAATACAGCATCATATATTGTTAAAGGTATCTGTTTGCAAGCTTTTGCTATAAAACCTGAAGACAACATGATGTTGGAGCTTATACGCAGATTTCAGTGATGTGTCATTTATTAGGCTGTGTGCTGTTGTTTCAATACAATGAATGTTTTATCAACAGGAGATTATCACTGCCTGGACTACAGCTCCTGTGAGCCCCAGTCTGACCATGCCCCCTCCTTTCCTTTTAACGGAATCTGTTGTAATGACCAGAGGTCCGAAGAAGATCCAGTGAGTCACAAGGTGAGACGGAGGCAGAAATAACAACGCTTTCTTTACTGAAATAGGGGTTGGAGTAAAATTCAGTATTGTATAAAACAGTCTCAGGTTCCCCTATTATTTACACTTACTCAGCAAGGGCTGAAATCAATGTGCCAATCCCAAAGTTCCCAGTTTATATGTATTACACTAAGGTTCTGGAAGAAATTTATTTAACCCCTTCACCCCCAAGGGTGGTTTGCACGTTAATGACCGGGCCAATTTTTACAATTCTGACCACTGTCTCTTTATGAGGTTATAACTCTGGAACGCTTCAACGGATCTTCGCGATTCTGAGAATGTTTTCTCGTGATATATTGTACTTCATGTTAGTGGTAAAATTTCTTCGATATACCTTGCGTTTATTTTTGAAAAAAACGCAAATATGGCGAAAATTTTGCAATTTTCAAACTTTGAATTTTTTTTTCCCTTAAAACAGAGAAATATGTCACACAAAATAGTTAAGAAATAACATTTCCCACATGTCTACTTTACATCAGCACAATTTTGGAACCAAAATTTTCTTTGTTAGGAAATTATAAGGGTTAAAAGTTGACCAGTGATTTCTCATTTTTACAACAAAATTTACAAAGCCATTTTTTTAGGGACCACCTCACATTTGAAGTCACTTTGACGGGTCTATATGGCAGAAAATACCCAAAAGTGACACCATTATAAAAACTGCACCCCTCAAGCTACTCAAAATTACATTCAAGAAGTTTAATAACCCTTCAGGTGCTTCAGAGGAGCTGAAGCAACGTGGATGGAAAAAATTAATATTTAACTTTTTAGCCACAAAAATGATCTTTTACAAACTTTTTTTTATTTTTAAAAGGGTAAAAGAGAAAATGGGCAGATAAAGTTGTTGTGCAATTTCTTCTGAGTACGCCAATACCCCATATGTGGGGGAAAACCACTGTTTGGGCACACGGCAGAGCTCGTAAGGGAAGGAGCGCCGTTTGACTTTTTCAAACTAAAATTGGCTGGAGTTGAGATTGGATGCCATGTCGTGTTTGGAGAGCCCCTGATACGCCTAAACAGTGGAAACCGCCCACAAGTGACACCATTTTGGAAACTAGACCCCCTAAGGAACTTATCTAGATCTGTTGTGAGCACTTTGAACCCCAAAGTGTTTCACAAAAGTTTATAATGCCTGGGTGTGAAAAAAAAAAAACAATTTTCCACAAAAATGATTTTTTAGTCCCAAATTTTTGATTTTTCCCAAGGAAATTGGACCCCAAAACTTGTTGTCCAATTTGTCCTGAGTACGCTGATACCCCATATGTGGTGGTGGGGGAAACTGTTTGGGCGCACGGCAGGGCTTGGAAAGGAAGCAGTAACGTTTTGGAATGCAAACATTGATGGGGGTCATGTTCCGTTTGTAGTGCCCCAGATGAGCCTAAACAGTGGAAACCCCCCACAAGTGACCCCATTTTGGAAGCTAGACCCCCTAAGGAACTTATCTAGATTTTTGGTGAGCACTTTGAACCCCCAAGGGCTTCACACAAGTTTATAATGCCCGGGCATGAAAATAAAAAATCCTATTTTTTTCCCACAAAAATTATCTCTTAGTCACTAATTTTTTATTTTCCCATAGGCAACAGGAGAAATTGGACCACAAAATTTGTTTTCCAATTTGTCCTGAGAACGCTGATACCCCATATGTGAGGGGGAACCACTGTTTGGGCGCATGGCAGAGCTCGGAATGGAAGGAGCACCATTTGACTTTTTCCAACCAAAATTGGCTGGAATTGAGATTGGACGCTATGTTGCATTTGGAGAGCCCCTGATGTGCCTAAACAGTGGAAACCCCCCACAAGTGACCCCATTTGGGAAACTAGACCCCCTAAGGAACTTATCTAGATCTTTGGTGAGGGATTTGAACCCCCAAGTGCTTCACACAAGTTTATAACGTAGAGCCGTAAAATTAAAAAATCATATTTTTTCCACAAAATTGATCTCTTCACCCCAATTTTTATTTTCCCAAGGGAAACAAGACTCCAAAAGTTATTGTGCAATTTGTCCTGAGTGCGCTGATACCCCATATGTGGGGGTAAACCACTGTTTTGGTGCATGGCAGAGTTTGGAAGGGAAGGAGCGCCATTTGACTTTTTCAATGCAGAATTGGCTGGATGCCATGTCGTGTTTGGAGAGCTCCTGATCTACCTAAACAGTGGAAACCCCCCACAAATGACACCATTTTGGAAACTAGACCCCTCAAGGAACTTATCTAGATGTGTGGTGAGCACTTTGAACCCCAAAGTGCTTCACAGAAGTTTATAACGTACAGCCGTAAAATAAAACTCTTTTTTTTTTACAAAAATTATTTTTTCGCCCCCAATATTTTATTTTCACAAGGGTAACAGGAGAAATTGGACCCCAAAAGTTGTTGTCCAATTTGTCCTGAGTATGCTGATACCCAATATGTGGGAGTAAACTACTGTATGGGTGCACGTCGGGGCTCGGAAGGGAAGTAGTGACGTTTTGGATTGCAGACTTTGATGGAATGATCTGGGGAGTCATGTCGCATTTGGAGAGCCCCTGATGCGCCTAAACAGTGGAAACCCCCCACAAGTGACCCCATTTTGGAAAATAGACCCCACAAGGAACTTATCTAGATGTGTGGTGAGCACTTTGAACCCCGAAGTGCTTCACAGAAGTTTATAACGTACAGCCGTAAAAATAAAAAATCCTTTTTTTTTTTTACAAAAATGATTTTTTCGCCCCCAATATTTTATTTTCACAAGGGTAACAGGAGAAATTGGACCCCAAAAGTTGTTGTCCAATTTGTCCTGAGTACGCTGATACCCAATATGTGGGAGTAAACTACTGTATGGGCGCACGTCGGGGCTCGGAAGGGAAGTAGTGACATTTTGGATTGCAGACTTTGATGGAATAGTCTGGGGGCGTCATGTCGCATTTGGAGAGCCCCTGATGCGCCTAAACAGTGGAAACCCCCCACAAGTGACCCCATTTTGGAAAATAGACCACACAAGGAACTTATCTAGATGTGTGGTGAGCACTTTGAACCCCGAAGTGCTTCACAGAAGTTTATAACGTACAGCCGTAAAAATAAAAAATCCTTTTTTTTTTACAAAATTGATTTTTTCGCCCCCAATATTTTATTTTCACAAGGGTAACAGGAGAAATTGGACCCCAAAATTTGTTGTCCAATTTGTCCTGAGTACGCTGATACCCAATATGTGGGAGAAAACGACTGTATGGGTGCACGTTTGAGCGCGGAAGGGAAGTAGTGATGTTTTGGATTGCAGACTTTGATGGAATGTTCTGGGGGCGTCATGTCGCATTTGGAGAGCCCCTGATGCGCCTAAACAGTGGAAACCCCCCACAAGTGACCCCATTTTGGAAAATAGACCCCACAAGGAACTTATCTAGAAGTGTGGTGAGCGCTATGAAGCCCCAAGTACTTCACAGAAGTTTTATAACATACAGCCGTAAAAACAAAAAAATCATTTTTTTTTACAAAAATAATTTTGTCGCCCCCAGTTTTTTATTTTCCCAAGGGTAACAGGAGAAATAGGCCAAATTGCACAATAACTCTTGTGGTCCAGAGTACGCTGATACCCCATATGCGGGGGTAAACTACTGTTTGGGCGCATGGCAGAGCTCAGAAGTGAAGGAGCACCATTTGACTTTTTCAACGCAGAATTGGCTGGAATTGAGATCAGACGCCATGTCACATTTGGAGAGCCCCTGATGTGCCTAAACAGCAGAAACCCCCCAATTCTAACTCCAACCCTAACCCCAACACACCCCTAACCCTAGTCCCAACCCTAACCACAAACCTAACCCTAACACACCCCTAACCCTAATCCCAACCCTAATCCTAACGTTAGCGCCAACCCTAACCCTAACTTTAGCCGCAACCCTAACCCTAACGGGAAAATGGAAATGAATACATTTTTTTAATTTTATTATTTTTCCCTAACTAAGGCTACTTTCACACTTGCGTTTTTTAGCGCTGCGCATCGTGCGCTATTGTTCGCATGTGCAATTTTCCCCTATCATTAACATGGCGGGCGCATTGTATTGCGCTTGCACGCGTTCATCAGCGTTTTGCGTGCGCAGCGCATTTTCCAGGTGTGCGCCCAGACGCGCTAGACGCTACATGTTGCATTTTTTTTTTCAGCACACCGATATAAAAATGCGCATAAAAATATCATTGCAGTCTATGTGAACGCTGGTGTGCGCGTGGCTGTGCGCTTGTCAGTGATTGTGTGCGCATGCGATATTTTAGTAAACAATGTCTAGACACTTGTCAAATGACCCCCTAGACAAGATACATTGTTTGTGAGGAGTCTAGAAAAAGGAGTTTAGATAAAGGAAGTGACACACAGACCCCTCAGACTATCTGGAGACTGCATGCTGATAACACCTGAAGATTATACAGCCTGGATCCCTATAAAAAGGCCAGCAACCAACAAGCTACATAATACACTGCCTGGAGACTGTAGCTGAACACTTGAAGATCCATCTTGGACCAAGCCTGAACATTGTCTGGAGACACTGCTTCTTGACTCAAGACAGATCCAAAGGGCAAGAATGTGAGTATTCTTTAACCAAATGACAGACTGTCCTTATAATGTAATATGTGTTCATTAGTGTTGAGCGATACGATAATGCAAATATCGGCTATCGGCCGATATTAGCTCTATCGGCCTTTCGATAATTCGTTTCGATATTTTCGTCTTATCGAATACCGGAAACGGATTTGTCACTGTCACTGTGAGTGTCCGTCGGTCGGGTCTGTCAGGAGTCAGCGGCACTTACCTGGCAGAAGATCTCCGGCGGTCACATCCTGGACTGCTTGATGGCCGCCATTATCTTCTCCCTGGCGGTCACATGCAGTTTTTTGCGATAACTGCAGTGACTGCAGGGTAATCCCGGCCGTAAAGCAGTCAGTCCGATGACGTCACCGCCGGGGAAGCAGGTAATCAGCTGTGCTGCGCCGGGATGACAGGCTCTGCCTGTCATTCTGATGTAGCAGAGCTGGATCGTCGTGGGACACTCGTTACTATGGACTGCGTCGGTCAGGTGGTATACTTTTTTTTTTTTTTTTTTCATTTTTTTACAGGAGATCGATGGCGTCGCAGGATGAGACAGTAATAAAAGAAATGAAAAATGTGTTTTTTTTTTTATTAAATTAAAAAACTTTTTTAGGAACATTCACCCGTCCGGGTACATAAACAATTTAACTATTTACATACAGGGACCCTGTCCGGGTTATTTAGACTTCTTTGGCTGGCCTCTTCCAGGTACCACCTGGTACTCTTCTTGAGATTGCCAAACATCCGAGGCACCAAGGACCACCAGGACCTGATGACGTCGTGTGGCCTGTACAGTGACGTCGTGACCCGCTATCTGGGTCTGTGTGGCCACCTCTTTCATCTCCCTCCGGGTCTGGAGCCCTATGTCACGGACTGAACGAACCCCAGGGGGCCTAACAGGTGCCGGGTACGGGCCACGTATCGATATCATGTCCATGGTGGGTCTGCTGAGGAGACCACTGAGGGAGGCTGGGGAGATTTACGGCGTGGGGTGGGCACTTTTGCAGAGGCCTGGATGTGGGAGGCTGAAGGCTTCGAGGGTCTCACAGGTTCCTCACACACTGGGGAGTAGGGGTCGCACCTGGTAACATTTAGGGCGTACCACCCATTGTAACCCCAGTGTCGGGTGTAAGTCACCAAGTCTCCTGGCAACAGGTCCCTCCCCGGGTGTCCTTCTGGGAGGTGAGCCTCCACGTCCCGCCGGGTCACAAAGACTTCTAAATAAAGTCCAGGCTCCTTGATGAAGCCCCACCCACCTTTCAATTTAAAGCTCCGTACTGCACCCTTACGCCGCGGCTCACTCAGGGTTCCTTTATCCTTTCTCATCCGGTCCTTATCTGCCCGGTCCTTCCAGGTGACGTTGGCGAAGTTTTAGGGTTTCTCGCTGCTCCCTTTGTCGCTCTGCTTCCCGCTCCCAACGTCTCCACTCTTCCTCCTGACGCCGGTTGAAATTCTCCTCCACCAGCTGCTCCATGTCTCCACCACTCCACTGCAGCTTACAGTGTCCGGTTTGCGGCAGCTCTCCTGTCGCCCCCCAGTCCTGGCGGCGCTCCCCTGCGGAGGAAGCAGACGGCTCTAAATCAGATGACAGTCGGGGCTCCGGTACAGGCAGGTAGTGCTCTGGTGCCTGCGCGGCCTCCTCCATGAGGACGGGTGTCGCTTCTTCTGTCTCAGCGACGGGGGCAGACAGCGGGATCTGGGGTGCTGCTGACGGTGCTGCGGTTTTTGCAGGAACGGGTGCCTCCACTGCGACAACGTCAACCGGATCACATTGCAAGGACTCCTCTACTAGAACGGGTGCCTCACCTTCCGGTACAGACACTTCAGGTAAGAGGGATTGGCGCCGCTCCAAGTTTATTTTTAGGGCACGCCAGCTGGCTTCCATCCTGGCGACCTCCTCCCGGTGCCGGGCCAGGCCTCTTAGGGTATCCTCCGCTTCTTGCAGCGTAGGAGGGTTTACAGGCCGGGTGCCCAACGGTGATTCTGTGGCGATCGGGTCGCTTCCGTGGGGGGAGAGCTCTGACTGCTCCATCCCTTCCCACTTCTGCTCGTCGTGTCCATTAGCCATCTCTGCCAAGTCACATGTGTCATTAGCATCTGGAGAGGGCCCCTCTTTTGTAGGGAGGCGGGACCTTCGTGTTAGTTTCCGCACACTGAGGAGGATGAGGAGGCGGAACTGAAGAGCTGTGGGGCACGATCTTACATTGCAGTACCATTTAGAGTGGTCGGCCATCGTTTTCACGCCACTGAGTGAGTGTACACCCATGAAGAGCACGCCCTTCTTCTTCACCAGTGCCTCGTCGTGACGCAGATATGGCGGAAAAATGGCAAATACATTCTCTGATGATTTTAGCAATTCTCAAGCACAAAACCAGTGCAATTCAGGCACACAGGACTCGCTTATAGCGAGCTACAGAATCCTGTTCGTGACGCCCAAGTTGAGTCGCACAGAGCCAGAGGTTTTCGGGGTACTCGGCACCGAGCCCGTCGACTTCTATGAGGTATGTCACGTCTCTACCCGGCAATTGAATTAGAGTCGATTTTACTATGTAGAAGTGTATAAACTATAAATATATGTATATATATATGTCACAATGACATGTATATATATTATATGTATTCTATGTGTGTATATTTAGTGTTTACAAGGAAAGAAAGGTTTTTTTTAATTTCGATATTTTGTTCCCATAGACTTACATGGGACTTCCGCTATCGAAATCGGATATCGACGATATTTAGTGCTATCGGCGATACAATTTCGATACGATATTTTTAGATATCGAGCAATATCGCTCAACACTAGTGTTCATGTATTTTTTATTTTTTTTGCAGCATTTCTTCTGGATCTGAATATTCCCCATCCCGGCAAGAACTGGCCGAAGCAGAGCATGATGTGAGTATCTTCCTGCCTTTGGGTAAGTATTGCTGCTGAATCTACAAATGGCTAAAATTTGGGTTCGTTTTTCAGACATCATCGTCGGACACGGCCATTGAGGAGTCTCAGGAGCAGTCGCAGCCGAGTCAAGTCCCGGTGGCGAGACGGAATGTAAGTATATAGCCTTTGAATGTCTATTTCTTTTCTACTCCTATTGTTCTTTTCTTTGTCAAAAATATACAAGATTGTAATTTTGTTTTTGTTTCTTCTAGGTTCCACAAGGGGACGACGACCTGTATGTGGACAACGATGCCCTGATCTGCCAGGTCCAGGAGCGTATCCCGATGTGGGACAGCCAAAATCCGCAGTACAAGGACAATGTGGTGACCCGGCGGCTATGGAACGAGGTGGCCGCAGCGTTGATGGATGGCTGGGACAGCGCCTCTCCAAACCTGAAAAAGGCGTTTAGTAAGTATTTTCATTCTCTGTAATGTTGCACTCACTGTTGTTCCTGTGTCTACTGATGAGTTTACTTGCAGATATATTCTGCAAGCAAACCCAACAGTGCCCTCAGGTTCAAAAGTGACTGCCCTGTGTATGCTATTGCTATGAGTTCTGCATTCAATTTTTTGTTTTAATGTTGCACTCACTGTTGTTCCTGTGTCTACTGATGGGTTTACTTGCAGATATATTCTGCAAGCAAACCCAACAGTGCCCTCAGGTTCAAAAGTGACTGCCCTGTTTATGCTATTGCTATGAGTTCTGCATTCAATTTTTTGTTTTAATGTTGCACTCACTCTTGTTCCTGTGTCTACTGATGAGTTTACTTGCAGATATATTCTGCAAGCAAACCCAACAGTGCCCTCAGGTTCAAAAGTGACTGCCCTGTGTATGCTATTGCTATGAGTTCTGCATTCAATTTTTTGTTTTAATGTTGCACTCACTCTTGTTCCTGTGTCTACTGATGGTTTACTTGCAGATATATTCTGCAAGCAAACCCAACAGTGCCCTCAGGTTCAAAAGTGACTGCCCTGTGTATGCTATTGCTATGAGTTCTGCATTCAATTTTTTGTTTTAATGTTGCACTCACTCTTGTTCCTGTGTCTACTGATGGGTTTACTTGCAGATATATTCTGCAAGCAAACCCAACAGTGCCCTCAGGTTCAAAAGTGACTGCCCTGTGTATGCTATTGCTATGAGTTCTGCATTCAATTTTTTGTTTTAATGTTGCACTCACTCTTGTTCCTGTGTCTACTGATGGTTTACTTGCAGATATATTCTGCAAGCAAACCCAACAGTGCCCTCAGGTTCAAAAGTGACTGCCCTGTGTATGCTATTGCTATGAGTTCTGCATTCAATTTTTTTTTTAATGTTGCACTCACTGTTGTTCCTGTGTCTACTGATGGGTTTACTTGCAGATATATTCTGCAAGCAAACCCAACAGTGCCCTCAGGTTCAAAAGTGACTGCCCTGTGTATGCTATTGCTATGAGTTCTGCATTCAATTTTTTGTTTTAATGTTGCACTCACTCTTGTTCCTGTGTCTACTGATGAGTTTACTTGCAGATATATTCTGCAAGCAAACCCAACAGTGCCCTCAGGTTCAAAAGTGACTGCCCTGTGTATGCTATTGCTATGAGTTCTGCATTCAATTTTTTGTTTTAATGTTGCACTCACTCTTGTTCCTGTGTCTACTGATGGGTTTACTTGCAGATATATTCTGCAAGCAAACCCAACAGTGCCCTCAGGTTCAAAAGTGACTGCCCTGTGTATGCTATTGCTATGAGTTCTGCATTCAATTTTTTGTTTTAATGTTGCACTCACTCTTGTTCCTGTGTCTACTGATGGGTTTACTTGCAGATATATTCTGCAAGCAAACCCAACAGTGCCCTCAGGTTCAAAAGTGACTGCCCTGTGTATGCTATTGCTATGAGTTCTGCATTAAATTTTTTGTTTTAATGTTGCACTCACTCTTGTTCCTGTGTCTACTGATGGGTTTACTTGCAGATATATTCTGCAAGCAAACCCAACAGTGCCCTCAGGTTCAAAAGTGACTGCCCTGTGTATGCTATTGCTATGAGTTCTGCATTCAATTTTTTGTTTTAATGTTGCACTCACTGTTGTTCCTGTGTCTACTGATGGTTTACTTGCAGATATATTCTGCAAGCAAACCCAACAGTGCCCTCAGGTTCAAAAGTGACTGCCCTGTGTATGCTATTGCTATGAGTTCTGCATTCAATTTTTTGTTTTAATGTTGCACTCACTCTTGTTCCTGTGTCTACTGATGGGTTTACTTGCAGATATATTCTGCAAGCAAACCCAACAGTGCCCTCAGGTTCAAAAGTGACTGCCCTGTGTATGCTATTGCTATGAGTTCTGCATTCAATTTTTTGTTTTAATGTTGCACTCACTGTTGTTCCTGTGTCTACTGATGGGTTTACTTGCAGATATATTCTGCAAGCAAACCCAACAGTGCCCTCAGGTTCAAAAGTGACTGCCCTGTGTATGCTATTGCTATGAGTTCTGCATTCAATTTTTTGTTTTAATGTTGCACTCACTCTTGTTCCTGTGTCTACTGATGAGTTTACTTGCAGATATATTCTGCAAGCAAACCCAACAGTGCCCTCAGGTTCAAAAGTGACTGCCCTGTGTATGCTATTGCTATGAGTTCTGCATTCAATTTTTTGTTTTAATGTTGCACTCACTCTTGTTCCTGTGTCTACTGATGGGTTTACTTGCAGATATATTCTGCAAGCAAACCCAACAGTGCCCTCAGGTTCAAAAGTGACTGCCCTGTGTATGCTATTGCTATGAGTTCTGCATTCAATTTTTTGTTTTAATGTTGCACTCACTCTTGTTCCTGTGTCTACTGATGGGTTTACTTGCAGATATATTCTGCAAGCAAACCCAACAGTGCCCTCAGGTTCAAAAGTGACTGCCCTGTGTATGCTATTGCTATGAGTTCTGCATTCAATTTTTTGTTTTAATGTTGCACTCACTGTTGTTCCTGTGTCTACTGATGGTTTACTTGCAGATATATTCTGCAAGCAAACCCAACAGTGCCCTCAGGTTCAAAAGTGACTGCCCTGTGTATGCTATTGCTTGAGTTCTGCATTCAAATTTTTTGTTTTAATGTTGCACTCACTGTTGTTCCTGTGTCTACTGATGGGTTTACTTGCAGATATATTCTGCAAGCAAACCCAACAGTGCCCTCAGGTTCAAAAGTGACTGCCCTGTGTATGCTATTGCTATGAGTTCTGCATTCAATTTTTTGTTTTAATGTTGCACTCACTGTTGTTCCTGTGTCTACTGATGGTTTACTTGCAGATATATTCTGCAAGCAAACCCAACAGTGCCCTCAGGTTCAAAAGTGACTGCCCTGTGTATGCTATTGCTATGAGTTCTGCATTCAATTTTTTGTTTTAATGTTGCACTCATGTTGTTCCTGTGTCTACTGATGGGTTTACTTGCAGATATATTCTGTAAGCAAACCCAACAGTGCCCTCAGGTTCAAAAGTGACTGCCCTGTGTATGCTATTGCTATGAGTTCTGCATTCAATTTTTTTGTTTTAATGTTGCACTCACTGTTGTTCCTGTGTCTACTGATGAGTTTACTTGCAGATATATTCTGCAAGCAAACCCAACAGTGCCCTCAGGTTCAAAAGTGACTGCCCTGTGTATGCTATTGCTATGAGTTCTGCATTCAATTTTTTTTTTAATGTTGCACTCACTCTTGTTCCTGTGTCTACTGATGAGTTTACTTGCAGATATATTCTGCAAGCAAACCCAACAGTGCCCTCAGGTTCAAAAGTGACTGCCCTGTGTATGCTATTGCTATGAGTTCTGCATTCAATTTTTTGTTTTAATGTTGCACTCACTCTTGTTCCTGTGTCTACTGATGGGTTTACTTGCAGATATATTCTGCAAGCAAACCCAACAGTGCCCTCAGGTTCAAAAGTGACTGCCCTGTGTATGCTATTGCTATGAGTTCTGCATTCAATTTTTTGTTTTAATGTTGCACTCACTGTTGTTCCTGTGTCTACTGATGGGTTTACTTGCAGATATATTCTGCAAGCAAACCCAACAGTGCCCTCAGGTTCAAAAGTGACTGCCCTGTGTATGCTATTGCTATGAGTTCTGCATTCAATTTTTTGTTTTAATGTTGCACTCACTGTTGTTCCTGTGTCTACTGATGGGTTTACTTGCAGATATATTCTGCAAGCAAACCCAACAGTGCCCTCAGGTTCAAAAGTGACTGCCCTGTGTATGCTATTGCTATGAGTTCTGCATTCAATTTTTTGTTTAAGGGTGAGTTTCCACGATCAGTAAACGCTGCGTGTTTGGCGCTGTGCGCTGGCGCAGCGCCAAACACGCAGCGTCCAGATGTTACAGCATAGTGGAGGGGATTTTAAGAAATCCCCGTCTCCACTATGTGTAACAACACGCAGGTGGCAGACCTGCGTAAACGGACATGTGGCGCGTCTTTTCAGACCGCAGCATGTCCTCGCGTGTTGCGGCGACGGTGCGTCGCCGCAACAGAATTTAACACAGGGCTATGTAGCCCTGCGTTCTTTCCGGAGGTGTTCCGGAGGTGTCCTGAACACCTCCGGAAAGAGCGCGCGTCAGAAAGGGGGCGGGGCTTAGATGGAGCGGAATTTCCGCTCCGTCCAAAGCGCTGTGGTTCCGGACCGTGGAACCACAGCCTTAATGTTGCACTCACTCTTGTTCCTGTGTCTACTGATGAGTTTACTTGCAGATATATTCTGCAAGCAAACCCAACAGTGCCCTCAGGTTCAAAAGTGACTGCCCTGTGTATGCTATTGCTATGAGATCTGCATTCAATTTTTTGTTTTAATGTTGCACTCACTCTTGTTCCTGTGTCTACTGATGGGTTTACTTGCAGATATATTCTGCAAGCAAACCCAACAGTGCCCTCAGGTTCAAAAGTGACTGCCCTGTGTATGCTATTGCTATGAGTTCTGCATTCAATTTTTTGTTTTAATGTTGCACTCACTGTTGTTCCTGTGTCTACTGATGGGTTTACTTGCAGATATATTTTGCAAGCAAACCCAACAGTGCCCTCAGGTTCAAAAGTGACTGCCCTGTGTATGCTATTGCTATGAGTTCTGCATTCAATTTTTTGTTTTAATGTTGCACTCACTCTTGTTCCTGTGTCTACTGATGAGTTTACTTTCAGATATATTCTGCAAGCAAACCCAACAGTGCCCTCAGGTTCAAAAGTGACTGCCCTGTGTATGCTATTGCTATGAGTTCTGCATTCAATTTTTTGTTTTAATGTTGCACTCACTCTTGTTCCTGTGTCTACTGATGGGTTTACTTGCAGATATATTCTGCAAGCAAACCCAACAGTGCCCTCAGGTTCAAAAGTGACTGCCATGTGTATGCTATTGCTATGAGTTCTGCATTCAATTTTTTGTTTTAATGTTGCACTCACTCTTGTTCCTGTGTCTACTGATGAGTTTACTTGCAGATATATTCTGCAAGCAAACCCAACAGTGCCCTCAGGTTCAAAAGTGACTGCCCTGTGTATGCTATTGCTATGAATTCTGCATTCAATTTTTTGTTTTAATATTGCACTCACTCTTGTTCCTGTGTCTACTGATGGGTTTAATTGCAGATATATTCTGCAAGCAAACCCAACAGTGCCCTCAGGTTCAAAAGTGACTGCCCTGTGTATGCTATTGCTATGAGTTCTGCATTCAATTTTTTGTTTTAATGTTGCACTCACTCTTGTTCCTGTGTCTACTGATGGGTTTACTTGCAGATATATTCTGCAAGCAAACCCAACAGTGCCCTCAGGTTCAAAAGTGACTGCCCTGTGTATGCTATTGCTATGAGTTCTGCATTCAATTTTTTGTTTTAATGTTGCACTCACTGTTGTTCCTGTGTCTACTGATGGGTTTACTTGCAGATATATTCTGCAAGCAAACCCAACAGTGCCCTCAGGTTCAAAAGTGACTGCCCTGTGTATGCTATTGCTATGAGTTCTGCATTCAATTTTTTGTTTTAATGTTGCACTCACTGTTGTTCCTGTGTCTACTGATGGGTTTACTTGCAGATATATTCTGCAAGCAAACCCAACAGTGCCCTCAGGTTCAAAAGTGACTGCCCTGTGTATGCTATTGCTATGAGTTCTGCATTCAATTTTTTGTTTTAATGTTGCACTCACTTTGTTCCTGTGTCTACTGATGGGTTTACTTGCAGATATATTCTGCAAGCAAACCCAACAGTGCCCTCAGGTTCAAAAGTGACTGCCCTGTGTATGCTATTGCTATGAGTTCTGCATTCAATTTTTTGTTTTAATGTTGCACTCACTTTGTTCCTGTGTCTACTGATGGGTTTACTTGCAGATATATTCTGCAAGCAAACCCAACAGTGCCCTCAGGTTCAAAAGTGACTGCCTGTGTATGCTATTGCTATGAGTTCTGCATTCAATTTTTTGTTTTAATGTTGCACTCACTTTGTTCCTGTGTCTACTGATGGGTTTACTTGCAGATATATTCTGCAAGCAAACCCAACAGTGCCCTCAGGTTCAAAAGTGACTGCCCTGTGTATGCTATTGCTATGAGTTCTGCATTCAATTTTTTGTTTTAATGTTGCACTCACTCTTGTTCCTGTGTCTACTGATGGTTTACTTGCAGATATATTCTGCAAGCAACCCAACAGTGCCCTCAGGTTCAAAGTGACTGCCCTGTGTATGCTATTGCTATGAGTTCTGCATTCAATTTTTGTTTTAATGTTGCACTCACTCTTGTTCCTGTGTCTACTGATGGGTTTACTTGCAGATATATTCTGCAAGCAAACCCAACAGTGCCTCAGGTTCAAAAGTGACTGCCCTGTGTATGCTATTGCTATGAGTTCTGCATTCAATTTTTTGTTTTAATGTTGCATCACTCTTGTTCCTGTGTCTACTGATGGTTTACTTGCAGATATATTCTGCAAGCAAACCCAACAGTGCCCTCAGGTTCAAAAGTGACTGCCCTGTGTATGCTATTGCTATGAGTTCTGCATTCAATTTTTGTTTTAATGTTGCACTCACTTTGTTCCTGTGTCTACTGATGGTTTACTTGCAGATATATTCTGCAAGCAAACCCAACAGTGCCCTCAGTTCAAAAGTGACTGCCTGTGTATGCTATTGCTATGGTTCTGCATTCAATTTTTTGTTTAATGTTGCACACTTTGTTCCTGTGTCACTGATGGTTTACTTGCAGATATATTCTGCAAGCAACCAACAGTGCCCTCAGGTTCAAAAGTGACTGCCTGTGTATGCTATTGCTATGAGTTCTGCATTCAATTTTTGTTTAATGTTGCACTACTTTGTTCCTGTGTCTACTGATGGTTTACTTGCAGTTATTCTGCAGCAAACCCAACAGTGCCTCAGGTTCAAAAGTGATGCCGTGTATGCTATTGCTAGAGTTGCATTCAATTTTTTGTTTAAGCACCACGTGTCCTGTGTTATGATGGGTTACTGCAGATTTTGCAGCACCACAGTCCCTCGGTCGTGCGCCTGGTTTATGCGGTCGCATTCATTTTTTTTTTAGGCACTCACTCGTCCTGGTCTCGATGTTTACCAGATTTCGCAGCACCAACAGTGCCCTCAGTTCAAAAGGACGCCTGTGTAGCTATGCTTGAGCTGCATTCATTTTTTGTTTTAATGTTGCACTCACTCTTGTTCCTGTGTCTACTGATGTTTACTTGCAGATATATTCTGCAAGCAAACCAACAGTGCCTCAGGTTCAAAAGTGACTGCCCTGTGTATGCTATTGCTATGAGTTCTGCATTCAATTTTTTGTTTTAATGTTGCACTCACTCTTGTTCCTGTGTCTACTGATGGTTTACTTGCAGATATATCTGCAAGCAAACCCAACAGTGCCTCAGGTTCAAAAGTGACTGCCCTGTGTATGCTATTGCTATGATTCTGCATTCAATTTTGTTTTAATGTTGCACTCACTCTTGTTCCTGTGCTACGATGGGTTTACTTGCAGATATATTCTGCAAGCAAACCAACAGTGCCCTCAGGTTCAAAAGTGACTGCCCTGTGTATGCTATTGCTATGAGTTCTGCATTATTTTTGTTTTAATGTTGCACTCATCTTGTTCTGTGTCTACTGATGGGTTTACTTGCAGATATATTCTGCAAGCAAACCCAACAGTGCCCTCAGGTTCAAAAGTGACTGCCCTGTGTATGCTATTGCTATGAGTTCTGCATTCAATTTTTTGTTTTAATGTTGCACTCACTCTTGTTCCTGTGTCTACTGATGGGTTTACTTGCAGATATATTCTGCAAGCAAACCCAACAGTGCCCTCAGGTTCAAAAGTGACTGCCCTGTGTATGCTATTGCTATGAGTTCTGCATTCAATTTTTGTTTAATGTTGCACTCACTCTTGTTCCTGTGTCTACTGATGGGTTTACTTGCAGATATATTCTGCAAGCAAACCCAACAGTGCCCTCAGGTTCAAAAGTGACTGCCCTGTGTATGCTATTGCTATGAGTTCTGCATTCAATTTTTTGTTTAATGTTGCACTCACTCTTGTTCCTGTGTCTACTGATGGGTTTACTTGCAGATATATTCTGCAAGCAAACCCAACAGTGCCCTCAGGTTCAAAAGTGACTGCCCTGTGTAGCTATTGCTAGAGTTCTGCATTCAATTTTTGTTTTAATGTTGCACTCACTCTTGTTCCTGTGTCTACTGATGGTTTACTTGCAGATATATTCTGCAAGCAAACCCAACAGTGCCCTCAGGTTCAAAAGTGACTGCCCTGTGTATGCTATTGCTATGAGTTCTGCATTCAATTTTTTGTTTTAATGTTGCACTCACTCTTGTTCCTGTGTCTACTGATGAGTTTACTTGCAGATATATTCTGCAAGCAAACCCAACAGTGCCCTCAGGTTCAAAAGTGACTGCCCTGTGTATGCTATTGCTATGAGTTCTGCATTCAATTTTTTGTTTTAATGTTGCACTCACTCTTGTTCCTGTGTCTACTGATGAGTTTACTTGCAGATATATTCTGCAAGCAAACCCAACAGTGCCCTCAGGTTCAAAAGTGACTGCCCTGTGTATGCTATTGCTATGAGTTCTGCATTCAATTTTTTGTTTAAGGGTGAGTTTCCACGATCAGTAAACGCTGCGTGTTTGGCGCTGTGCGCTGGCGCAGCGCCAAACACGCAGCGTCCAGATGTTACAGCATAGTGGAGGGGATTTTAAGAAATCCCCGTCTCCACTATGTGTAACAACACGCAGGTGGCAGACCTGCGTAAACGGACATGCGGCGCGTCTTTTCAGACCGCAGCATGTCCTCGCGTGTTGCGGCGACAGTGCGTCGCCGCAACAGAATTTAACACAGGGCTATGTAGCCCTGCGTTCTTTCCGGAGGTGTTCCGGAGGTGTCCTCAACACCTCCGGAAAGAGCGCGCGTCAGAAAGGGGGCGGGGCTTAGATGGAGCGGAATTTCCGCTCCGTCCAAAGCGCTGTGGTTCCGGACCGTGGAACCACAGCCTTAATGTTGCACTCACTCTTGTTCCTGTGTCTACTGATAATTTTACTTGCAGATATATTCTGCAAGCAAACCCAACAGTGCCCTCAGGTTCAAAAGTGACTGCCCTGTGTATGCTATTGCTATGAGTTCTGCATTCAATTTTTGTTTTAATGTTGCACTCACTCTTGTTCCTGTGTCTACTGATGGGTTTACTTGCAGATATATTCTGCAAGCAAACCCAACAGTGCCCTCTGGTTCAACAGTGTGTGCCCTGTTCATTCTTGAGCTATGTGTTGTGCATTCTATTGATTTGTTTAATGCCCAGTCACTCTTGTTCCTCATGTTAAGTTTGTTTTTGCTGCCTGATATATTCTAACAGCAAACATAACAGTGTCATGTGGTTCAACAGTCAATGACATGTGGATTCTAAAGCTTTTTATAATGCTTCATTAACAGTTTGACATTTATATTGAGTTATGTGTGTTGAGAGTGAATTTGCACATACTGCATTGTATTAATTTTTTTTTTTTTTTTTTATCAACAGTGAACAAAATCCGCACACGATGGCGCTCGATGAAAGACCGCTTCAACACTGATGTTCGAGCAGAGGGACAGGTTCGCAGTGGTTCTGCAGCAAGGCACAAAAAGAAATATCGCTACTATCGCGAGTTGGCGTTCCTGAGACCGGTCCTTGCCAGCAGAGCGTAAGTTTTTTATATTTTCAACTTTTTTGTTATTTTTTAATTTATTTTTTCTTGTCTACAGCTGATGCTTCTTGTTCATGCATTATAGTAATGTTTTGGTTTTCTTTCCACAGCACCTGGAGCAGCACCATGCAGCCTGTCCCTGACACGTCCCAGCCATCCGACAGCCAAGAAGCAACTTGCAGGTCAGCAACACGGACAGCTGGTGACCAGGAAGCTGGTCCATCATGTGTTCCCCTCTCCCAGGTCTCTGCCACTGGTTATGCGGGCACTTACCGCCAGCGGCAGAGGGCCATGGAGAGGAATGTCTTGCCCGAGTTTGTTCACTTGAGCGAGTCCTTTCAAGGCCATATCAAGAGCCTTGGAGGCAGAGTTGGAAGCGGTTTTTCACTGATGGAACGTGGTTTTACCCACATGGATCACCGCTTCAACGGTGTCGACCAGCGTTTTGATCGCCTGGAGGCCGACCTCAACAGACCAGCGCACCATTTTTTTAGTAAAATAGAACGGGGCATGGCGGAACACCTTACTCCTGAGCAACAGCTGGGTGTGATGCAGGCCTGCAACAATGCTTACATGCAGTATATCCAGCAGAATCGGTACGCGCAGCAGTCAGTGGTTGCATATCCAACAGTGCCACCACTGATTCGCCACACATCACTACCGACTTCTGCTGCATACCACTGCACGGCCACCAGCATTCCAAGTCAACACTACACCACCACAAGTCCAAGTACTGTTGGACAGTCCACCGTCGCCACCACCATGGCAAGCGCTGCTCCTGTGTGGAGCAACACCACCACTGACACTGGTCCACAGTCATGGACTCAAGCTAGCACACTACCTGCTTGGGCCAACATACCAACTTGTCCTTCTACTAGTACTGCTACCAGTCAACAATTTCCCGGAACAGCACCCACTGATCAAATGAGTACCGTCACCAGTCAGCAAGCCATTTCAAGGGCACCCACTTCTCCTTCTAGGAGTACCGCCACGAGTCGTCAACAATTTATGGACACACCAGCCACTGATCCTATGAGTACCGCCACCAGTCATCAACCATGCATTTCAAGGGCACCCACTTCTCCTTGGAACACCGCCAACCCTTCTGTTACTCCGAGCACTGGCAACACTTCCACCGCCACTGCCACCAGCGAGCATGAGAGCGGTGACCTACATTCTGTCTTTTTTAGGTCAAGGCCACAGTCAACCAGCTTAAGGCGGACACAGAGAAGTCGGTCCACGCAAGGTACTCCTGTCCCCAAGAAGAAAAAAAAAAATCTTTGTTGGTGCATCCACCCTCTCCTCCTAATGTGTCTGAAAGTGACTCTCATTTGATGTCTCAGCTTCCTTCACCCACTTCTTTTGTTGCCCCTTCCCCTCGAACCCCTTCATCGCTTTCCAGCCGGTCTTCATCTCTGCACACCCCCAGAGTCTCAAAATCACCACCAAAACGTCATTAGCAATAAAAATTTCTCACATTTCTATACAACTTCTGTGGCAGTGACGATACCAATGGCATGTTGTACACACATTGTACTAATATTATTTTTCTCCTACTTCTGGTGCAGTGAATATACCAATTTCATCTTGTACACACATTATACTAATCTGATTTTTAAAAAACTTCTGGGGCAGTAAATATACCAATTTCATCTTGTACACACATTGTACTAATCTGATTTTTCAATTACTACTGGGCAGTGACTATACCAATTTTTATATTGTACACACATTGTACTAATCTGCTTTTTCTACTACTTCATGGGGCAGTAAATATACCAATTTCATCTTGTACACACATTGTACTAATCTGATTTTTCTACTACTTCTGGGGCAGTGACTTTACCAATTTTTATATTGCACACACATTGTACTAATCTGATTTTTCAATTACTACTGGGGCAGAGACTATACGAATTTTTATATTGTACACACATTTTACTAATCTGACTTTTCAATAACTTCTGGGCCAGTGACAATACCATGGTCATGTTGGACCCAAATTGTACTAATCTGATCTATCCAAAACTTTTGTGTGACTATAAATAATTTTTTTGTTTACTCAAAAAAGTAATAATGTGATATGTAGAAATGTCAGCCAAAAATAAAATTGGCAATTCAAATGTTGTTTTACGGTTGTACAAAATAAATGTGCCAATCTTCTTTTAGTAATTTTGGTTTGCTTTGTGTTTATTTTGCCGCCTACACACTTCGCCGTACACACACTGCGCCGTACACTTTGCATTTTGGAGTACACATAACTCTAGGAATGACACAAGTTTGTGTACTTCATGGAGATATGTTTACTCCAAAACACAAATATATTCCCTTTTTGTTCACCACCAGTCTGTCTGTCTGCTAATATTGAACAGACTGAATAGAGGATGGGGTTCCGTGCAAGGCATATCTATTTAACCTTGCCATATATACTAAAAACTGAAATGAGTGTGGTGTGTTTTTTACATTATTTCACTTGGTGATAGAAGGCCAGGGATTCTACATATAGCTTGTAATTGAGCACATCCTCTATTCAGTGTGTGTTGAAGAAACAGAGGAAATGATGGTGAAAATACACTATATATGTACAATACCATGGCCTTCGATCATTACTATCACACCTGGGCAGGTGAACAGACATGAGTTTTAACCAGCAGCGTTGCTTCAGTATGCATTAATTTGAAGCATACTGTAGCGATGCTGCTGTTTATAACTCGTGTACTCACCTGCCCAGGCCTGATACATGCGTTATTTGGGGCATCACCACTTCAGCATGCCACCAGGCATTGGTATAGAACAAGATGTATAATCTTTTATCTCTGCGTTACAAATCAATTCACAGTGCCACAAATAATTGTTGTGTTATCTCCACCGTCACTGAAAATGGAAGCAAAAGTGGATAAATAATAAAGGTCATACAACTTGTGTGCATGTATATTTAACTACATAGTCAGGATTACAAATGATTTGATGATGCACCCAAAAATATGCATCATGAATTCACTGGTAAACCTGGCCATTTCATAATTGTTTTTAAAATTAAAAACAGACTGCACTCGGTACAGGTATAAACAGAGTTATTTTATTAACATTAAAAAAAAAAAAATTATTAACATACAGACAATAACATTATTTTACACCATTTGTTCTTGCCAATCCACCCGTCCTACATCTGACATGAAGTAGGCCGCAAATTGGTCTCTCATTTGGCTGACTTCAACAGAAGACCTGAGAGGGTGCTGAGTGAAGTCAGGCAATGGGTTAGTGTATCGACCCGCCACCACAATTGTGGATTACCAGGGCAATGGGGTACTCAGAGCCGAGCCCATGGAAGTCTATGGGGTTTGTCACAGGTAGCTGTGGCTCGGTCTGTGGCCCTGGCGGTCTGGCGTATGTTGGGGAAATATTTACAGGGGATAGGTTTATTTACAGTTCGTGACGCCACCTGTAGTATTCTGGTAATTTGTACCAGCGCTGCTGTAGATCTCTGAGGGGATGGTGAGGCAGCAAGATGTCGGGTCCCCTACAGGTGGGACTGGTCCCTCAAAGTCTATGAAGTTGGTGAAGTCGGGTGCAGATAAAGAACACAGTCTCACACAGTCAGCGTCTTTCCATACCTTTACTTGTAAGATGTTCAGGCAGGTCCCAGGGAGGCTGATCCAAGGAGAGTGTATCTTGAGACAGCAGCTGGACAAGTTAGGGGCCTCCTTTACTTCCAATACAACGAGTACAACCAGCCTGAAGCGTAGTTCCCTCAATATCTCCAGCTAATCTATAGCTGTACCACCCAGTCAGCTTTGTGTTAGGAGCCTTCCTGCGAAGAAGCTGAATTCTTATTTTGTCCTGCAGAGACTCAAAGTCTTCACTTCCCCTGACCCCAGTTACGTACTGACTATAAGGGGCTTGTTTGCCGCGACCTAAGGTCCGGTAAATTCCTGGTTTTCTTATCACTATGCTTGAAACAGTAGTGATCCTTCGGTCCCCAGTGACCGGTAGCAATGTGCAGGACTTCTTCCAAGCCAAACGCACTATTCCAATAAACCACTGTGCCTTTCGCCTTGTCCACGCTGGTAACATAAGCACTCAAACTAGCCAAGGGTCGAGCAGTCACTTCTTTCTTTTCCTTCACTTCAAAGTTAGTTACAGATGCTCAGTTATCAATAGGCAGGAGCACGTCTCTGAACCTTATACCGTCCTTTAGACAGGATGCTGAAGACTTTCTGCAATAATCTCCTTCTCCTCAGTCCAGGCTAGACCTTCCTCTCTGAAGTCCAGGCACTGACTGACTGACCACTCCCTCACAAGTAAACTACACTACCCTAAGGGTGTGTCTAGTATATGTTGAGTGAATGAATATTTAGCATTAAACTGCTGTCTCGCCACACACTCTCCAGGGTACTGCGTGTGCCTACCACCAGGGCTACACATTCCCCCATGGTAAAAGACAGCACTCCCGGGCTGTAAAATACAAAAGAGACATTTTGTTTATGCAATAAACATTAAACAGTTAACATTGGTTCGTCCCATCCGGGAGGTGAGGAAATCTTGAACGTTGCAAACATTATAGAAAAATACAAAATATTAAATAGCATTCAATAAATATACAATATACTTGTGAAGGACCCGCACCAAACCTTCAACGTAGGTCCTGGGTGGGCTGCAGGACATCCAATTGCAGACCTCACTCAGTGCCACACCACACGGGTTTTGTTTTCAGAGGTAGTTGTACTGGTTTATGTAAAACCAAGATAGGGCACCGAAGCGCAACTATTTACAAGTAAGTTCTGGGTCTGGCATAGTCCTCAACCTCCAAGTCCAATGTAAAACCAAAGACATATTATATCAAATCACATAATACGAAAGTGCAACTTTTCTGGTTACTGTTTATCATTTACCCAGCCGGGCATTCTACAGTTAGAAATATATATATTCACTATATAATTTGTGCAAAACTTTATAAAACATTTCAAACTTTTTTTTTTTTACTTTTGGTAGACCCAATAGGAATCTCACCACTTTTTCCTCACTATCTATTCGTTCTCTGCAAATACACTTTCCACCCCGGGGGCTGGAACAATGCAATGGGCCCTTGATCCCAGGACTAGCAAATCATGTGCTGCGATTAGGGTCTGGGTCGCCACAGTTCTGGTGCGAACCTCTAGGGGCGCAACGGGTACATTTTCTTCACGTGACACCGATTGCGTTTCAATCACAGTTAGCGATATGGACCGCGTTAGGGATTGCGATTGAGACTGGGTCGCATGTTGCGATGTAGAAGTGGCTTTAATTTGCGATGAAATCTGGGTCGCTTGTTGCGATGAATTTGCAGGGGGCGATGCTGGGGCACGGCCGGATTCTGCTTGATCTAGAGACGGGGACGCTGCGGTAATGGTGACGGTACCTGCGTCTAGGGACGGGGTCACGGACGATGGCGACGTTAAGGGCATACCATCCCTTCATTCCCCAGTGCCGCGTATATGTGACGATATCTCCATTTGCTAAGTCCCTCCCGGGATGGCCTTGCGGCAGGTGGGATTCTACGTCACGCCTGCTGACAAAGACCCCTGGGTAGAGGCCCGGTTCACGGATAAAGCCCCAGCCCTTCCGGAGCTGGAACTCAGTCACACACCCCTGCGCCGCGGTTCCCTCAGGGTACCTTTATCTCTCCGGACACTCTCTTTGTCCGCGATCAGCTCGGCATATTGTCGCTGACGGTTCCGCTGAGTTTCCCGCTCTTCCTCCTGCTGGCGTTTCTTCTTCTCCTCACGACGCTGCCATTCCTGTTCCCACTGGGCGGTATAGGCGACGTCATCCAGGCGCGCCATTTCGTCCCAGTCCACATCTGGTAGTGACGGACAGGACCCCTCCGGTGTCCCTGCCGGGGACCGATCATCTGCTGCGGCCTCCTGGCCGGGCGGGCGTTCCGGGATTGGCTGTACCTCCTCAACCTCCTTCGCTTCCACCGCTTCACCGGTGGGATCGGGATCGGTACTTTCGGGGGCAGCATCCGGTTGCTCCTTCGCCTTGGGCAGCAGACTCTTCGGTATCTGGAATCGTGGGGGGTCGTTGAGGGGAGAGATCACCGTGTCCCACAGCCTCCGCTGTTCCAGGGTACGCCGGCGTCTCTCGATTTCTTCAAAGCCAGGTTGGTACTGGACCATCTTCTTCAGGCGTGCATTTTCTTCTCTTGTCTCTAGCAACGCCTGTTGCAGGTGCAGGATCACGGATAACTCCGATGCTGGTGGCAGCTTGGCTGGGGCACGGGGCCTGCCTTCCTCCGCTTCCCTGCTCGGCTGCACACGTCCTGCTTCCATGATGTTCCAGAGCGTTCTTTCTTCTTGCTGCGGAGACATCCGGTCTCTTCCGTGGAGGTGGGGTTTGCGTCTCCTCCTCCTCGCAGGGAAGGTGAAGAGGAGGCGGACCTCCTTTGCTGTAGGGCAGGATCGCATATTGTAATAGCACTTTGAGAAGGCGGCATTTTCTTCGCGCCACAGGGGGGTAGACGCCCACGAAGGTACGCCCACCTTCTTCTCCAGCGCCTGAGGGCGCGAATATGGCGACAAAAATGGCGATTTTGGCGCCAAAAGTGCAAACAGTCCTTTTCACAAAAACAATTCCTTAGGCACACAGGGCTCGCAATTCGCGAGTTTCGCATCCTGTTCGTGACGCCAAGTTGTCGACCCGCCACCACAATTGTGGATTACCAGGGCAATGGGGTACTCAGAGCCGAGCCATGGAAGTCTATGGGGTTTGTCACAGGTAGCTGTGGCTCGGTCTGTGGCCCTGGCGGTCTGGCGTATGTTGGGGAATATTTACAGGGGATAGGTTTATTTACAGTTCGTGACGCCACCTGTAGTATTCTGGTAATTTGTACCAGCGCTGCTGTAGATCTCTGAGGGGATGGTGAGGCAGCTAGATGTCGGGTCCCCTACAGGTGGGACTGGTCCCTCAAAGTCTATGAAGTTGTGAAGTCGGGTGCAGATAAAGAACACAGTCTCACACAGTCAGCGTCTTTCCATACCTTTACTTGTAAGATGTTCAGGCAGGTCCCAGGGAGGCTGATCCAAGGAGAGTGTATCTTGAGACAGCAGCTGGACAAGTTAGGGGCCTCCTTTACTTCCAATACAACGAGTACAACCAGCCTGAAGCGTAGTTCCCTCAATATCTCCAGCTAATCTATAGCTGTACCACCCAGTCAGCTTTGTGTTAGGAGCCTTCCTGCGAAGAAGCTGAATTCTTATTTTGTCCTGCAGAGACTCAAAGTCTTCACTTCCCCTGACCCCAGTTACGTACTGACTATAAGGGGCTTGTTTGCCGCGACCTAAGGTCCGGTAAATTCCTGGTTTTCTTATCACTATGCTTGAAACAGTAGTGATCCTTCGGTCCCCAGTGACCGGTAGCAATGTGCAGGACTTCTTCCAAGCCAAACGCACTATTCCAATAAACCACTGTGCCTTTCGCCTTGTCCACGCTGGTAACATAAGCACTCAAACTAGCCAAGGGTCGAGCAGTCACTTCTTTCTTTTCCTTCACTTCAAAGTTAGTTACAGATGCTCAGTTATCAATAGACAGGAGCACGTCTCTGAACCTTATACCGTCCTTTAGACAGGATGCTGAAGACTTTCTGCAATAATCTCCTTCTCCTCAGTCCAGGCTAGACCTTCCTCTCTGAAGTCCAGGCACTGACTGACTGACCACTCCCTCACAAGTAAACTACACTACCCTAAGGGTGTGTCTAGTATATGTTGAGTGAATGAATATTTAGCATTAAACTGCTGTCTCGCCACACACTCTCCAGGGTACTGCGTGTGCCTACCACCAGGGCTACACATTAGGAGCTGCATCATCAAGTTCAAAGTTTGGGTGCTCTTTAGACATCACAAAGTTATGTAGCACCACACAGGCCTTCACCACTTCATCCACTGTTTCCAGTTTCAGATGAATGGCTGTGCCCAGAATGCGCCATCTGGAAACCAGTATACCGAAGGCACACTCTACTGTTCTTCTTGCCCTGGTCAGCCTGTAATTGAAAATTCTTTTGGTGTGGTCCCGGCTGGAGTAGGGTTTAAGCAGGTGTTGGCTCATCTGGAACGCCTCATCCCCAACCATTACAAATGGCATTGGTGGACCTTCGGTGTGGGGAAGAGGCAGTGGCATGGGGAAATTAAACTGGTTTTCATACAACCTCCGTCCCATGTCCGAGTTCTTAAACGCCTGTGAGTCATTCCCACGGCCAAATGCACCAATGTCCACCGCAACAAACATACAGTCTGCATCCGCAATGGCCATAAGAACTGTAGAATAGTACTTCTTGTAATTGTAGTACTCCGAGCCTGTTCTTTTGGGTTTGATAATCCGTATGTGTTTCCCATCAACTGCTCCCAAACAGTTGGGGAAATTGCAGGTTGTCCAGAATTTGTCAGCAATTTGTAGCCACTTTTCGGTGGTGGGCAGGGGCATAAATTCCGGACAGAGAACAGTCCACAATGCCCGGCAGGTGTCAACAACAATTCCTGACAACGTGGAGATACCAATCCTGTACTGGAAGTGGAGTGAAGACAGGCTCTCTCCAGTAGCAAGGAATCTAGAGAAAGAACAAAAAAAATATTATTGTATATGTTTTTGTAAAACATTAATAATCCAAAAAATGGCATAAAAAATCATTCTGCAGGTCTTTGTTTACTAGCTGGCAGAACAAGAATGATGTCATCTTTGGAATAGTACAAGGCATACATGGTATATATGGTAATACAATTATGCAGGCATTGGTTTCTCAATAATACGTACCGTAAAGTCACCAGGAGTCTTTCCTCTGGAGGAATCGCCCGACGGAGCTGTGTGTCCTGTCTCCTTATTAATTGTTGGACCCGAGCAAGTTAATCCATGAAGGATTGTTGTGACATCCGGGTGTAGTCGTTAAATTTCTCCGGGTTTGACTGCAGCTCACTGTAGAGGGTGTGGTACGCTCCACGGCTCTCCCGGAGTTCTACAATGGGATGTACCCACAAACGACGACGCTGCCGTCTCCACTGTCTATCTCTCTTCCTTTGTTCATGGCAAGCAACGGCATAAGCCCGAGCCATATCCATGTCCACATCAAGGTTGAAGAAGAAAGTCTCCATAAGCTGATCCATGTTCATCAAGGCAAATGCAAGCAAATGTGAAGAATGGCTGTGAACAGGCTCTATTTATATTTTCAATAAGACACGCCCACTGGTGTCCCATTGGTGGGTTCTGTTGCAAGAATTTTTCAAGGATTTTCATCATGTGTTTTGCACAGAAAAAACGCAAACGCAGACAAAAACGCTTTAAATCGCATACAATCGCTGCGTTTTTCAAAAGCAATGCGCACTATTCGTTTGCAAAATATCGCAGCGATTACACGCGTTTGCACGCGTTTTTTTCATGCGTTTGATGTGCGCTCGATGCGCAGCGCTAAAAAACGCAAGTGTGAAAGTAGCCTTAGGGGGTGATAAAGGGGGTCTGATTTACTATTTATAGCGGGTTTTTTATGATTGGCAGCTGTCACGCTAAAAGACGCTTTTTATTGCAAAAAATAGTTTTTTGCATCACCACATTTTGAGAGCTATAATTTTTGCATATTTTGGCCCACAGAGTCATGTGAGGTCTTATTTTTTGCGGTACGAGTTGACGTTTTTATTGGTACCATTTTTGAGCACGTGACATTTTTTGATCGCTTTTTATTTCGATTTTGGGAGGTTAGAATGAACAAAAATCAGCAATTCATGAATTTCTTTTGGGGGAGGCGTTTATACCGTTCCGCGTGTGGTAAAATTGATAAAGCAGTTTTATTCTTCGGGTCAGTACGATTATGGCGATACCTCATTTATATCATTTTTTTATGTTTTGGCGCTTTTATAGAATGAAAACAATTTTATATAAAAAATTATTATTTTTGCATCGCTTTATTCTGCGAGCTATAACTTTTTTATTTTTTCACTGATGATGCTGTATGATAGCTCGTTTTTTGTGGGACAAGATGACGTTTTCAGCGGTACCATGTTTATTTATATGAGTCTTTTTGATCGCGTGTTATTCCACTTTTTGTTCAGCGGTATGATGATAAAGCATTGATTTTTTGCTTCGTTTTTTTTTTTTTTTTTTTTAAGGGGTTCACTAAAGGGGTTAACTAGTGGGACAGTTTTATGGGGGGTCGTTACGTACGCGGCAATACCAAATATGTGTACTTTTATTGTTTTGTTTTTTTTATTTACAGGAAAAAATTAATTTATTGGGGAATATTTTTTTTTTTTTTTATGATTTTTTTTACCACTTTTTATTTTTATTTTTTTAACTTTTTTACTTTGTCCCAGGGTGGGACATCACAGTATTTTAGCAGATCGCTGGTGTGACAGTGTGCACAGCACTCTGTCACACCAGCGATCGCTCTGGCATCGCTGCAGGCTTCCCCAGCGCCTGCTCTCAGCAGGCACTGAGGAAGCCGCCTCCCTGCAGGACCCCGGCGCCATCTTGGATCCGGGGACCTGGAGGGAGGACGGACCCTCGGAACAGTGCGACACATCGCGCTGCTCTGAGGGTCTCAGGGGAGCGCGCAGGGTGCCCCCACCCTGCGCGATCCTCCCCTGTGCCCCGGGTACACCGCGATCATGTTTGATCGCGGTGTGCCAAGGGTTAATGTGCTGGGAGCGGTCCGTGACCGCTCCTGACACACAGTCACGGGTGTCAGCTGTGATAATCAGCTGACACCCGGCGGCGATCAGCTGCGCTCCCCCGGGAGCGCAGCTGATCGCCCATGACGTACTATTCCGTCCATGGGAATTAGGTCCAGGGTCACATGGACGGAATAGTACGTCTGATGGAATAAAGGGGTTAAACACTACGTCAAATAAGGTCTCCAATAAGCTATATGGGAAACGGGTGTAAATCTGGTAAAGAGGTCCTATGGGAACCCCTGGGATGGCACACTGAATATAAACATATCAAAACCAATATCAATATACACTGCTCAAAAAAATAAAGGCAACGCTCAAATAACACATCCTAGATCTAAATGAATGAAATATTCTCATTGAATACTTTGTTGTGTACAAAGTTGAATGTGCTGTCAACATAATCACACAAAAATCATTAATGGAAATCAAATTTTTGAACCAATGGAGGCCTGGATTTGGAGAGACCCCCAAAATTAAAGTGGAAACAAGTCAAAATGATGCTCAGTATTGTGTGTGGCCTCCACGTGCCTGTATGACCTCCCAACAACGCCTGGGCATTCTCCTGATGAGGTTGCGGATGTTGTCCTGATGGATCTCCTCCTAGACTTGGACTAACGCATCCGTCAACTCCTGGAAAGTCTGTGGTCTAACGTGACGTTGGTGGATGATGTGCTCAATCGGATTCAGGTCTGGGGAACGGGCAGGCCAGTCCATAGCTTCAATGCCTTCATCTTGCAGGAATTGCTGACACACTCCAGCCACATGAGGTCTGGCATTGTCCTGCATTAGGAGGAACCCAGGGCCAATCGCACCAGCATATGGTCTCACAAGGGGTCTGTGGATCTCATCTCGGTACGTAATGGCAGTCAGGCTACCTCTGGCGAGCACATGGAGGGCTGTGTGGCCCTCCAAAGAAATGCCACCCCACACCATTACTGACCCACTGCCAAACCGGTCATGCTGAAGGATGTTGCAGGCAACAGGTTCACACTCAGCACATGTGACGGACGTGACAGAGTCTGGAGACGCCATGGAGAGGGTACTGGGGGGCTGATTATTATATTGTTTTGTTAGGGACCCACTTAGATTTTTCGCCCCCCTAAGCTGAAACCCTAGCTACGCCTCTGGGTAGCGGCATTTAAGGCATTAACAATAACAATCAATGCTTGGCTCCCATCACTGCTGTTACATGCAAATGCCGGCTATAATATACATTCATGTCTTATCCATTCTTATATGTGTTTAACATGCCCTACAGCTCAATTGCAGATGTACAGAGGATCTTCACTTATCAATCAATCACAAATCAACTCCTGAGCCCGCTTCATACAACCGCACCCAGTGTGTGACATATATATACAACTCACGAACCAAAGGATACAACAGTTCACACTGCATGCGGCTGTCATGCTTTGACAATCTTCGGTAAGGAAGGGCGCCTCAAACTGTCTTGGAACTGGGACTCTAACTATCCCTGGCCCGGGGGGTACTCTTGAAGGTAGAAAGGTATATACTGAAGGATAGGAAATGTACCAACAAAATGGGAATAGGACAATGAGGAAGCATACACCCAAAACAGCACGCAACAATCTCCAGTAGCAACAACGATCTCCAACTCAGCACAGTGTCTCCAAGTAGCTAGGAAGCCAAGCTTTCACTGTCAAGGCAGAGAGGGTCTGGCCAGGTTTTATATGGAGAGGTAATAATGACCAGATCAAAAGGAGCTGCAAGTTTTTGACCAGCATAGAAAGGATCGTTAACCTCTTCAGCACCAAAGGAAATCAATACAGGGCACAGACACACAGGTTAAATGAAAGGACTTCGATTCACAATACGTAGTGATCTTCTAACCCCAGGAGTACATGACACACTCGTGACAGCGGTAAGATGTTTGCAAACATTGAATGTGTGAAATGTAAACTGCATTCCTCAAATGTCAACTTAATGGCCAAAAGTTCCCTATTATCTACATCCTAGTTTCTTTCAGACTACAACAACTTTTTAGAGAAGAAGGCACATGGATGCCATTTCTCAGGTGACGAGCCTTGAGACACTCCAGCCCCGACCCCCACCTACGAAGCATCAGCCTTGACAATAAATGGTTGAGAAGCATCAGGTTGTAGGAGTTCTGGCGCCGTGGAAAAACATCTCTTCAAAGAAGAAAATGACTGCCAAGCAGAGTTGGACTACCTCGAGAAGTTTGTACCATTCCTAGTCATGTCAGTGAGGGGTTTGACAAAACATGAGAAGTTTCAGATAAATTTCTGATTATAGTTTGCGACCCCTAAAAAAGCGTAATGTTTTCAAATTTTCTGGGAGGTTCCATTCCAGAACGGCTCAGACCTTATCAGGATCCATTTGGAAACCTGCAGCTGAAAATAGGAAACCTAAGAACTTAACCTCGTGTACAGCGAATACACGCTTCTCCAACTTGGCATACAGTTTAATATGCTGTAGAATCTGGAACACCTGCCTAACATGTACCTGATCAGACTGGAGATAGGGCGAGTAGATTAAAATATTGTCAAGATATACTACTACAAATCTACCCACGAGATTATGGAAGATGTCACTAACGCAATGTTGGAACACGGCAGGAGCATTAGTCAAACCAAAAGGTATGACAAGATTTTCATAATGCCCTTCTGGGGTGTTAAACGCCGCCTTCCACTCTTCTCCCTCCTTAATCCTAATCAGATTATAGGCTCCCCTGAGATCCAATTTGGAGAACCATTTTGCCCCTGATTGAACAAATCAGGTATGAATGGGAAGGGATATGGGTCCCAGATAGTAATCCGATTTAACTTATGAAAGTCCAAACAGGGATGCAGGCCCCCACCTTTCTTCTTAAAGAAGAAGAACCCTGCTGCTACAGGCGAAGATGAGGGTCTAATATGTCCCTTGGCAAGATTCTCAGAGATATAGTCTTTCATAGCCTGTCTCTCGGGACCAGACAGATTGTATAATCTGGTGTTGGGCAACCATGCACTCAGAAGCAAGTTCACAGGACAACCATAAACACAATGGTGAGGAAGTTCCTGACACCCCTTTTCAGAGAACACCTCAAAATCAGACAGAAAAGATGACAGAATGTTTTTAGTGGAGACACTAGAGATAATAATACCTAGGCAATTATTTTTGCAAAAAAATCACTCCACTTAATTAACTCTCTGGCCTGTCATTCTATGACTGGATTATGCTTAGTCAACCAGAGAAGACCCAACACAATAGGATTAGGGAGCAAGAAAGGAGCACCCTGTGAAAAGCGCCTACACGAAGGTTCAACTTATGCACCATTTGTGTAAAGCTTCCCGACCCAGCCTTGCAGAGTATATCGCAAATATGGGAATGGACATTGCCAATTTAGTACAGGAGAGACCATGGGTCTGATCCACCATATTGGCTCCTGCCCCACTATCCAATATGACAGATGTTGTTTCAGTTTTCGCACCTATAACTACTTATGCAGGTAAGATAAACTGAGACTCACCTGCGGAGGAGATAAATACGCCAAGGTTATATTCGTCCATCCAACCTGGGGTCAGAAGTTTTACAATTGTTTCTGGTGCTTAGGCATATATGGACAAACCCCAATGAAATGACCTTTTTTTGCCAGAGTAAAAGCACACCCTCGTTTTGCGGCGAGCTGCAAGAGACCTATAACAGGGGGAAGTCCCCCACTAACTGCATAGGTTCTTCAGAGCACACAGGAAGAACTTCTGCTTTAGGAAGTACCACAGGGGATGTGGTCACTATAGGTCTACCCCTGAGGCGTCTATAGATACGTATGGCAATAGCTATGGCGGCCTAAAGTGACGCTGGAGTTTCGTACTGCGCCAATGCATTCTTTAACCTTTCAGACAGGCCCTGACAAAACTGACTTCTAAGAGCAGGTGCATTCCACTGGGTGTCAGTGGCCCACCTACGGAAGTCTGAACAAAATTTCTCTGCCAGACGGCCTCCATACTGGATCTTACGAAGTTTGGACTCCACAAGGGAGACCCGGTCCGGGTCATCATAAACAAGGCCAAGAGACGCAAAATATCCTTCCACTGAGAGGAGTGACAATGAGTAGGATGGGATTGTGAAGGCCCAGGATTAAGGTTCTCCTTGAAAAAGGGAGACAACAACCCCCAGCCTCTGTACCGCACTCCCAGATGACCGCAAGGCCTGAAATATAGCTTGCAGACTTCCCAGAATGCAACACATTTATCCCAACCCTCAGAAAACCTATCTGGGAGCACCACTTTAGGTTCCGGTTCAGCTGTCTGTTGTGATAAGAACTTAGATCGTAGGTCAGGCAGCTCATAAGACAGACCCTGCAGTTGTCTCACAAGGTTAGCGATGGCATCCATGGCAAGATCCAGAAAAATGTGGGGCTAGTGAAAATGTTATGCTATGAAGTTCTTTCGGGAAGGATGGGGGGACTCAAACTGTCCCTTGAAGGTAGAGAGGTATATAGGGAAGGATAGGTAATTTTCCAACCAAACGGAAATGAAGAAAGCATAAACCCAAAAACAGCATGCAACAAGCTCCAGTAGCAACAACTATCTCCAATTCAGCACAGCGTCTCCAAGGAGCTAGGAAACAAAGCTTTCACGGACAAGGTAGAGAGGGTCTGGCCAGGTTTTATAGGGAGAGGTAATGACCAGATCAAAAGCAGCTGAAAAGGAGCTGCAAGTTTCTGACCAGCATAGAAAGAGTATAGGAGAGAGGTACAGGGAGCTGACAACGTAGCAAGGTATCCGACCAAATGAGGCTGAGTCCAATCAGGATCAGGTGAGTGCCAGTCCCGCTGGTGAGCGCAGCCGTAACAAGAGGAGAGAAGGGATTCAATCCGGCATACCAACCCATAAGGTAAAATGCAAAAAACTTTATTCCGGCATGTCAAGCCATGGTTAAAAACATGAAAACACCTGACTCATTTCTGGCTCGATAAAAGCACCCTTAGTCATAGGATGCAATAAAATGAATGACCCGGTAATAAATAGTAAAGTGGAACCAATCACAACAAAGTGAATAATTATATTAGTATGCACAAGGTGTGTACGAGCGATCATAACAAATCTGCGATGCAAAACAAAATTAATAAATGTAAAATAAATCATTCCTAAAGTTCATAACTTTTGGATACTTAGTATCAACCTTAAGAATCCAAAAGGCTTCTCTTGTGGTTAATTGATTTTGTCTATTGCCTCCTCTGATTGGATTATGCACATTTTCAAAACCGTAGAAAGCAAAATGTGAATCATCTCCCTTATAAACATTAACGAAATGTTTAGAAGCTCCAGGATACGAAGCATTATTATTACCAATATTGGATAAATGTTCTGTTATCCTTTTTTAACATCTGAATAGTACATCCAATGTATTGAAGTTTGCATGACTTGCAGCAGATGCAATATACAACATATTGAGTATCACAATTGATGAACGATGTAATGATATGAGAAAAGCCAGTGTAAGACTGGATATATTTGGTCTTGTCCAGTGCATATGTGCAGACATTGCATCTGCTGCCAGCACATTTGTGGAAACCTGTGACTGACAACCAAGATTTGGTGGATTGTGATTGTCGGATGAGACTAGGAGAAAGGGAGTTCCCAAACTGAAACCCCTCCTGGCCACATAACTGTAGCCATTGTTTGTAATGTCTCGCAGAATATCGTCTGCGAGACATTACCAACAATGGCTGCAGGTATGTGGCCAAGAGGGGTTTCAGTTTGGGAACTCCCTTTCTCCTAGTCTCATCCGACAACCACACATCAAAACACGACGAAAACGTCAGCAGTGTGAGGCAGGAGGGGAGTCCATTGATCTCGGCTCAATGGCAAACCAAGATTTCAAAATGCGCATGCGCCACCTCCTGAAGCCCACCAACCTGGAGATCAATGTGCAGAGCGGCGGACTCCACTCCTACCTGAACCACTGACATGTTCTTGAAGCCCACCCTTCTCTCAGTCCACGGCCTGCTTCATCTGCCCACTCCTGCCGCCGGCATCTTGCAGCAGCGACCCTGCTTCCTGTGACCCCGCTCCATCCCCGCTGGCCCCCTGGTAAGCTAAATTCAAACTATAAGACTGACGTCTATTTGACACATTAAAAAATACTTTTCCTCCTCAAAATTTGCGGTGCGTCTTATGGTTTGGTCTTATTGTTCCACAAAATATGGTACTTCTTTTAAGAGCTTCCTACCTCTAACCTCCCACTGAAAAGTATCCTCCACTACAATGCCGCTCCCCGTGCTCCTTCCTAGTCGGAAAATACTTCTTCCTAGGACCAGTTTGACATGTGACAGTGAAATTATAGCATTTGATAGGACACAAGAACACGCTGCTCGCACGAAATCAAGATTTACTACAAATCCAATATTGCTATATAAGAGTAAATAATACTGCTACGCCATGACTACTTCATACCACCACATAATGACAGAATAATGACATGATACGTATAATTAAAGAGGGTTGTACACCTATGAGAATATTTTCAGCCAGTAGTAGTGCAGCCTGATGAATCCTAACAGTGCGTAATATTCACACCATTTGGATTTAGCTCTGCTTTCCAGCTTCAGCAGTTGCCACATGGTCACAAATTGTAAGAAAATGATGTGCACACTGTATAGTTAATGGTTGGTGCTGGCTGAACAAAGAATCCAATATACTAGAGAAAACAGCCGCACTCAATATTGAATGTGAAGCAAATAAAGTTCCATTTATTACATCAATAGAATAGATATTAGAGTTGAGCGATACTTTCCGATATCCAAAAGTATCAGAATCGGAATGGTATCGCCGATACCATTAAAATATCGGCGATACCCGATACCGATACCGGAAATCCAATGTAAGTCTATGGGAACAAAATATCGTAACTAAAAAAACCCCATTCTTTCCTTGTAAACACTAAATATACACACATAGAATACATATATATATATATATACATGTCATTGTGACATATATATATACATATATGTATAGTTTATACACTTCTACATAGTAAAATATCCTCTGATTCAATTGCCGGGTAAAGCCTGCTTCTGTGAAAAGACAGAAGCACCCGACATGAAATGACACTTGGTGTACATAGGGTTAACCATGTCTTTTCATGTCGTTTGCTATCTGATTTGCACAAACAATTACATCAGTCTATGTGTGCAAAATTTCACACCTGTAGGGGTTAATTAAAGGTGTAAATTCGTTGTAAAAAAAACGGACTTTTTTGCTACGAATTTACACCTTTAATTAACCCCTACAGGTGTGAAATTTTGCACACTTACACTCATGTAATTGTTTTGTGCAAATCAGATATCAAACTACATGAAAAGACATGGTTAACTCTATGTAAACCAAGTGTCATTTCATGTCGGGTTCTGCATTTCACAAAAGCCGGCAATTGAATTAGCGGCTATTATACTATGTAGAAGTGTATGAACTATAAATATATATATATATATATATGTGTCACAAATTCAATGACATGTATATATATATATATATATGAGGTGTAAAATTGCTGAAAAAAAAATGCGTGGGCTCCCGCCCTATTTTCGCAACCAGACAGACAAAGCCAGTGAGTGGGGGCAGATAATAATAGCCCAGAGAGGGACCATTATTTTTGCCCCCCCCCCTGGCTACTAACATCTGCCCCCAGACACCCCAGAAAAGACAAATCTATAATTAGATTCGCCCTTTCTGGCACTTTGCCCGTCTATTCCCATTGCCCTTTAGCGGTGGCGAATGGGTTAATATGGGTTAAAGCCACCTTGCTATTGAAAGGTGACCTTAAGCCAGGTTAATAATTGAGAGCTGTCAATTAGACAACTATCAATTATTAATCCTATTGCATGAAATAAAAAATAAAACACACACACTTTAATTAAAAATCATTTTAATGAAATAAAGACACATGTTTTTGACCATCTTTTATTTTACTGCAAAAACCATTTCCTGCAATAAAAATAAATAAAAAAGCAAAATTATTCTTACCTATCCCATGCACAGTCAGGTCCCACGGTGTAATCCTTCAGAAAGGGTTAATGTTTACTGCAGGGACCGCAGCTAATGCTGCAGCCTCACAGTAAACCCCCAAATGAATGAGTTCCTCTCCTGGCTGAAAGGAGAGTAAAGGCTGGGTCTCACATAATGATACACCAGCGATCCCGACAATGATATGCACTTGTCAGGATCGCTGGTGTATCGCTACATGATCGCTGTGAGCTGCCAAACAGCAGCTCAGGCAGCGATCTGGGACAGCTACACTGCGGGTAACATCGCTTAAGGGCCCGTCTCACATAGCGATATCGCTACCGTGATCGCTGCTGAGTCACTAGTTTTGTGACGCAGCAGCGAGCTCACCAGCGATATCGCTGTGTGTGACATTCAGCGACTATCAGCCCCCCTGCCGGGTATCGCTGATCGTCGCTGAAATGTCAGGACCTTTTTTTGATGCTGGTTTCCCGCTGACAGGCACGCATCGCTGCGTGTGACAGGCGGAAGACCAGCGATCCGCTGGTAACCAAGGTACACAGCGGGTTTTCCAGGCGCGGGGCTGTGCCTAGAAACCCGCTGTGTACCTTGGATACCAGCGCCCTGATGCAGGGGAGCTGGTATCCAAGGTACACAGCGGGTTTCCAGGCACCGCGCAGCGCTTGGAAACCCGCTGTGTACCTTGGATACTAGCTCCCTGCATCAGGGCGCTGGTATCCAAGGTACAACTGCGGGTAACTAAGCGATGTTACCCGCAGTGTCGCTGTCCCAGATCGCTGCCTGAGCTGCCTGTTTGGCAGCTCAGCAGCGATCATGTAGCGATACACCAGCGATCCTGACAAGTGCATATCGTTGTCGGGATCGCTGGTGTATCGTTATGTGAGACCCAGCCTTTAGTTACCCGCAGTGTACGTTGGATACCAGCGCCCTGATGCAGGGAGCTGGTAACCAAGGTACACAGCGGGTTTCCAAGCGCTGCGCGGTGCCTGGAAACCCGCTGTGTACCTTGGATACCAGCTCCCTGCATCAGGGCGCTGGTATCCAAGGTACACAGCGGGTTTCTAGGCACAGCCCCGCGCCTGGAAACCCGCTGTGTACCTTGGTTACCAGCGGATCGCTGGTCTCCCGCCTGTCACACGCAGCGATGCGTGCCTGTCAGCGGGAAACCAGCGATCAAAAAAAGGTCCTGACATTCAGCGACAATCAGCGATACCCGGCAGGGGGCTGATCGTCGCTGAATGTCACACACAGCGATATCGCTGGTGAGCTCGCTGCTGCATCACAAAACTAGTGACTCAGCAGCGATCTCGGTAGCGATATCGCTATGTGAGACGGGCTCTTAAGTGGAAAGCTTAATTGATTGCTTTCCACTTTCACTTCAGGTCAGCCAGGGACACAAATCAGTGACGTCAGAGGGAACTGATTAACAAAAATAGGGGTTCCTTCGAAAAAAAAATGGCGTGGGGTCCCCCCTATTTTTGTTAACCAGCCAGATGAAGCAGACCGCTGAGGCCTGGATTTTCAGGCTGTTAAGGAGCCAAGATCCATGGACCTTGCCAGCCTGATAATACCAGGCCACAGCAGTCTGCTTAGCTTGGCTGGTTAACAAAAATAGGGGATCCCCTCGAAAAAAAAACGGCGTAGGGGTCCCCTATTTTTGTTAACCAGCCAGATGAAGCAGACTGCTGAGGCCTGGATTTTCAGGCTGTTAAGGAGCCAAGATCCATGGACCTTGCCAGCCTGATAATACCAGGCCACAGCAGTCTGCATATCTTGGCTGATTAACAAAAATAGGGGATCCCCTCGAAAAAATTGGCATGGGGTCCCCCCTATTTTTGTTAACCAGCCAGATGAAGCAGACCGCTGAGGCCTGGTTTTTCAGGCTGGTAAGGATCAATATCCATGGACCTTGCCAGCCTGATAATACCAGGCCACAGCAGTCTGCTTAGCTTGGCTGGTTAACAAAAAATAGGGGATCCCCTCGAAAAAAAAACGGCGTAGGGGTCCCCCTATTTTTGTTAACCACCAAGTAAAATGCAGACTGCTGCGGCCTGGTATTAAAAGACTGTCAAGGCCCATGGAATTTTGGCCCTCAACAGCCTGATAATACCAGGCTCAGCAGCCCCCCACATTTGCGCATCAAAAGATTTGCCAATTGTGGCACTTTACCCGGCTCTTCCCACGCCCTGTAGCGGTGGCAGTGGGGTAAAAAGGGGTTAATGTCACCGTTGATTGCACGGTGACAATAAGCCCGGTTAATAATGGAGGGTGTCAATAAGACACCGATCCATTATTAATCCCAAGTTTTTAAATGTTTAAAAAAAAAGACACAGCAAGAAAAAAGTTTTTAATGAAATAAAAGAGACAACACAGTTTTCATTTATTTTATTACTCTCTCATTCCTGCGACGCCATCGATCTCCTGTAAAAAAATAAAAAAAAACCAACAGTATACCACCTGTCCGACCGCTCGTCCATAGAAACGACTGTCCCACGACGATCCAGCTCTGCTACATCGGAATGACAGCAGAGCCTGACATCCCGGCGCAGCACAGCTGATTACTGCTTCCCCGGCGGTGACGTCATCGGACTGCTTTACGGCCGCGATTACCCGCAGTCACTGCAGTTATCGCGAGAAACTGCATGTGACCGCCAGGAGAAGAGGATGGCGGCCATTAAGCAGTCCGGGATGTGACCGCCGAGATCTTCTGCCGGGTAAGTGCCGCTGACTCCTGACAGACCCGACCGACGGACCCTGACAGTGACAGTGACAATCCCGATTCCGGTATCCGATATGACGAAAATATCGGAACTCGGAATCGGAATTCCGATACAGCCAAATATCGGCCGATACCCATATTGCAGTATCGGAATGCTCAACACTAATAGATTACATCACAAATTATTGTGTGGTATGAAAACAAAACGGACTAAACTGAAGGGGTTAACGTTTCGACCATATGTGGATCTTTTTCAAAACCTCACTGTGAAAAGAAACATAAACATAAAAATCAGCAGTTATTGCACTTTTACAAATAACAAAGAGAAAAACTATATACATATATACAAAATAATATACAAAATAAAGTCCCCAAATTAGAATATCATTTGAACACAATTATAAAAAGAAAAATGATTGCATGGGCCAAGGGAGTACATAATAGTAGTTTAGTTGTATTATAGGCCAACCCATATATATCTGAGGGAGCAGTATATATAACCCTAAAGGTCAAACATTATCCTCCAAAATGGTCACAGAATGTTATTAAGTCACGGAAAATATTCATATACCGTATATACTCGTGTAAAGCCGACCGTGTATAAGCCGACACCCCTAATTTTTGCCACAAAAAACTGGGAAAAATTATTGACTCATGTATAAGCCGGGTGTATAAAATGCCCTCCTGCTCTGTGCTGCCCCCGTCCTGCTCCTTGCTCCCCATCCAGCTCTGTGCTCCCCTTTCTCCTCTGTACTCCCCCCCTCCTGCTCGTCGTGCCCTCCATCCTCCCCTGTCCGCTCCATGCTTCCCCCGTCCTCCTCCACGCTTCTGTGTAGCCCAGCTACGCAGGCACACATAAAGTCCAGGAGAGTGCACAGGAAGGTAACAGCAAAGCTTGATATCTATGCACTTCACCACACTTTTAGACAAACCCATCAGGGGTACAAGAGGAAGTGACACTTAGCAATCTTAGTTCAGTCAGTTTCCTGTCTTCAGACAGTGCAGTTGAGTCCAGTGGAGTCTGGACTTGGAGAGAGAGAAGGGAGGACTGAATCCTCGCAGAGCTAACGTAGCTCACCTGACAAGCAAGGGAGGCTAGTACGGGTTGAAGTGGATCATCCTAGCCTAGTCAGAGCTACCCTTAATCAGTACCTCAACAGAAGCTGGAGGAAGGAGGATACTGAGAGCTATTCAGCGAGCTCTAGAAGAAAGCTGACATTACTATCGAAGTTACAATTGCTTGCTAAGAGCGAGAGCAGGGCGAAGGGCAGTGGAGAAGATAGAGAAGTGCTTTAGGTATTGTATTGCCTGCACTAAATTGCCGGCACCGGAGTCCGAGGCGTTGCTAAAGTTTCAAGCTTAGTAACAAGATTACCGAGGCATCTGGATACAGGTCCAGAGAGCAGCCCTAAGTGTCAATACGTAACCGGAGACAGGGAAAACAGGAGTCTAGCCTGATCAGCAATATAGACTTAGTTTTCACCACTTAGAAGTTTTCCACCACAATGTTGCCGGCAGTATAGCTATTGAGAAAGCTGGAGATTCAGAGTTAACTTCGCTTCAGGCAAGTTGGACTCACCTACATTCGAAGTAAAGGAGGCCTCTAACCTGCTCAGCTGTACCCGAATGTGCACTCTCCACCCCGACCACTCCCGGATCTGCTTGAACCATCTGCCAGTAAAAGGTATGGAAAGAAGCTGCATTGTGTGTGACTGATTATTACTACACCCTTCATCACTACATAGACTTTCCAGGGACCAGTCCCACCTGTGGAGACTTACCACCAAGCTGCCCATAACATCCCCTGTGAAGACCCTTACAGCAGCGCTGGTACAATTACCAGAAACCACAGGTGCGTCACGAACTATCCTAATATTCCCTTGTAAATATCTTCCCCCATCGCTTGACTGCCAGGGCCACGGACCCGAGTCCAGCTGCCAGTGACAACTCCCATAGAAATCATGGGCTCGGCTCCGATACCCCAACCCCGGTA
>JARQOD010000004.1:30109599-30161379 GCA_033576555.1 Oophaga sylvatica
CAGTGATTCCATCCATCGGGACTTGGGGGGAGAGGAAGAGGACTGAATTCCTCGCAGAGCAGCGTAGCTCACCTGAAAAGGGAAGGGGGGGCTATAGGGGTGAAGGAATCACCTAGCCAGTCAAGCTCCCCTTAAATCGAAACCCAACAGAAGCTAAAACAAGGAGGATACTGAAGCCTCAGCGACTCGGGGAAAAAGCGACTTTTTCCACAAAGCACAATGTTTATGATAAAGCGGAGCGGCGAAGGGCGCAGTGGAAAAAGAAGAAGTGCTTCAGGTACCCAATTTATCTGCACTAATTACCGGACCTAGGGGTCCCGAAGCGTTGTAGGGGGTTTTTAACTTAGTAACAAAAACCCGGGGGCTATTGGACAAAGTCGCGGAAAAGCAGCCCTAAGCGCCAAAAATAAAGAGTCGGGGAGAACAAGACTTTTAGCGGGGCCCTGCATAAAAGGGACTTTGTTTTTTTTCAACATCTGATATCAAGACATAGAAGGCTCCACCATAATTCGCCGGGGCTTGCAGCTATTGAAAAGCGGGAGTTTGAGATTTTAATTTTGCCATGCAAGTTGGACCAGAATATATGAAGAAAAGGAGGCCTCTAACCGCTCAGCGGATCCCGAATGTCATTCTCCACCCCACCAGCCCCGGGGACCTGCCAAAACCATCACCAGAAAAGGTTTAAAAGAAGCGCATTGTGTGTACTGAATTCTTAACTACACCCGCATCACACCATAACTTCCAGGGGCCCCTCCACCTTGGGGGACTTTCCACCCACTGCCCCCTAACATCCCCTGGAAGATCCTTATAGCACGCGGTCCAATTGATCAAACCACAGTGGCGTCACAAAATACCTATCCAAAATCCCCTGAAATTCCCCCAACGCATGACTGCCGGGGGCCCCGGACCGATCCCGGGTGCCAGTGACAACTCCCCAGAAATCCTGGGGGTCGGGTCCCCAGTACCCCCTAGCCCCGGTTCCCAATTGTGGGGGGAGTCGTACCCATTTCAAAGAAACCCGCTCTCGACCCCTCCTGCACAAACAACTACAGCCACTCCAAACTCCCCTTTAACCCTAAAATTATGGAAGCCCAGTCTACCCCGCCTTAACCGTTACCTCTTCACTCACTTCCTCTAACTCTTCACAGTCCGGGTTCCGCCCCCACATTCGACTGAAACTGCCTCATCAAATGACCAAAGACCTTTGACAGCAAAAAGTATCGGTGACCCTCTCTCTCATTCTTCTCGACCTTTCTGCCGCTTCCACGTTACCACCCTCCCTACTCCAGGCTCCATCCCGCATAAGGACACTGCCCTTCCTGGTTCTCTTCCTATCTTTCTGACCACTCCTTCAGTTTTTTGTTCTCCGGCTCCACGTCATCTCCTCTTCCTCTCCACAGTAGGTGTACCCCAGGGCTCATCCTTTTGGCCCCCTTCTCTTCTCTCTCTACACAGCTCCAATTGGACAGATCATCAGCATATTTGGCTTTCAGTACCATCTTTATGCGATGACACACAACTATACACGTCATCCCCCGCTGTACTACAGAACGCCAGCGACTGTCTGTCCGCATCTCCAACATCATGTCCGCTCTGTATCTGAAACTCAACCTCTCCAAAAAGAACTCTTCTGCCCGCCGTCTACTAACCCCCAAAATTCTGACTTTTTCCCTCTCCGTGGGTGGCACCATAATAACACCCCTGCAGCAGGCTCGCTGTCTGGGTGTTATGTTTGACACCAATCTCTCCTTCACCTCCCATATACAATCTCCTGCCCGCTCTTGCTGCTTACACCTAAAGAACATCTCTAGAAACCGCCCTTTTTGCACCATGGAAACAACAAAAACCCTCACTGTAGCATTGATCCACTCCCGCCTGGACTAATGTAACGCTATATTAATTGGCCTCCCCCTCACTCGACTTTCCCCTCTCCAGTCCATCCTTAATGCAGCAGCCAGGGTCATCCATCTGGCTAATCGGTACTCGGACGCGTCCGCTCTTCGCCAGTCCTTACATTGGCTGCCCATTCATTATAGGATCCAATTCAAAGTACTAGTTCTCACCCAAAAAACTCTCCACAGTGCAGCACCCCCCGATATCTCCTCCCTCATTTCTGTCTATCGGCCTAACTGACCGCTGCACTCTGCAAACGACTTTCGACTAACCTCTGCACTAATCCGTACCTCCCACTCCCGACTCCAAGACTTCTTCCACGCTGCGCCAATCCTCTGGAATGCTCTACCACAAGAAATTTGGACTATCCACAATTTGCATAGTTTTAGGCGCTCTCTCAAAACACATTTGTTCAGAGCGGCCTATCACATTCACTAATCAAAGTCATTTTATGTGTAAGTATGTGGGTGTAGCCCATTCACTATCTCCATCCATCCCTCACTCCCTCAAGATGGCTGGACCATCATTGTAAATACACCATTTTATATACACACCTGTACTTTGTATCTCCCCCACCTCATTGTACTGTAGATTGTAAGCTCTCACGAGCAGGGTCGTCTTATTTTACTTTAATTACTGTATTGTTAACGTTGTTACTTATGACTTGTGTTTTGAAACTGTTAAACTGTAAAGCGCTGCAGAATATGTTGGCGCTATATAAATAAAGATTATTATTATTTTTATTATTATTCTTTGCCTGTGTGAATTGAATGAGTTGTTACCGACATCTGGTGAGAATGTCTTGTCAATAGCACCTTTAGAAACATAGTTATTTAGAAAACTGAAGTGTTCAATACATATTTCACTTGCTGTATAGTTCAAAGTGCACTTTTACATGTTGTGTTATTTTGGTATGAAAGTCTGAGCAGAGGAAAATGTCGTGGCTAATGCTAGAACAGTGAAAGTGCAGTTTCTGCCTCCTGGTCTTCAATAAATGTACTATAAAACACGAGAAAAGAGCTTTGATCCCTGAAAGATCTAAACTATCACTGCTATTAACTGCCATGATTTTTATTTATTTTCTTTGAAGAAGTTCACACTAGGCGTTTTTTTCAGCATTTTCCTTGTTTTTATACTGTGGTTTTGGCACGCTAGATTTGTCTCTTGCGCAAGCTGCTAAAGTTTAATGTTGAAAAAAAATTTCCTATTCTATAAAATCAGGTTTTGGCACAAAAAACGCAGCAAAACCTGATACCTGTGTTTCTCATGTGTATTTTCAGTGTTTTTTCAGCGTTTTTTCACCACCCACTCATTTCAATGGTTGAAAAATGCTAAAAGAAGTGACATGCTCCATGTCCAAAAAACCCATGCGAAGCACAAAATTTTGATGACAAAAAAAACAAAGTTTGTGCATGAGATTTCTGAAATCTCATAGACTTTGCTAGTACTGTGAAATGCAGCTGAAAATTTGCATTAAAAAACCGCTGCAAAAATGCCTAGTGTGAACTTAGCCTATGGCCACTATCACAAATTAAAGCAAACCTCTCAGCAGAATTGTGCTCAGTAAACTACAGTCATGGCCAAAAGTTTTGAGAATGACACAAATATTATATTTTCACATGATCTGCTGCCCTCTGGTTTTTATGTGTGTTTGACAGATGTTTTTATCACAGACAGAAATATAATTGCAAACATATGAGTAACAAAAGCTTATATTGACAGTTAGAATGAGTTAATGCAGCAAGTCAATATTTGCAGTGTTGACCCTTCTTCTTCAGGACCTCTGTAATTCTCCCTGGCATGCTCTCAATCAACTTCTGGACCAAATCCTGACTGATTGCAGTCCATTCTTGCACAATCAATGCTTTCATTTTGTCAGAATTTTTAGGTTTTTGTTTGTCCACCCGTCTCTTGATGATTGACCACAAGTTCTCAATGGGATTAAGATCTGGGGAGTTTCCAGGCCATGGACCCAAAATCTCTATGTTTTGTTCCCTGAGCCATTTAGTTATCACCTTTGCTTTATGGCAAGGTGCTCCATCATGCTGGAAAAGGCATTGTTGATCGCCAAACTGCTCTTGGAGGGTTGGGAGAAGTTGCCCTTGGAGGACATTCTGGTACCATTCTTTATTCATGGCTGTGTTTTTAGGCAAGACTGTGAGAGAGCCGATTCCCTTGGCTGAGAAGCAACCCCACACATGAATGGTTTCAGGATGCTTAACAGTTGGCATGAGACAAGACTGGTGGTAGCGCTCACCTTGTCTTCTCCGAATGAGGCGTTTTCCTGATGTCCCAAACAATCGAAAAGGGGATTCATCAGAGAAAATAACTTTACCCCAGTCCTCAGCAGTCCACTGCCTGTACCTTTTGCAGAATATCAGTCTGTCCATGATGTTTTTTCTGGAGAGAAGTGGCTTCTTTGCTGCCCTCCTTGAGACCAGGCCTTGCTCCAAGAGTCTCCGCCTCACAGTGCATGCAGATGCACTCACACCTGCCTGCTGCCATTCCTGAGCAAGCTCTGCACTGCTGGTAGCCCGATCCCGCAGCTGAAACACTTTTAAGAGACGGTCCTGGCGCTTACTGGTCTTTCTTGGGCGCCCTGGAGCCTTTTTGGCAACAATGGAACCTCTCTCCTTGAAGTTCTTGATGATGCGATAGATTGTTGACTGAGGTGCAATCTTTCTAGCTGCGATACTCTTCCCTGATAGGCCATTTTTGTGCATTGCAATGATGACTGCACGTGTTTCTTTAGAGATAACCATGGTTAACAGAAGAGAAACAATGATGCCAAGCACCAGCCTCCTTTCAAAGTGTCCAGTGGTGTCATTCTTACTTAATCATGACAGATTGATCTCCAGCCATGTCCTCATCAACACCCACACCTGTGTTAATGGAGCAATCACTGAAAAGAGGTTAGCTGGTCCTTTTAAGGCAGGGCTGCAATGATGTTGAAATGTGTTTTGGGGGATAAAGTTCATTTTCTAGCCAAATATTGACTTTGCAAGTAATTGCTGTTAAGCTGATCACTCTTTATAACATTCTGGAGTATATGCAAATTGCCATTAGAAAAAGTGAAGCAGTAGACTTTGTAAAAATTAATATTTGTGTCATTCTCAAAACTTTTGGCCATGACTGTACAGACACTGTCAGGTTGGCGCTGTTATACTGATTAAAATGATACTTTGGATGATGAAATCCATCTTGTGGTTGTTTAATCTGTATTTGTAGTTTTCAGTTAGGCCGGGATCACACATACGAGGAATATGGCCGAGTCTCGCATGTTAATACCTGGTACTGCCGCCGGCCTCGGGAGTGGAGCATGCAGCCGCATAGCAATACATGTAGCCGCACGCTCCACTCCCGAGGTCGGCGGCAGTGCCGGAAATTACTATGCGAGACTCGGCCGTATTCCTCACATGTGTGATCCCGGCCTTAATGTGATTCTCGTGCTCCGAGGCGGCCTGTGGGTGGGGCTTTATGTGGTACTCTGCTTACATATTCATCTGTATGGGCTTATGACAGGTCACTTATCCCCTCAGTGACCTACCCCTATTTATATACTACACATACTATGGTGTGTTTAGAAAAAAAAAATTACATTGAGCAAAATGGCGCCTGTGCGGTAGCATGTATAGATTTAGGCCTATAATATTGCTGAGTTAAAAACAAAAAATTACCTTCATCGAAATGGTGCTGGCTGAGGTGCATGCACAGTAGCATCTATCACGTTCCAATAGATGCTGCTGCTTATGCACCACTGCAGGCGCAATTTTTATGAAGGTTATTTTTTTTTTATTCCGGCTATGCATAATTCCTGTGTGATCATGTTAAATGCCGCTGTCAGAGATTGATAGCTTCATTTAACATGTTAACAGCCACGGGTGGATCACAATTTCACCCACTGCTTTTATGGGCACATGTCAGCTGATGAAATCAGCTGACATGTGCTGGAAAAGTTGCTGGCTCATCGCCGGAGCCTGCATTAAACAGGGGGAGATGACCTATGATGTACCTATACGTCATAGGTCGTAAAAGTGTTAAAATTCTTTGCATTCTCTGCACTCTTGCCTGTGGGAGTATTGTTCCAAAAAGACTGTGTATTCTGCAGCTGTGTCTGTATGAGTAGTGTGCCTAAAAATAATTATACTGTGCAGTCTTTCTATGTGAGTAGTGTGCCTAAAAAATAATTCTACTCTGCCACTGTGTGCCATTTGTGAGTCTAAAAAATAATTATACTCTACCGCTGTGTCTGTATGAGCTGTGGGTGGGCTAAAAAGATAATTATACTCTACTGCCATGTCTGTACAAGTTGTGGCTTGGCCTAAAAAATAGTTATACTCTGCTCCGGTGTCTGTGGAAGTACTGTGCATAAAAGCAAATTTTTGTACTCCACAACTGTGCCAAAAAAATCTTGAGTGCGTACTCTGCACGTGTCTTTGTGGGAGTACTATGAAAAAAAGACTCTGTGAGAGTACTCTAATAAAAGCCTATGTGGAGGTACTGTGTAGAGAAGCCTCTCTGGGGTTACTCTGAAAACTAGCCTGTGTGGTTGTACTCGCCAAAACATTGTGGATGGAAAATAGAATAAACAAACTGTTGTCGAGTCTAACAATGGCTGGGTGCAGCTGGTATTCTTTATTAAGCCAAAGGTATGGACAAGTCCTGTGGGATTCACACCTGGTTCATTTTAATGAATGTGAGCTTGCCCACGTTAGCTGTGGACAACATGTGCCTGTCTGTGAACACATCTCCTGACATGCTAAACACACGTTCCGACAGTACACTTGCCGCAGAGATTAAAGATGAGTAAACCTTTCAAAATTCGGTTCAATTTAGATTGGCGAACATCCCGATGAACATACCTGAACCCCATTGACTTCAATAGGAGGCAAAACCAAATGCATAGAAAACGTCAGGTGGGAGGGGCAAAAACATGCCAAAACTGCTGAAATAAGGGGCAGACACCAGGAAAAGTGGCATCACTTGACATCAATTGTGCTGTAAATATATAATTTTTAAAAAATTGCAGGGGGTAAATGAGCCAGGCAAAACTGACAACTGCGGGCTGCAACCCTCAGCTGTCAGCGTTAGCAAGGCTGGTTATCAAGAATAAGATCCATCTCATCTCTTCATCCTCCCCCCATCTCAGGGACCTGGGTGAGTTCCAATATGGAAACTTTGTTTTATGTATATACAGCACTTGCAGTGCCACCTGTATACTGTATAGACTGCTGAATATATGTTATATAGGTTATACTGTGACTCTGCTGTATATACATTATATAGGTGATACTGCAACTCTGCTGTATATACATATTATATAGGTAATACTGTGACTGGTGTGTATAGTCACAGTATTACCTATGTAACATATGTACAGCAGTATCACATATATATTGTATTTATAGCAGTCGCAGTATCCCCTATAACATGTATATACTGTAGATACAGTAGTCTATATACATGATATAGGTGATATTGTGACTGCTATAACTACAATATATAGGAGAAACTGCTGTATATATGTTGCATAGTTGATACTGCGTCTATACACACCAGTCATAGTATCACCTATAATATGTATATACAGCAGAGTTTCAGTATCCCCTATATAATGTATATACAACTGTCTATATACACTAAATAGGGGATACTGTGACTGCTATAAATACAACATATACTGTATGTGCTACTCCTGTATATATGTTACATAGGTGATACTGTGTCTATACACACTAGTCACAGTATTACCTATATAATGTATACACAACTGTCTATATACCAGGTTTGGCCGATACGAATAACGGCCACCACCTTTCAGGGCTTATACACAGCATTCTATAATGTTGTATATCTGCCCCCAACCGAACCTGAAAGAGAAGAAAAATAACTTTATTTATACTCACCTGTGGCGTGGATCGGTCTGAGGGGTGTCGCTCTGCTTGAAGGCAGAGCAGAGTACTGCAGTGCGCAGGCGCTGGGCCTCTCTGACCTTTTCCGGAGAGACAGATGGTGCAGGATCATGGGCAGGATGGAGACATGGGACAGGATGGAGGCAGATGAGGCAGGAACATGGGGCAGGATGGAAACATGGAGACAGATGGGACAGGATGGAGACAGATGGGGTAGGAATATGGGGTAAGAACATGGGGCACAATGGAGACAGATAGTGCAAGATCATGGGGCAGGATGGAGACACATGGTGCAGGATCATGGGGCAGGATGAATACGATGGCACAGTTGAGGTAGGATCATGGAAAGATGGGCAGGATCATGGGACAGATGGGGCAGGATCATGGGGCAGGATGGAGACAGAGGGGGCAGGATGGAAACAAATAGGGCAGAATGGACACAGATGTGACAGGAGGGGGAGATCATATGGGGCAGGATGGGATATCCCATGGGGAGAATGGATACTCATGAGGGCAGGATGGAAGTATATATGGAAGGAGAAAGGAATGAGACACATGGGGGCCAGAATGGGGAATATTATTACCCTAGGGGCTAATAATATGTACACTCCCTGACAGAAGTTATGTCGCTTATCCATGTTATGTAAATAAAAGCTTATAACCTGACGTTAAATTCATCCATTAGTTGTATAAATTATTCTTTTGAAAGCTGAAACACGCTGAAATGTGGTTTAGGTTAAGAAAATAAATTGGCATCAATGCAGAAATATTGATCATTTAATGAACACAGAATGGTCAGATTATGGCAAGACAAAAGTTTTGTCGCCTGGTCATATAATGCACCCAATCCTAGTTGACATCCTCACCTGTGCTCAGTAAATGATCGGTTAATTAGTGGGTGTGTATAAAAAGAAATCCAGCACCCCAGACATTCACTTGAACTGCAACTTGAGCTCTGACAACATGCCAAAATTCCTCCCTGCGACGAAAGCCTGGATCATCAAGAGGCTGAAGACCAGATCCATTGCAGAGGTGGCAGGCACCTTAAATGTATCTCAGCGTCAAGTACAGAGAATTAAAAAAAGATTTAAAGAGACTGGAGATGGGTTTGACAAGCCCAGGTCTGGCAGACCCCGCAAGACAACTGCTCAGAATTAACTTTTGTTTGTTAGAAAATCCAAAGCAAGCCCCTTTTCCACTGCAGCAGAGCTCCAACAGGCCTGGTCACCTCAAGTCCCTGTGTCAACTAGAACAGTTTGTAGGATTCTGTCTCAAAATGGCCTCCATGGTCGAATCAGTGCCCAGAAGCCAGCACTAAACAAAGGCAAATAAAGAGCTATGTGGCATTTGCACAGCCTGCTAAACAGATGGACGCTGGAAAAGTGGCAGAAGGTGGATTTCTCTGATGAATCTTCAGTAGAATTACACCACAGCCACCGCAAATACTGCAGGAGACCTACTGGAGCCCATATGGATCCAAAATACACCCAGAAAACAGTTACATTTGGTGGTGGAAAGATCATGGTCTGGGGTTACATTCAGTATGGGGTGTGCAAAACATTTGCAAGGGGGAAGGCAATATCAATAGCCTAAAATATCAAGAAGTATTAGCTACCTCTTACATTCCAAATCATAAAAGGGGTCAAATTCTGCAGCAGGATCGTGCTCCATCACATACATCCATCTCTACAGCAAAGTTCCTCCAGGCAAAAAAGATCAAGGTGCTCAAGGACTGGCCAGCCCAGTCACCAGACATGAACATCATTGAGCATGTTTGGGGTAGGATGAAAGAGGAAGCTTGAAAGACAAAACCAAAGAATCTAGATGAACTGTGGGAGGCATGTAAAACTGCATTCTTTGCTATTCCTGATGACTTCACTAATAAATTGTATGAATCATTGTTGAACCGCATGGATGCAGTCCTTCAAGCTCATGGAAGTCACACAAAATATTAAATCTGACTCTAATAGCACACAACTTCAATCACCAACGTTATGCAACATATATTTGTATTTTAAGTTAATTATTTGTTTGAATATCACATTACTTTTAGGGATGAGCGAGTATACTCGTTAGGATTCGGTACTCGGCGATAATGCGGTACTCGCGGTACTCGAATCCTAGAGAGTAAATTTCTCTACTCGCCTCGCAGTATTCGGATCTCCTGCCCAGCATGTGTTAGCCAATCACAGTAAAGCCGCAGCCTTTTTTGTTGTGGCATTACTGTGATTGGCTGGCCGCGCAGCATCATAGTCATAGCCTATGAGTCATAAGCTATGACTATGTGTGTGCCGAGAATGTGTGCGGGGGTCTGTGAAAGATGTGTGTGTGTGTGTGGGGGGGCTGTGCCGGGCTCTGCTGTGTCCATTGTGGGACACTCGTTTTTAAAGAGGGACTGCACGGAAAGGTAAGTATAGTGTTGTTTATTATTTTAATATTATTTGCAGGAGACAAGGACTTCGGGGAATTAGGTGTGTGCGGTGAGTATGTACTCTATGTTATGTGTTGCGTGTTATGTGTATGTACTGTATTATGTTGTATTATCTGTATGTCTTTTTTTTTTTTTTAACATTCACCATATTAGCCGGATGATGGGAATACTACTTTCCCATCATCCGCTAATGCTGTCACTGTAGCAGGCATAGCTGGATGGGACAAGTAGTCCCATCGCACGATGCCCGCACAGCCAGCAGAGGCCGGCACAGCCCGGCAGCGCACCGCACAGCCCCGGAAGAGGCCGGCACAGCCCCGCACAGCCTTGTATGTGGTATTATTCGGTCACTGTGGTGGTAATATGTTGTCCGGTCATGGTGTGGTGGTATTTGTCCTTGTATGTGGTATTATTGGTCATTTTAAACATTGAAAAATAAATAAAAATATGCCTAAATTGTATTGCATATTTTAACAAATGATTAATAGGATAGAGTAGGGCTTGGCCAAAAGAGTCGACATTGTCGTTGTGGCGGATTAAAAAATCTCTTGACCAAAAGCTGCTGGCTATGTGTGTGATGTGGTGATGGGAACTATTAATGTGTGATTGGTGAGGATGTCCTGCAGAAATGGAGTTTTTCCAAGAGAGGGTGGTGGGACTGTGGACAGTTCGAGGCGTGGAGCCTGGGTGGAGTCTCAAGGGGACCTCGAAAATGTTGCCAGTATAAGGCCCTGAAAATCCTAGTGCCTACACTGCCATGTCCACCTCCACCTACTCCACCTTCCCCTCCACTTGGACCTCTGCCTCCTAGTTCCAGATTATTTTTTTATTATATGTTAATTCAAGTCATTTCCCTATCCACATTTGTTTGCAAGGCAATTGTCCTGCTCTTATTCCCATTTAGGTTCCTTTTGTAGTCCCCTAGCCCTTACTATGATTATTTTACAGTTATTTTAAAGCACCAAATTTCGGGTCTCAATTGACTTCGATTGGGTTCGGGTTCAAGTTCGGATACTGAACCGAAATTTGAACTACAGTTCAGTCGAACCAGAATATTCACTGGACCAATCATCCCTATTGCCGATTATTAGAGTAGCCAAGAGAAATAAAACATGTAAGCAGCTTATAGTCAGAGAGCCCTCAAAACCAAAAAGTATTGTCCAAAGTGAACAACCCCTTTAATTATATTAGTAAACCAATATGAAAATTCATTGCCTGTGATTATTACATGGAAGGGTGCGAAAAATGGAGACACAATGGGTCCTTGGAAAATGGTGCCATTTTTATTTTTAACAAAGTTTGGATTTTTTTCACCACTTAAATAAAAATAATACATGTTTGGTAACTGGAAACTCGTAATGATGTAGAGAATCATAATGGCAGGTCAGTTCAAGTATTTAGTGAACATGGTTAAAAAATTGTAGAATTGGATTTTTTTTTGCAATTTTACCACACTTGGAATTTTTTTTCCTGTTTTCCAGTACATTATATGGTAAAATCAATGATGTCGTTCAAAAGTACAACTCATTCCGGAAAAAAACAAGCCTTCTTATGGCCAGAAAAATAAAAAGTTATGGCACTGGGAAGCAGGGGAGCAAAAAACAGAAATGCAAAACGAAAATGGGCTGCGCGTGAAGGGGTTTAATACTTGTTGATATGTTGTAGACTCTGTTTAGTAGTTCTTTATTGCTCCATAAATGGAGGTTGTATTTTATTTAAGTGGTGAAAAAAAATCCAAAGTTTGTTAAAAAAAATTGCATTATTTTCCGATACTCGTAGTAGCATCTCAGTTTTTCGTGATCTCCCAGCTGATGTTTTTATTGATACCATTTTGTTGTAAATACAATCTTTTGATCTTCTATTATTGCATTTTAATGCAATGTTGCGGCAACAAAAAAAACTTAATTCTGGCATTTTTACTTTTTTTTCGCAACGCCGTTTACCAATCAGATAAATTCTTTTTATATCTTGATAGGTCAGGCGATTCTTAACACGACAATACCAAATATGTGTATTGTTTTGTTTTTAATTGTTCTATTTTGAATGGGAGGTGATTTGAACTTTTAAATATTTTTAATTTTTTTTTTATATTTTAAAAACATTTATTTTTTCATTTACGCTTGCATCAATAGTCTCCATGGGAGACTAGAAGCTGCGATCATCCAATCGCTTTTTGTTCAGCCCTGCTCTATGTAGCAGAAATGCTCACTTACTATGAGCGCCGATCACTGGGTCATACTCATAGCAATCCCGAAATTACAACCACAGGGGTCTGCTGCAGATCCCTGGTTGTCATGCCAACCCATCGGTGACCCGCCGTCATGTCACACGGTCGCCGATGATCGATATTCTTGAAGCGCTTCAGGCGCTCACATTAAAGGGAATCTGTCACCCTAAATTGGCGGGATATTTAAATGATGGACAGTCAGGTCAGATGTGCGATGTTTTGGGTACTTGCCTTAACATGTTGTTCGCCGCTGTCTCCATTATTTCTGGGAATTGTAGTCGTTGCCCTCCATATAACGCGCCTGCACATTGCAATCTGTGGGCAAAGCATACTGCGCGTGCGCAATTCAAGATTGCAATGTGCAGGCGCGTTATATGGAGGGCAACGACTACAATTCCCAGAAATAATGGAGACAGCGGCAAACAACATGTTAAGGCAAGTACCCAAAACACCGCCCATCTGACCTGGCTGCCATCATTTAAATATCCCGCCAATTTAGGGTGACAGATTCTCTTTAAATGCTGCTTTTAGAGATTGACAGCAGCATTAAACAGATTAACAGTAGAGATGAGCGAATTTGTTCGGATTTTGGCCCCGAATCTGATTTCGACATATTCGAGCAATATTCGAACACTATTCGTGCCGAATGTATGTCTTATGATGGGTTCCGAACATATTCAGGAATTCTTTCTCCCATTGACTCTAATGACAGTCAGTTGTGTTCAACGAATATTGCAAAAACAATAATCGAGTCCGATCGTATTCGGAACCGAATCCGAACAAATTAGCTCATCTCTAGTTAACAGGTACATGTACGGCGAATGTTGTTAAGAGGTTAAAAGTCCAATTAACGCTATGTGTAGGGCGACCACCTGACAATACAGACGGGTCCTTGCAGCTGCACTCCCCATAATCAACCTATCATTGAGGGACCTTATAGATGTATAGGAGTTTTTGAAAACTTATCACGGTGAGCAAAAAACAAAGATAAATGACAAAAATAGCCCTGATACATCTGCATATACCATAAAAGAGGACGCAGCTGAGTTTCTATTGCATATTACCAAAATGTAACACTGGTAACATGTGGGGCACATATGTGCCCTAATTATGCTACAGTCATGTTCTAATGTCAGAATAGTGTAATTATTCACACAGTACAAGAAACATGGAATCACTGGACACCTGTATTTTATCTCTTTTATCATCTTGGACGGCAATGAAGTCAATAATGGCTTGAAAATAAATATAAGTTACCATTTGCTCTGGCATGGATAGAGTATGCAACCTCATCCCAGGTGTGGGCAGGGCATGGACATCTCTACCGCGGTATTGTACTATATCGAGATGCCTATGTCATTATATGGAAAACAAAGTAGATAGCAGCTGTCAAGTTCTAATAGCTGAACGTGCCCCTGGAACATCAATTCAGCAGTCGAGTTATCATTACCAATATCCGGATTAACACTTGGCTGGAGTCCATGTCATCTGTGTTACCGATGAGAGCACTAAATATTGGACTGCTCTACGTCGGAACAAGAATTCAACATTTCCGAAAAACCAGAAGGCAATAAACAGGATAAAATATTTATTAGTACAACTAATCAACTAATAAAGGAACATATGCAAGGCAATACAGGAAGAAACACAAAACATCACACGTAGGCCCAATCAACTGATGTGCCAAGTACAGGAAGAGCTTGAAGAAAGTGGACATACAAGGAAAATCAAAGAGGAAACTTGAAGTAAACATGTGGGATTAACATGAAAATAGACTAGAACCACTAAAAACTGTGTGTTCTGCTGACAGGGTAATAGCTTTCACAAAGCGAGAGATATTTTGACGAAACTGCCTTTTTTTAGAACAGAACTTCAGAAGCTTTCTATAGAGGAGAGTGAATAGGCGAAAAATACTTGTTTTTTAAGAGGTATAAGATCCAAGGAAACAAGAAGAAATCCTTTTTGGATTACGTGCTGGACATAGGCTATAGCCAAACAATGGCTTAAATGTTTACTGAACACAATAAATGTAGCTCCTGGAGCTCTTGTTGTTAGAACCCTCTGTTTCAGTTTGCTGGTCACATGACCTTTTTTCCCTATTTAGTCTGGCTCCGCCCTTCTGGCTTTGCTGGACTTTATTGTATTACCTACTCTTAAGCTAGCCGGGTGCTTAGGTGCCCTACTCAGTCAGTTTTGCTTGATCTTAGGATCTCTAAGTAATTTGTTTTATGTTTTATTTTTTCCTGCTACACTTTCTGTTAGGAGGTGTCCACCTTTTCACCCAGTCCCTAGATCTTGTAGGGATTCCTCCCTCGCAACTATAGGTCTTCGTTCAGACTAGCTGAGGACTTTAGCGGGTCTGGTCGCAGGATCAGGTTCCCCGTTACATCATAGGGATCCAGCTTAGTTCTATTGTAGGGACAGAATTCCCATCTTTCCTTAGTGCTTGTAGCAGATCATAACAGTAAGTCCAGCCAAGAAAAAAAAAAATAAAAATCTCTAAGTAAAGATTTTCTGTTTCCATCATGGTGTCGGTTCAGGATTTGGCTCAACGCCTGCAGGGACTTTCTCTGAAGGTGGCTGAAATCCAGCAACACGTGAGTAGTTGTTCTGGAGCACATTTCGTGGAGCCAAAGGTACGTTTGCCTGATTTATTTTTTGGTGAACAACAAGATTTTTTTTCTTTTAAAAATGCTTGCTTGTTGTATTTCCGTTTGAGACCCAGATCCTCTGGTGATGAATCACAGCGCATAGGGTTCATAATGTCACTTTTGCGCAAAGAACCTCAGGACTGGGCCTTTTCTCTGCAGCCTAGTGATCCATGCTTTAGATCAGTGGATAGTTTTTTTTCTGCTTTGGGGTTATTGTATGACGATCGGATCGTGTTTCATCAGCTGAGACAGAATTGAGACGTTTGAGACAGGGATCAGGTAATGTGGAAAAATATTGTACTCACTTCCGAAGGTGGTCCACTCAGGTGGGGTGGAACGATTCAGCTTTGAAAAGTTTATTTCTTGCAGGGTTAAGTGAAAGGGTTAAAGATTTGCTGATTGCTTATTCTATACCTGGTAACTTGAAAGAGGCTATGCAATTAGCCATACGGGTGGATAGGAGACTGCGTGCAAGGGTTAATGAGAGTAAATCTGCCTTGTCATCTCCAAGTTTGGAAAGGGACTGTACTGACATTGCAGAGCCGATGGAAATTGGAGCAATGACACCTTACTCTCGGGAAAAAGACCGGAGATTTGCGGAGGGCTTGTGTTTCTATTGTGGCAAATCTGGGCATTTTATTAAGAACTGTGCGCTTCGAATGAATAAAAAAAAAAAATGAGGTCAGTTTCGCCCGTATAGCTTGTTTAAACAATAAAGGTGTCTTTCTTTCTGCTACCACTGCTGGTGAGAAGGAATTAATGGAGTTTTGGGTATTTGTGGATTGTGGTTCAACTCTCAATGTGATTGATGGGAAATTTTTGGAAAAACTAAAATTAAAACCCAAACTTCTATCTTCTCCTATTAATGTGGTGTCTGTGGATGGTTCTCCCTTGAAAAATGTTACTCACCATATCTGTGAATTTCCTCTTACTATTAATGGTGTTCATCAAGAGAATTTGGATTTGGTAGTTTTGAATAATTTGCCCTCACCGGTGATTTTGGGGTTACCCTGGTTAAAATTGCACAATCCGGTACTGGATTGGTCTACCAATGAAATTAAGTCCTGGAGTCCTAATTGTTATGACAAGTGTTGTAACGGGTGTATTGCTGCTGTAGTTAAGGGGGAGTTACCTGTACCTATTCAGGATTTTTGGAAAGTTTTTTCTGGTAAGGAATCGCAGGTATTGCCTCCTCATAGAGATTATGATTGTGCAATTGAATTTGTCCCTGGAGCGACTCTTCCTAAAAGTCGTTTATTTAATTTGACTATTCCTGAGAGAAAGGCTTTGGAGGAATACATACAGACAAGCTTGGCAGCCGGTCACATTAGGCCTTCCAAATCTCCTGTGGCGGTTGGATTTTTTTCTGTTAAAAAAAAGGACGGCGGTTTACGGCCTTGTCTAGACTTTCGTGAGATTAATAAGATTACTGTACGCAATCCTTACCCACTGCCATTGATTCCTGATTTGTTTAATCAGCTAGTGGGGGCCAAGTGGTTCTTGAAAATTGATCTTCGAGGGGCATACAATTTGTTGCGCATGAAGGAGGGGGATGAATGGAAGACTGCGTTTAACACTCCACTGGGTCATTTTGAGAATCTGGTCATGCCTTTTGGGCTTTCCAGTGCTCCGGCATTTTTTCAGAATCTTATTAATGACATCCTTAGACCTTTGATCGGCAGAAGTGTGGTTGTGTATTTGGATGACATTTTGATTTATTCACTGGATTTGGAGTCTCATTGGAGGAGTGTGCGTGAAGTATTACAGTTACTGAATGATAATTCACTTTTTGCCAAACTAGAAAAATGTGAGTTCGCTGTACAGAGACTTAGTTTTTTGGGCTACATTGTCTCCAGTGAAGGTTTTGAGATGGACCCGGTGAAAGTGCAAGCTGTGCAGGAATGGCCTAGGCCTATTGGTGTGAAATCAATACAGAGGTTTTTGGGGTTCGCCAATTATTATAGAAAATTCATAAAAAAAATTTCTGTGATTGCCAAACCTCTGACCGATCTCACCAGGAAAGGTGCTGATGCGGTTCAGTGGACTACTGAGGCCATTGAGGCTTTTGTGTTGCTAAAGGAGAGGTTCAGCTCTGCTCCCATCCTTACTAAACCATTTTTGGTTGAGGTTGATGCTTCTTCTGTGGGGGTCGGCGCGGTGTTGTCTCAGGCAAAGACGGATGGAGTACATCCCTGTGCTTTTTTTTCAAAGAAATTTTCTGAGTCTGAATTAAATTATGATATCGGTAATCGGGAATTGTTGGAAATTAAACTCGCATTTGAACACTGGCGTCATTTTTTGGAGGGAGCGGAATTTCCCGTTCAAGTCTTCACCGATCATAAAAATCTGGTCTACCTTGATGCTGCCAAACGCTTGAATGCCCGTCAGGCTAGGTGGGCACTGTTTTTCTCACGGTTTAATTTTACCGTTACTTACATCCCAGGTACTAAAAATGTTAAAGCTGATGCTCTGTCTCGCAGCTTTTCTCCTATGGTGGGTACTGAGGAGGAGGAGGAAAACATCTTGCAAGAGGGGGTTGTTATTGCTGTTTTGGACTCCGTGTTGGAAGATGAGATTCTTAAAGCACAGGAGAATGCCCCATCTAACACGCCGCATGGGAGGTTGTTTGTGCCTGGTACCCTGAGGAGAGATTTGTTTGATGAATGTCATGACTCTCGGTTGGCAGGTCATCCTGGAATCTCTGAGACCAAGAGACTTGTGGGTCGCAGTTTTTGGTGGCCAGGATGGCAGAAGGAAGTCATTAAGTGGGTGCACCAATGCACTGTGTGTGCTAGATCAGTTCTCATACTCTGCTGCGGTTGCTTTGCCGGAGTCTAGTGCACCTGACCATTTGGCTATGGACTTATTACTGACCTTCCCCCTCTGAGGGTTTCACTGTCATCTGGGTGGTCGTGGACCGTTTTAGCAAGATGTGTCACTTGGTTCCTTTCATCAAACTGCCCTGTGCTAAGACTCTCACTAAGGCCTTTGTCAAGGAAATAGTCAGACTACATGGTGTTCCTACTGACATTGTTTCTGATAGGGGACCTCAGTTTGTGGCTCGTTTTTGGCGCGCCTTTTGTGACAGGTTGGGAGTTCATTTGTCGTTTTCATCCGGATATCATCCTGAGTCTAATGGCCAGACAGAAAGGAAAAACCAGGATGTTGAGCAGTTCTTGCGTTGTTTTGTGACTGATAATCAAGAGGGGTGGTCTGAGTTTCTGCCACTTGCTGAGTTTGCTCTTAACAACCATACATCCGCTTCTGCTGGTTGTTCGCCTTTTTTTTGTTGTACTGGGAGACATCCGTCGTTTGGGTCATTTTCCAAGTTGGGATCGGCTGTACCTGAAGAGGAGATTTCTGATTTTTCTGGTATTTTGGTTTTTCTGGTATTTTGGAGAGGTTTGGACTGATGTGCGTGGTAATCTTCAGGAGGCTAACAAAAGATCCAAAGTGTATTTTGATAGAAAACGACAAGAGGTTTTGTTTGCTATTGGTGACATGGTTTGGTTGTCCTCTAAGAATCTGCGCTTGAGGATTCCGTCTAAGAAATTGGGTCCCAAGTTTGTAGGGCCCTTTAAGGTGCTTCAGGTTATTAACCAATCTGCTGTTAAGTTGGAGCTTCCCACCTCCTGGAAGATTAATCCGGTGTTTCATGTTTCTCTCTTGAAAAAAGCTGAGGTCTCAGATGGAGACGTCTCGGCCACTGTTCCCCTGGTGGTGGAGGACGGGCAATATGAGATTTCCCGCATCCTAAATTCTAGACGGTATAGAGGGAGTTTACAGTACCTCTTCGCTTGGAAGGGTTATGGACCCGAGGATAACTCATGGGTGAGGGCGGATGATGTTTCTGCGTCTAGACTTGTCAGAGCGTTTCACAAGAGGTTTCCGGATAAGCCTAAGTCCTAGGGGATCCGGAGGATCCTCTTAGAAGGGAGGGTACTGTTAGAACCCTCTTGTTAGGTTTTGTTTCAGTTTGCTGGTCACATGACCTTTTTTCCCTATTTAGTCTGGCTCCGCCCTTCTGGCTTTGCTGGACTTCATTGTATTACCTACTCTTAAGCTAGCCGGGTGCTTAGGTGCCCTACTCAGTCAGTTTTGCTTGATCTTAGGATCTCTAAGTAATTTGTTTTCTGTTTTATTTTTTCCTGCTACAATTTCTGTTAGGAGGTGTCCACCTTTTCTCCCAGTCCCTAGTTCTTGTAGGGATTCCTCCCTCGCAACTATAGGTCTTCGTTCAGACTAGCTGAGGACTTTAGCGGGTCTGTTCGCAGGATCAGGTTCCCCGTTACATCGTAGGGATCCAGCTTAGTTCTATTGTAGGGACAGAATTCCCATCTTTCCTTAGTGCTTGTAGCAGATCATAACACTTGTAGAGAGATTTGAAACCTGAGTCAAAGATATTGTACAAGTTGTAGTAATCAAACAGGTAGGTGGAATACCTAGTGAATTAGAGCAAGCTTGAGCAGAAGGGTGCTAGAAACCCTATGTTTCTCCCTAAAAAAATAAATCTTATACTCACGTACGGTGTCGGCGCCATTCCATTGATGTTGGCTCTCCCGGGGCTCATGTTACCTTGCAATCCCTGAGGCAAATCAGAGGTGGCTTCAGTCTACTCTCCTATGGAATTAATTGACATTTGGAGGAAGTGAGAGAGGAGCAGCATCTCTTACTTCCTCCGAATGTCTTGATTTGACCAAAGGAGGAGAGATTGAAGCTAGCGCTGATTGGCCACAGGGATCGTGTTGCAATATGTCACGTGAGCCTCGCGAGATCCAGTGCTGACACCGCTGGAACAACGCTGGCACTGGGCGTGAGTATAAGTGTTATTATTTTACTTGGGGGAAATAGTGATTTAAAAGGGGTTGACCAAGAAGTGGACAACACCTATAATCCACTCAAGCCAACCTAATGGCAGTACTTATGATGACTTTCCATGTATTGAGGGATGTCAATCAGGCATGTATGGCAAGAACATGGTTGACGGGACTGCGGTGTTTTCACATTTTTGGCTGGATGGACCTAACTTTCACATGGTGCAATCTGGCAAAAAATGTCATATCAACTGGCATTATGAAGGACATTTTTGGAGATTTCATGGACAGTACTACCAGGTAGTGGTGGCATTTGGAGGCAGAAATCTTCTGATAAGTTCCCTTTAAACTGCAAATTTCCAGTTGTATTGTCCTTTTGTGATTTTACCCACTGTATACGCATATGCAATGTAACATGTTAACTAATTTTAGAAACCTATTTTCTGGTTCAAGTTGCTAACGAAGGTTTCTTTCCAAGGTCTTTGTTTATTTCAGTTGAGCATCAAGGAGTTAGCAAGTCAAGCAACAACGAACAAGAATGTGCCCACCTCATGAAAAAGATGGAAATCAGGGAGTTAAGGTAAAAAGCTAAATTACATAATAATTACCTAGTTCCTGCGGTTCTTTAGTATTACTACAACAATGTGCGGAATTAACAGAGCCAAACGCTGAAAATAGGCTGTAATGAGCCATGCAATTTTAGACTTTAATCAGATAGAGAAGCATTTAAGGGCTAAAGACTGTAGTGAAGATAGCTGCAGCGTTTTATGGGAACAGTGGCTGCAGGAATAGAGGGTTTATTGCATAGATGGCCCAATGAATGTGCCTGTTGTACCCTGAAACCATCATGAATTTTAATTTTCTGCATCGATTTAATGCAGCAGGAACAACAATTAAAGATGTATGAGGTGGTAACGAGCACCTTCCACATGGTGATTAACCCCAGAATTGAGAACTGAATGATTTCGTCAGCTGCTCTGCAAGTCTACATTTATCCTGACTTTCACCGGATCTATAGAAAAACACTCTGTGTTTATTTTTGCTTCATAATAAAACACTATAATTGTATAGAACATTACATGTTTCCATCTGTTCACACACCCACTACTCTTTTCATCCTTCCCTTCGGTGAAATGTAGGATCAGACACTGTCGAGCACTTAGAAAGCAACGGCTGAAAATCCATTTATTTAGCAATGAGTTAAAGTTCAATAAATTGTTATTTTTTTTTATAATTCTGAATAGTTCAAGAGTTGTACAGAACCATCATTATTAGATTGCGGGGATGCACACGTAAAAGTTTAATTCTATACATACGGTGCATTGAACGTAAGAAACTGATAAACACCTTCAGCATGAACAGGAGTAGTCAATGCAGAAGGGATGATCATATACGCCAATGACTAGGCGTGAAGTCATTGGTTTTACATTGAGTTATCCACCTTCACACATCCAACATTCATGGTCCTATTGGCCATTTAGTAGGAGACTGGAGGCCAGTCCATACATCATGGTCCATACTGGGACCATGAATGTCAAATATGTGAAACTGGCCTATACGGGAATGTTTAGTATAACCAATCATGGGTGCTTATGTGAGGAATAACACTATTTCTGACCATTATGTAACATGTATCCTGATTTTTTTCACAAGTTTAGCTGCTATGATGTTTCCCATATACTGTACACACAGCCCTGGGGGATTACTGCTTTCCTATCTATAAGTACTAGTGTTGAGCGATACTGCTCGATATCTAAAAATATCGTATCGAAATGGTATCGCCGATATCACTAAATATCGTCGATATCCGATTTCGATACCGGAAGTCCAATGTAAGTCTATGGGAACAAAATATCGCAACTAAAAAAAAACCTTTATTTCCTTGTAAACACTAAATATACACACATAGAATACATATATATATATATACATGTCATTGTGAAATATATATATACATATATGTATAGTTTATACACTTCTACATAGTAAAATATCCTCTGATTCAATTGCCGGGTAAAGCCGGCTTCTGTGAAAAGACAGAAGCACCCGACATGAAATGACACTTGGTTTACATAGAGTTAACCATGTCTTTTCATGTAGTTTGATATCTGATTTGCACAAACAATTACATGAGTGGCTGTGTGCAAAATTTTACACCTGTAGGGGTTAATTAAAGGTGTAAATTCGTTGTAAAAAAAACGGACTTTTTTGCTACGAATTTACACCTTTACTTAACCCCTACAGGTGTGAAATTTTGCACACTTACACTCATGTAATTGTTTGTGCAAATCAGATATCAAACTACATGAAAAGACATGGTTAACTCTATGTAAACCAAGTGTCATTTCATGTCGGGTTCTGCATTTTCACAAAAGCCGTCAATTGAATTAGCGGCTATTATACTATGTAGAAGTGTATGAACTATAAATATAAATATATATATATGTGTCACAATTTCAATGACATGTATATATATATATATGAGGTGTAAAATTGCTGAAAAAAAATGCGTGGGCTCCCGCCCTATTTTCGCAACCAGACAGACAAAGCCAGTGAGTGGGGGCAGATAATAATAGCCCAGAGAGGGACCATTATTTTTGGCCCCCCCGGCTACTAACATCTGCCCCCAGACACCCCAGAAAGGGCAAATCTCTAATTAGATTTGCCCTTTCTGGCACTTTGCCCGTCTATTCCCATTGCCCTGTAGCGGTGGCGAATGGGTTAATAAGGGGTTAAAATGACCTTGCAATTGAAAGGTCACTTTAAGCCAGGTTAATAATTGAGAGCTGTCAATCAGACAACTATCAATTATTAATCCTATTGTATGAAAGAAAAATCAAACACACACACTTTAATAAAAAAGAAGTTTAATGAAATAATCACACAGTTTTTGACCATATTTTATTTACCTGCTAAAACCATTTCCTGTAATAAAAATAAAATAATAAAGCAAAATTATTCTTACCAATCCGATGTACAGTCAGGTCCCACGGTGTAATCCTTCAGAAAGGGTTAATGTTTACTGCAGGGACCGCAGCTAATGCTGCAGCCTCACAGTAAACCCCAAATGAATGAGTTCCTCTCCTGGCTGACAGGAGAGGAAGTGGAAAGCTTAATTGATTGCTTTCCACTTTCACTTCAGGTCAGCCAGGGACACAATCAGTGACGTCAGAGGGAACTGGTTAACAAAAATAGGGGATCCCCTCGAAAAAAAATGGCGTGGGGTCCCCCCTATTTTTGTTAACCAGCCAGATGAAGCAGACCGCTGAGGCCTGGATTTTCAGGCTGTTAAGGAGCCAAGATCCATGGACCTTGCCAGCCTGATAATACCAGGCCACAGCAGTCTGCATATCTTGGCTGATTAACAAAAATAGGGGATCCCCTCGAAAAAATTGGCGTGGGGTCCCCCTATTTTTGTTAACCAGCCAGATGAAGCAGACCGCTGAGGCCTGGTTTTTCAGGCTGGTAAGGATCCAATATCCATGGACCTTGCAAGCCTGATAATACCAGGCCACAGCAGTCTGCTTAGCTTGGCTGGTTAACAAAAATAGGGGATCCCCTCAAAAAAAAAAACGGCGTAGGGGTCCCCCTATTTTTGTTAACCAGCCAAGTAAAATGCAGACTGCTGCGGCCTGGTATTAAAAGACTGTCAAGGCCCATGGATTTTGGCCCTCAACAGCCTGATAATACCAGGCTACAGCAGCCCCACATTTGGCGCATCAAAAGATGTGCCAATTGTGGCACTTTACCCGGCTCTTCCCACTTGCCCTGTAGCGGTGGCAAGCGGGGTAATAAGGGGTTAATGTCACCGTTGATTGCACGGTGACAATAAGCGCGGTTAATAATGGAGAGGCGTCAATAAGACACCGATCCATTATTAATCCCAAAGTTATTAAATGCATAAAAAAAAGACAAAGCAAGAAAAAAGTCTTTTAATGAAATAAAAGAGACAACACAGTTTTCATTTCTTTTATTGTACACTCATTCCTGCGACGCCATCGATCTCCTGTAAAAAAAGAAAAAAAACAAACCAACAGTATACCACCTGTCCGACGCAGTCCATAGTAACGACAGTCCCACGACGATCCAGCTCTGCTACATCGCAATGACAGGCAGAGCCTAACATCCCGACGCAGCACAGCTGATTACCTGCTTCCCCGGCGGTGACGTCATCGGACTGACTGCTTTACGGCCGGGATTACCCAGCAGTCACTGCAGTTATCGCGAGAAACTGCATGTGACCGCCGGGGAGAAGAGGATGGCGGCCATGAAGCAGTCCAGGACGTGACCGCCGGAGATCTTCTGCCAGGTAAGTGCCGCTGACTCCTGACAGACCCGACCGACGGACACTCACAGTGACAGTGACAAATCCGATTCCGGTATTCGATATGACGAAAATATCGGTATTCGGAATCGAAAGGCCGATACAGCTAATATCGGCCGATATCCGATATTTGCAGTATCGTATCGCTCAACACTAATAAGTACCTCATGAATAGAAGCAAAAATAGGATGGAAGACATTATGTAATTATTGGTACAGTACTTAGTAGTGTAGCTGTGAATCCAACTTTGTATAAGATGAAAATATTACTAGAAATCAGAAACAGAGGTATGTGTGCCTTTTGGTTCTCTCTTTCACTGTGCATCTCACTTCACTCCTGTCTCATCACCTACTGTACCTGATGGAGGAAATGTGGGACCGAAAGCTGTAGGTAGTGCATTCTTTGTCCAGCCCTTCAGACTAGAGTAATTGGGACCTGTAGTGTCATGCAGTCTGACAGTATAGGTGAGTATACTGTCCAGCTGGAGTAATCAGCTCCCTGCTTTGGCCAATGGCACAGCTCCACACCCTACTAAAACTTCTAACTTACTGACAGGTATAGTTTCACTATCCTTATTCACGTCCATAGTCAGGCACTTGTCTACCCTGTGATAGCCCTGTTCTAATCTCGGCCAGTTTCCTGATTATTGTTCTGTCGTTACATTTTCAGCCTTGTCTGCCCTCCTGATGCTGACCCAGTGAACGGACCACGCCTGCCAGCCTGCTGCATTGGCCAGCAATTACTCCAAGGACTCAAACTAGGAACCTTGTGTTAATCCATATTACTGTACATTCGTTAAAGGGAACCTGTCAGCAGGATTTTGCTCAATAAACTACACACACTCTCTGGTCGGCGCTGTGAAACTCATTAAAATGATACCTGGGTTGATGAAATCCGTCTTGTGGTTGTTGTTTAATCTTTATTTGCAGATTTCAGTTAATGAGATTCTCGTGCTCCAGGGCGGCCTGTGGGCGGGACTGTGGGTGGGGCTTTATGTGGTGCTCTATTTACATATTCATGCTTATAGGCTTATGATAGGTCACTGATCCATCAGTGACCTGCCCCCTATTTTACATATTGCATAAAATATTGTGAGGGAAAAAAAATTAACATTCATCAGGCAAGCGCCTGTGGCGGCACCTGTTCTGTGCTGTGATAGAATGCATAATATGCATATATTCATTTATGATTTAGTCGTATACCATAGTTTTGTGGGGAGAAAAAAATTATCTTCATCAAAATAGCACCAGTGGTTGCACCTGCGCAGTAGCATCTATAGCTTTCCGATGGATGGTACTGCACATGCGCCACCGGCATCTATTCCCATAAAATTTAATGAGTAAATCATAAATGAATATATGCATATTATCCATTGTATCATACTACAGTGCAGGTGCTGCCGCTTGTGCCTGCCTGATGAATGTTAATACACATGTAAGCAGAGCACAACATAAAGCCCCGCCCACAGACTGCCCACAGACCGCCCACAGTCCCGCCCACAGGCCGAAGCATGAGAATCTCATTAACTGCAAATAAAGATTAAACAACAACCACAAGACAGATTTAATCAACCAAGGTATCATTTTAATCAGTATAACGACGCCGACCTGACACTGTCTGTAGGTTACTGTGCACAATCCTGCTGACAGGTTCCCTTTAAAGGGTGAAGGCCAAGGCATTCCTGGTACCTGATAGTTGGAGTAGCCAGCATAAAGCCTGTCAATGGAATCTTTAATAAGAGCTGCCATGTGACCACAGCCAGCCACATTAATACTTTTTTCTACTTCTTTGTTACCAACAGAATTTAATAGGTAGTTGTAATCTGATTACTCAGTGATCGGGCAGTCCATTTTGTTCATCAGGTTGGGAATGAAGCATATTTCTGTAATAAGATATGTTAGGAGGCTCACTTGAACAGCATTTGTTGAAATGACAGTGACCATTCAAGTTGTGAGTAATTAATTATTGCGTTATGTGCAACAGCACAAGGCCGCACATCAAAAAGGACAGCCTTTCACATATACTTTCTTTCTATAACTAAGTTTAGGTTTAAAAACATCCAATGAATTACACCAAGAGACCTGAATCATAAATAGCTGCAGTTCAAAAGTATGTAATGTCCCCTGATGAAGCTGGGCGAAACACGCGTTTAAGTAGAGGAATACATGCCCTACCCGCAGCAATACTACTAATAATCAAATCTATATTTTGTTACTTACCAATCTGTTAATTTGGGTGACTGCATGAACTGTACTAATACACTCACTGTGTCTGGCATAGTCTGATAAGGCTATGATAAAAGTAATTAGGTTTAAATACAGTAGTTCGTGCAAGACCAAAAGTGTATCCCATTATCTGTGAGATACCCTGTATAAATGCATCAACTATTTATATCTTACATCTTTTATGAATTTTCAATAAATTTATATTTTTTGAGGACATTTTGGTCTTTCTGCACTTTTATGCTCAAGTCATTTTGATGTAATTGTCCTATTCTAGGTCTGTAGTCCTTGATATTGTATTTGCGGTTTCCTGATTTGAGAATGAAAAACACTCAGTAGTCTACACGGGTAATGTACTAGTATATTTTTAACATAATCTACGTAGAAAATCTAGAAAACTACAAAAGGGGATAGCCGTAAAAACAAGCTGGGATTTACTGCAGTTTTAATGATCAATATTGGAAATTTCAGCTGAAGCTTATTTTTGCCTCCTGATAATTACTGGAGGCCAAGTTCTCAACTACATTTTCCATAAAATGTGAGAACAGTGACATGTCAACAGAAATAATGAATTTAGCATATCAAACGCTCACGTTAATAAACACATACAAATAAAGAACAGAAGCAAACGCCTACACAATTCTCTCCCATAACCGTCGCTTCTCTCTCTATCCTGGCAGCCGCGTGGTCAGCCTGGACAAGCGGTGACTTATTTCCAGCGGCATGTTTTAATAAGTGTCACTTAATAAATAATTCAGGCCCCTGTTTACTCCAGTGATCATCACGGTATACTCATCGGGTAATGATGTGAAAGATTAAATCTCTCTCTGTAGAGAGATGCTGAGTGCTACATTTTTCCAAGCAGTGCAAAGTGATATTTCTCACTCCGAGAAGAGGTAGAAGTCATGGATTTAATATTTATTTCAAGGTAGGCCTCTCATTGACTTTGATGCTCCGGCTAGTTTCGTAGGAATTAAAGTGCACCAGGCCCCGAGGGAAACGGGTACACCCTACCCATGACTCCAGTGCAATCTATGATAAACACAACATAATTATGGCATATAAACATAAACACATGAGCCATGCACACAGTGAACAAGCTCGTAGAGACATTGTTCACACCACCAGAAGACTGAAAACACAAAAAAGCACAGTAAAACCAAAAAATACTCTGTTGCAAAAAAATATAACACTAAACAGCAAGTGCCAATAAAAAGATGGAAAAACACAGGGTATTTGGTTAATATGCTTTTTGCAAAAAATGTATATTAAGCCACTCTACCAAACGTCAAGGTATATATGTTATGGATAGAGTTGAGCGATACTTTCCGATATCCTAAAGTATCGGAATCGGAATGGTATCGCCGATATCACTAAAATATCGGCGATACCAGATACCGATACCGGAAGTCCCATGTAAGTCTATGGGAACAAAATATCGAAATTAAAAAAAACCCATTCTTGCCTTGTTGGTTAATTGTACATGAAGGAAAACAACAAAGAGTAATGTAGAATGTATTGGGGAAGGTTGAGGAGACATTAAAGGCATAGATGTTTAACCCAATCAAATGGAATAGCAGAAATATTATTTTTATTTTTAAAGATGTTCGGATTGACGAAGAAATTGACAATGTTAACGTTTTTTATATTTTGGCAAATATGTATATTACACAACTTCCATGCTCTTCATCTTCACCTTTTTAACTTTTCACACACTTTCTCCTTCATAATCTTCTGCAGCATCATCTTTTTCATCAAATTATTCTTCATCTTCACCTTCTTTATCTTCTTCTTAAACTTCTTGCTATTCATCTTTGTTAACATTACTCATATTCTTCTTATTAAACTATTATTCTTATTCATATTCTGCTTCATCTTCTTCATCATATTCTTATTTGTGACAGAGAATCCTGTACTTGTAATCTGTCAAAGTATGAATTTTTCATCCTTCCGTTCTTGCTGTCACAAAAGATTTAAATTACAACAGTATTTGTCCGTGTTCAGTTTAGCCTGCAGCAGCAGGCATTTTCCAGGGGCACCACGAGGAGGAACGGACTCACCCCCATACACTGCTTAGTCTTCTTCTGCTTAGAATTTAGAGCATATATTTTGCTCTTCATTTTGGTCTTATACTTCATGTTCTTCTGCTTTTAGATCTTCTGCTTATTGTTCTTGTGTCTCTTGTTCCGTATCTTGTATTTGTAGCACAATCTTGTACCAGCTGATGTTACTGGGACACGGTTACTAAGCAGGAGGTACCTGTGCTCCAAAGCACTACCAAGGACCAGCAGACGTTGCTGGAACTCGGATACCGAGATGGAGGCACCTAGACCAAAGGCACTGCGGAGAACCAGTTGACGGTACTGGAACCCGGAGGGGCAGCAGAAGGAAAAGAGCCAATGGCACAACCGAGGACCAGCTGACGTTACTGGGACACGGTTACTAAGCAGGAGGTACCTGTGCTCCAAAGCACTACCAAGGACCAGCAGACGTTGCTGGAACTCGGATACCGAGATGGAGGCACCTAGGCCAAAGGCACTGCGGAGAACCAGTTGACGGTACTGGAACCCGGACGGGTAGCAGAAGGTACAAGAGCCAATGCAAGTAACGAGGACCAGCTGACTGTGCTGGAACCCGGAGGGGCAGCAGAAGGAAAAGAGCCAATGGCACAACCGAGGACCAGCTGACGTTACTGAACCCCAGTAACACAGGAGCAAGTGTTGACTGTGCTAACAGCACTTCCGAGCAACAACTGGCGGTGTTGGAGCCCAGGGTCAAGGAGGATGTTTAAATACTAGATCAAGTAATTTCCTTGTTACCTGTCAATTTTAAATGTCTATACTTCAAACAAGAGAAAGATAACCTTTACTACCATAAGATGATGATTTCATTTAAACTAATATCTAGATAAATAAAGAATTGACAAACATAAACACATACATTAACATGTTGAACAGCAATGCAAACCACAAAATAAATTAGTTAAGGAATCTGCTATACGGTTGTACATAAAAGCATACAAGTACATATCTGAATCCATTAATGATGGATAAGTAACAGTATGTACACCATTTTTATTGTATAGACAATGAATGTCTGACTTCAAAACATCATCAGCATTACAAGTTATCTGTGACATTACTAAAATGTTACATTTGCTGAATAATGTCACTAAACAGTTTATACAAAATTATACAATTTCCATCATGTAATACTCATAATATGTGGCAATAATCATGTTTATTAACAAACATAACCTTTAAAAAGTGCATAGTGCATAGTGAAAATTGCTATTTATGCCTGACTGTCGACTTGCAAGCATGACAACGGATAGATAAGGTATATATAGATGACACTGCATAGCCACAGATGGTGAATGGCGATGTAATACTGTACCTCAATAAAGTGTGCGTCACTACTACATAATTTTTTTTATATAGCTTTATAAACAGGGTACGTGGATGTATGCTTGCGCCTTTGTTTTGACGCACAGACTGCCTTCCTGCTGAGACGCGTTGGGTAGTGAACAGTTGTGTGCAGTGTTCACTGTAGTCTGAGGTTTTCCTTTTTGGAGTGCAGATCACGCTCCAGTTAGTTCTTCAACCACTGCTGGTTGTAGTCTGCTGAGTGTGTGTCACTGGCACATCCTTGAAATTTTTCTCTAATTGTTGCTGCTCCATTCTATTACAAATAAATAAAATCTATTAGTGTGACGCGCTTCCATCCGTATACAATACATTGGTTGCAAACACTATAGAAGTACACAAAGGGGCCTTTCACACCTACTGAACAGTTGTGTGCAGTGTTCACTGCAGTCTCTGCGGAATAACCACACTTAGGCCTTATAACTTTTCAGACTTTCTTTATCAATCTACCAAGATGAAGAAGGCAGGGAGTAAGGCACGTGGTCGTGGAGTTTCTTCAGGGAGAGGACGTGGGGATTCTGTGGCTGCTGCGGCCCCCAGTGACACAGCATCCACCAGTTTTCCCCGGGCCGTGAGCGTTCCTTTATGCGCACTTTTGTAGGAGCTCGGAGTACCCCCCTGCTGCGGGAAGAACAAATTGAAGCCGTTGTTGTTTGGATCTCAGCCAATGCATCGACTTCAATTGCTTCCACCTCCTCTCAGGACCACAGCACTGTTGGGCAACCATCTGTCTCTTCACCGCCTGGCAAATTGCCCAGGCAGTCAGAGAGTTCTGTACAGGAGCCAGCTGAGTGTCTGCTTCTGTTCTCAGAATCTATTGGCTTGCAAACAGGGGCCCAGCCAAGCAGCATTCTGTAATGTGAAGAAGAGGGAGTATGCAGTGATGCGCAACAGCTGTGTCTCTCTGAATCTGAAGAGGCGGGTGAGACAGTGCCGATGGTCAGCACACCGCAGAACGCATCTGATGATGATGATGAGACCCAGGTGCCAGTTTCTGTTGAGCATGGTGCTGGCCAGACCACCCAACAGCAGGTGTTGGAAGAGGGTAGTGGAGATGATGAGGTCCAATACCCAACATGGCATGAAGAACAGGAAGGTGGTGGGAGCAGCTCAGAGGAATAATAATAATATTTATTTATATAGCGCCATCATATTCCGCAGCGCTTTACAGTTTAGCAGTTTCAGAACACAAGTCATAAGTAACAACGTTAACAATACAATAATTTAAGCTAAATAAGTCGCCCCTGCTCGTGACAGCTTACAATGTACAATGAGATGGGGGAGATACAAAGTATAGGTGTTTATATACAATGGTGCATTTACAATGATGTTCCAGCCATCTTAAGGGACTGAGGGATGGAGATAGTGAATGGGCTAGAGACACACACACACTTACACAGAATACATAGAATGACTTTGATTAGTGAATGTGATAGGCCGCTCTGAACAAATGTGTTTTGAGGGAGCGCCTGAAACCATGCAAATTGTGGATAGTCCTAATTTCTTGGGGTACAGCATTCCAGAGGATTGGCGTAGAGCAGGAGAAGTCTTGGAGTCGGGAGTGGGAGGTACGTATTAGTGCAGAGGTTAGTCGAAAGTCGTTTGCAGAGCGCAGCAGTCGGTTAGGCCGATAGATAGAAATGAGGGAGGAGATGTAGGAGGGGTGCTGCACTGTGGAGAGCTTTGTGGGTGAGAACCAGTACTTTGGTTGAAAGCTGGGAGAGGCCTAGAGAAATGGTTAGTGATAGAAGGAAGATAGAGGAAGACATTGCCCCAACGGTACAAACAGGAGGGAGAGTTAGGCTGCAGACTCGGTTGGCTGTAGCCTCCAGTTTGGCACCTGTTCGGAGCAGTTGTCTTCCAAAAGTCAAAACGTCGCTCCCAGGACTTGCACTGCGTGGTCCTTTTTTCACACACTTGCACATGATATTTGCTATGTGAAATGCAAGCTGTGTAATCAAAAATTAAAAATAGCTAAAAGTGTCAGTCACCTCAATACCACAAATATGTGGAAACATGTGCGGACAAAGCACGTAGTTGAGTTACAAAGACACACTGGAGATGTAGGCCAACCTACAGCAGCACCTACATCTTCAGGTTGTGTTGAAGCCTCTTCATCGAGCTCACACACAGCTGGTTATGCTTCCTCACAGGATCGCCATGGAAGAACCTCGGCCACTGTTGTCCAGAGACAAACTGTTATTCCACACACAGCAGCAAGTTCCCTGTCATCCTCACACTCCCAGGCCACAAAACAGCCAGCGGTAGCACAGGCATGGGATAAAAGACGGCCATACTCCGCAAACCATGCACGAGCACAGGCTCTGAATGCTGGCATTGCAAAACTCCTGTCCCTTGAAATGCTGTGATTCAGGCTGGTGGAGACAGACAGTTTCCGTAACTGAATATCATTGTCAATCCCACAATACAATGTGCCAAGCCGATTTCATTTCAGCAGGCAAGCCGTCCCTGGTCTGCAAAAGCATGTTGAGGGAAAAATTAAACATGCGCTACTAAAAGCCCTCAGTAGCAAGGTCCACCTGACCACCGATGCGTGGACCAGTACCCATTGTTATGATCTGCTACAACCAGTAAGGAAAGAAGGGAATTCTGTCCCTACAATACAACTAAGCTGAATCCCTACGATGTAACGGGGAACCTGATCCTGCGACCAGACCCGCTAAAGTCCTCATCTAGTGTGAACGAAGACCTATAGTTGCGAGGGAGTAATCCCTACAAGATCTAGGGACTGGGAGAAAAGGTGGACACCTCCTAACATAAATTGTAGCATGGATAATTAAACAGAAAAATAAATACTTTGTGATCCTAACATCAAGCAAAACTCACAGATTAAGGCACCTAAGCACCCGGCTAGCTTAACAGTAGATAATACAATGAAGTCAAGCAAAGCCAGAAGGGCGGAGCCAGACTAAATAGGGAAAAAAGGTCATGTGACCAGCAAACTGAAACAAAACCTAACAAGAGGGTTCTAACACCCATGGCCAGGGACAATACCTTTCCCTCACTGCCCATTGGGTCAATGTTGTGCAGCCGGGTACTGATCTTGCGAGTGGCGCTGTACGTGTTCTGCCAACTCCAAGGATTGCAGGAATCAAGTCTGTACACATTGATTCCTCCTCCTATTCCAGTTCCTCAGAATCATCGCTGCAGGAGCCGTCACGGTCTACCTCCACATGGACCCGTGAACGTTTACCTGTTGCGACCGATATGAGCACAGCCGTGTCCAAATGTCAACAGGCCATCCTGAAATTAATTTCCATGGGGAATCTTAGCCACACAGCGCAGGAGCTCTGTAATGCCATAAAGCAGGAGAGCGACGTGTGGTTTTTGGAAGAGAATCTACAGGCAGGCTTGGTAGTGTGTGACAATGGCCGAAATCTGGTGTCAGCTCTGGGCCTTGGCAACCTCAGTCACATACCATGTCTGTCATATGTGCTCAACTTGGTCGTGCAGAGTTTTTTGAGGGACTATCCGGATCTTGATGCACTGCTGCACAAGGTCCGCCTAGAGTGCGCTCACTTGCGACGTTCCAGCATGGCCAGATCGCTGATTGCAGCTCTGCAACGCAGATTTCACCTTCATGAACATCGCATTATATGTGACGTACCCACCAGGTGGAATTCCTCGTTACATATGTTGGAGCGGTTGTGTGAGCAGCAGCCAACAGTAATGGAGTATCAGCTGCATCAGGCGCAGTCAACTCGCAATTTGCGGCGTTCCACACTTCACCACTACTGAGTGGGCCTCTATAATAAGAATAATAATATTATTTATTTATATAGCGCCATAATATTCCGCAGTGCTTTACAGTTTAACAGTTTCAAAACACGAGTCATAAGTAACAACGTTAACAATACAATAATTAAAGCAAAATCAGCCGCCCCTGCTGGTGAAAGCTTACAATCTACAATGAGGTGTGGGAGATACAAAGTACAGGTGTTTATATACAATGGTGTTTTTACAATGATGGTCCAGCCATTTTAAGGAAGTGAGGGATGCATGGAGATAGTGAATGGGCTACACACACAGAATTACACATAGAATGACTTTGATTAGTGAATGTGATAGGCCACTGTGAACAAATGTGTTTTGAGGGAGCGCCTGAAACCATCCAAATTGCGGATAGTCCTAATTTCTTGGGGTAGAGCATTCCAGAGGATTGGCGCAGCGCGGGTGAAGTCTTGGAGTTGGGAGTGGGAGGTACGGATTAGTGCAGAGGTTAGTCGAAGGTCGTTTGCAGAGTGCAGCAGTCGGTTAGGCCTATAAATATAAATAAGGGAGGAGATGTAGGGGGGTGCTGCGCTGTGGAGAGCTATGTTGGTGAGAACCAGTAATTAGAATTGGATCCTATAATGAATGGGCAGCCACTGCCAGTGTAATGAGTGGCGAATAACTCTATGAAGGATATCTGCCACGTTTTGCGTGCGTTTGATGAGTCAACGCGGATGGCGAGTGCAGATGATGCACTAGTCAGCCTGACTGTCCCCCTTATCTGCCTGCTTCAAAAAACACTGCAAGCACTAAGGCATGAGGTTTTGGAAGAGGTGGAGGATGAGGAGTCACAAATTCCATCACCTTCTGGACAGTCAGCGCAACGTGGTTCCTCACAAAGGGCTGGAGGACTTTCAAAGTACCATGCTGTATCAACAATTGAACCTCCAGAGTCGCTGTCTATATTTTCATAACCATTACAAACTTTTAATGTATTTAGAAAGCACATAATGTACATTTTTTGTCTATCCTTTTGTAATGCTATTGTGTTTCCATAAACTGATGTTACAGAATTATGATACAAAGTTTTTAAATTTTGAGTTTTAAATTTTGTAAATTTATATGTATTTGAAGGACTTTGTGAGGAGGATGAGGAGGAGTCAATGGAGGAGGAAGACATCGCTCCAGAGGGAGGTAGACAATGCTCTAGTCAGTATGTAGACCAAGGGTGGGGTGATGCACAGCAGGCGGAGATGACGCCTCTTGCAGGGGACAACGTTTCTTGGCCAGTTGGGAGTCTGCAGCACATGGTTGATTTCATGCTGCAGTGGCTGAGAAACGACCGCCGCATCGAACACATTCACACCACGTCTGATTATTGGGTGTACACCCTCCTAGACCCTCGCTACCGGGACAACTTACAAAGCCTCATCACACCGTTGAACCGGGAGCGTAAAATGCGGAAGTACCAAGACACACTGGTGCAATCCATAATGTTCTCCATTCCAGCCGAGAGCACTGCTGCTGCTACTGATTTACAAAGCAGCTCTGTGCGTCGAGGCAGTGGAGACAGCTCTGCAACAAGAGGGAGCACAAGCAGCGCCTCTGCACAGGGCAAGAACAGTATGTTCCAAATGTGTCGAAGTTTTGTGGCAGCGCCACCAATGTCTACACCATCCGAGACGGCTCCAGTCAGCAGGAGGCAACATTTCCGTAAGATGGTGACAGACTACATGTCTTGCCCTCTCAGTGTACTCCCAGATGGCTCTTCCCCATTCAAGTTTTGTGTCTCTAAGCTGGATACATGGCCAGAGCTTAGCCAGTATGCATTGGAGGTGCTGGCTTGATCTGCTGGCAGTGTATTATCGGAGCGCGTCTTTACTGCTGCAGGTGGTGTACTAACAGACCGTTGCATGCGACTATCCTACGATAATGTAGAACGGCTTACTTTTCTGAAAATGAACTAGGCATGGATCTCGCCTGAATTTGCCTGTCCGGTTTCAGATTAACTAACTGGTTGACAACGTTTTCCATGTCTCCTGTTATGTTCATCTTTCTACCACCTGAGCTATACTCCCTGGGCTACAACACTGCCAGTTGCTGCTCAGAAGTGTCGTGTCCACAGACCAATACACAAGCTATAGTGATAGTGGGGTTCAGTAACGCCTGCTGTTCCCCTGCTGTGTGTCCGGCAAAAATTACTGCTACCTAGCTACACATGTTTAAAAAAACATGACATGTTAAAGTGGCTAGTGCTACACATAGATATCAGGCTACACCCTTATTTCTAAGCTGTAAACAAGTGAAACGTCAAATTTAAAACCATTCAATGATTAGTGTTGGTAACAAATCTGTAACTAAATAATTGTGACATATTATGGCAGATATCCACATGTCTAACACAAATGCTAACACAAAAGCATACTTATGCTATAGGGTACTGATGGTGAACCTTCTCACTCCATAACTTTGACCAATCCAACTCACATCATGCCTCAAATGCTGCAATGTTGGAAGTGCATAATGTGGGTTGAACTTTGACAACAGCTGCAGTGCGAAGGTTATCCTTCTGTGTTCTTGGCTTTTAAATAAAAGCATACAAGTAAATATAATAATACATTGTTGATTAAGGGACATGATGTACACCTGTAATATTGTGCAAACAATGGATGTAGGACTATTCCTCTTCAACATTACTTATATTTGTGTCATTTGAAAAAATACATATTTTAGTTAAAAATTAAAAACCCATGTTCAGTAGCTGTGAAAGGCCCGTTTGTGTACTTCTATATTGTTTGCAACCAATGTATTGTATACGGATGGAAGCGCGTCACACTAATAGATTAGATTTATTTTAAATGGAATGTAGCAGAACCAATTGGAGATAAATGAAAAGGATGAGCCACTGAGACACGCTCAGCAGAGTACAAGCAGCAGTGCTTGAACATGTAACTGGAGCGTGATCTGCACTAAAAAAAGTAAAAAACACAGACTGAAGTGAACACTGAAACACAACTGTCCACAATCTGTGAAAAGCTCCTTTCTGTACTTCTATAGTGTTTGCAACCAATGTATTGTATACGGATGGAAGCGCGTCACACTAATAGATTAGATTTATTTTAAATGGAATGTAGCAGAACCAATTGGAGATAAATGAAAAGGATGAGCCACTGAGACACGCTCAGCAGAGTACAAGCAGCAGTGCTTGAACATGTAACTGGAGCGTGATCTGCACTAAAAAAAGTAAAAAACACAGACTGAAGTGAACACTGAAACACAACTGTCCACAATCTGTGAAAAGCTCCTTTCTGTACTTCTATAGTGTTTGCAACCAATGTATTGTATACGGATGGAAGCGCGTCACACTAATAGATTAGATTTATTTTAAATGGAATGTAGCAGAACCAATTGGAGATAAATGAAAAGGATGAGCCACTGAGACACGCTCAGCAGAGTACAAGCAGCAGTGCTTGAACATGTAACTGGAGCGTGATCTGCACTAAAAAAAGTAAAAAACACAGACTGAAGTGAACACTGAAACACAACTGTCCACAATCTGTGAAAAGCTCCTTTCTGTACTTCTATAGTGTTTGCAACCAATGTATTGTATACGGATGGAAGCGCGTCACACTAATAGATTAGATTTATTTTAAATGGAATGTAGCAGAACCAATTGGAGATAAATGAAAAGGATGAGCCACTGAGACACGCTCAGCAGAGTACAAGCAGCAGTGCTTGAACATGTAACTGGAGCGTGATCTGCACTAAAAAAAGTAAAAAACACAGACTGAAGTGAACACTGAAACACAACTGTCCACAATCTGTGAAAAGCTCCTTTCTGTACTTCTATAGTGTTTGCAACCAATGTATTGTATACGGATGGAAGCACGTCACACTAGATTTGATTTTTTTCTAATATAATGGAGCTGCACCAATTCCACTAAATAAAATAAAAAAAAAAAAAAAAAAAAAGTGACACGTGCAGATGCCTACAAACAGCGGTGGATGCAGAGCAAACTGCAGCGTCACCTGCACTGTCACACACACACCTTGCACAGAGCTGTTAAAACAACACTGGCAAAATGAAGCTTTACACAGCGGTTGGTAAACTAGCCTGCCTCAAGCACAGTAGTACACAAAATCGCAATATCTAACTGTCCCTCAGAGTCAGCACAGCAGCGTTCTGTCCCTAACTGAGTTCACAGCACAGTGACGCTAAAATGGCTGCGGCGCCTTTTATAGTGCATTCTGACATCATTTCAGCAGCCAATCACAGCCATGCCATTAGTTAAGATGACCGCATCATTACAGGATGTGCCCACACTTCGTAGGATTCCTCATTGGCTGACTAAAATCACATTGCCTCTCAAAGAATTATGGGAACTTCCGATTCCGGTATACGATATGGAAAAAGTATCGGAATTAAGTATCGGAATTCCGATAACGCGAATATCGGCCGATACCCGATACTTGCGGTATCGGAATGCTCAACACTAGTTATGGATATATATATTGAGTAGGTATCAGCAATTAAAATGATGATAATAAGGCAAGAAATAAATAATGTTAAAATTACGACCAGGAATCCCTGTAAAATACTGCCCCAGAAGGTCCCATATTGAAGCTTCAGATGCTTTATAGCTTGTTGATGATCATAATTTCAAATTTTCCCTAAAAATTTATTCTTTGTGTTAAAGGGATTATCCAATATCTTTAATGGCCTTTGCTAAATATTTATCTTTCAACACCAACCATTTTAGTAATTTACTGTATTTGAAAATTCCCTGCTGTTCTCTTTATACAGCTATTTCCTACATCTATTTTATTTTACTTTGCTTGCTGTGATGTTTCATTTGAGAGGAGTCTTCATCAGGAGACGGCTCTTCAGTCACTTCTCTGCAGCTTTTATCACCTCAACTGGAACAGGACATCATGATGGGGTGGTGGTGCTGCAGTCACATAACACAGCTTCTGTTACCGCCATGCCCTTGTGATGTCAGAAATCAATTGAGGCTATGGAGGCAGGGAGAAGTAACTGCAGTTTTTATCCCACTGCCATACTTCTTCTCTCCCGCTGCCCCACAGCTTCTTTCCCAGCTACTTCTTTCACTGAAATGAGATGTTATCAAAGTTGGTGATAGAAGCAGTGTGAGGTACAGCACCACTAAACCACAGATTCTGCGAACATCAGGGGGCGGTGATAGAAAAAGGGAGAATGACAGCTGCTCAGAAAGTTACCACAAGGAGGTGATGATAGAAGCTGTGGTTCAGAGCTGCTGTCACTTATACTGCTTCTATCACCACACCTTGATGACAATCTGTATCAGTAAAAGAATCAGTGGGGACAGAAGCTTCATGTCAGCTGTGGAAGAATAAGGGTGGCTGTGGTAACTGAAGTTCCAGTAAGTTATCTCTACCTCTATAACAGCAGACTTCCGCAAGGAAGGGGAGTGACAGAAGCTATGATAAGTGCTATCCTCTGATGACATCACATTCCGGGAGAAATATTAGAAGCTGTGAGAAAGTGACTGAAGGGACATCCTCTGTCCCCACTGATTCTTTTACTGATACAGGATATCATCAAGGTATGGTAATAGAAGCAGTGTAAGTGACACTACATGTATTGAACAACCACTTTAACAATTTGCCATTCTAAACTTTTTCCCTTTTTTATAGCTCTGGTCATTCTGATATTACTGGTTTATGGATAGAGTAGTATAGATAGAGAAAGGATGGCACATAAGTAAAGCAGTACAAATGTACAGGATAGTGGACAGTTTTCCCATATATGACATTTATTTTTTATCCATTGTATAGAAGATAAATATCTGAATTCCCTGACCCACACAATTATTACAATAGGAACTGTGGATCCAAAGTTCTTATATGCTGTAAGTCCCCGATGAGGAGACGTTTTAATGGAACAGTGACTAGTACAACAACTGTATATTTAGGGACACATCTTTAAAGAAACTTCCCAGAGGAGAAATACATTTTAATTTCTATTGATACCATGGGTGCAGTACGACATGAACAATACATGCAGGCTTTGTTTTTCTTTTGTTGTCTGAATTTCCATTGAAGCCAACAAGAAATCACAAACAGAACAATGCAATGATTAAAAAATAAAAAGACAAAAGAAAACACGGCATGTTCTAAAAGAATGAAAAATTGTGCTGTGTCTCTATGTATTATTATCACATGTTTGACTGAGGCTGCTGTAAAATATTTCTGTGATCATAATGCCAAACCTAGATAATCTGAATTACATTTGCTGTACATTGTGATCTATGAATGAACTGTAGGCAAAAGTGGAATTTACAGCTCTTGGCCCTCAAACCTCAATCTGTATCAGACACCCATCTACCAAACGCCTTTTTTATACTTCTGTAGATGTGAAAGATAGAAATTGAGGACTCTCGAGTTACAATTTTTGTAAGGCTGCCACTTTTCAATGTGAGTTTAATGTTTATGGTACAAAATAGCCTAGCTGAGAGTAGACGACCCTCAAGAGATTCCACCATAGTCCACTACACCTAGACACCCATCTACCAAGCGCCTTTTTTATACTTATGTCTTATGTGCAAGAGAGACTTTGGGCCCCCAGACTGCTCCTACAAAGTGAAGGGGATCTAGATGACACTCAGCACTCTCGCTGAGAGTAGACAACCCTAACCGCTTCAAGAGGTTCCACCATAGTCCACTGCACCTAGACACCCATCTACCAAGCGCCTTTTTTATACTTATGTCTTATGTGCAAGAGAGACTTTGGGCCCCCAAACTGCTCCTACAAAGTGAAGGGGATCTAGATGACACTCAGCACTCTCGCTGAGAGTAGACAACCCTAACCGCTTCAAGAGGTTCCACCATAGTCCACTGCACCTAGACACCCATCTACCAAGTGCCTTTTTTATACTTATGTCTTATGTGCAAGAGAGACTTTGGGCCCCCAGACTGCTCCTACAAAGTGAAGTGGATCAGGATGACACTCAGGACTCTCGAGTTAGACATTCAGTTCTCTCGCTGCAAGTAGACAAACGTAACCACTTCAAGAGGTTCCATCATAGTCCACTGCACCTAGACACCAATCTATCAACATTGCAGTGCCCCTAAGGGTCATAAATGGGCCACCATCTACCAGCACAGAGTCTTTACAGTTACAGCATGATGTATCGGGTATCCATAGTCCTAAACCCACAGTGAACATGCAACAAGTGTCCTTGCAGTGGTTAATTGTTATAATATGTTTGTTTGATTACAGACTTAGCACCATTTTATTAACAATGTGGTCGTTTAAGGAAAACTTTCAGCAGGTTTTGCTATGTAATCTGACAGCAGCATGATGTTGGAATAGAGATCCAGCATCCAGCGATGTATATTTTAGCTTATTGGGTGCAGCAGTTGTGATAGAACCACAGTTTTCTCTGCTGCAAGTCTATCAAAGCTTGGAATGTTGAGCCCCATATAACCCCACCCACACCACTGATTGGCAGATTTCTGTATACACTGCGCATAGGCAGAAAGCTGCAAGTAGTACAGAGCTAATGAATATGGAGGACTACATTGCATCAGATTTACTAGTGATAATTTTCTGCTAATAAAACAGTGATTTTATCAAAGCTGCAGTAAGCTGCCCAGTAAGTGACACATTGATGGCATCAGGTTCACGGTTTCTACATTATGATGCTTTAGAATTACAGCAAAACAAAAAAAACTGAGCTGCACTATAAACTGGTATACATGCAGTGTAAGTTGACAAGTCCTGTAACATCTCAGCCTGTCTCTGCTTTGGCCACTAGGTGACGCCATGCCTTTGCTGCCAGTGATGCTTGATGGCATCAGTTCTGTTTTATTACTGGGACTTTTGGTGCCATGAGACCAGCAAACTATAGTATTAATTGTCTGGATTATATTGCTCCTTTCTGAGATCCGTGGGTGGGATTCCTGCTATTTAAACTCCTAGGTCTCTGACTTCCACTGCCAGTCAAGTACAGTTGTTACCTGGTGTGTGCTCCTATGCTTGCTTTTGATATTTTCCTGATTCCTCCTACTTTCTGACCTCGCATGAATTTTAACTCTACTCTTGTTTTACGATTCTGTTCCTGTCATGACCTCTTGACTTGACCCTGCTTGGTGACTTTTTCTGTCTCTGGTTCGCTCTTCTAGATGACAACCCTTCCGATAAAGCAATCCACTGGAAGGACTGACTTGGGCCAAGTCTGTGTGAGGTTTCTGTGTATAATATATTGACAAAAAGCTGCTAGTCATTGCTGGGGGCGTTGTTGGACTAGGAGGCACAAGGCAACTTGACTTTTAGTGATAATCTCCTGATAAAAAACACTGATTTTATTGAAACAGCAAAATAACAATTCACAATAAAATGGTAAGTTCAGCATGTCTCGAGAATACTTGGCTCCTTGTACTTCAGGCACCCGGTTTACTCCGCTTCTTGTCTATTCGGATGTCCACAGTCATCCTATTGTTTCCCATTATTGCAGAGAAATAATTGCTGTAGCTATGAGTCAATGCAGACTGGCGTAGGCTTCTTCCAACTTTGGACATGCTGCAAGCAAGCCAGAAAGCCTGTTATCCTCCCTAAGATTTCTCTTTATCTCCATGTTCTCTATCATTAGTCTAACTCTGCCTTCTTTTTCGATCAGTTTCCTTGCAGCTTTTCTGTACTTCCGCTAGTATCCCAATGACATATTCCACTACTGTTGGAAGCTTTTCACCATCTCTGCTCCCTTCTTGTTCTTCCTATTATCCTCCTGTAACGCAGCGCAGAGCGGTAGCCATGGGTGAGGTACTGGTTTCTTACGTTACATGAAATTGAGGGTTTTGGCTGTGTGTGTGGACCTGTGCTATGGGGGTGCGACATCCTTGCAGGCCTCATGTTACCAATGACTTGGATTGGTCAGGATTAGAGATGAGCGACTTTGCCTTTTTTCGGGTCGAGTCGGGTTTCGGACCACCCGACTTTCGCAAAAGCCGAGTCGAACGAGATCGGCCGACTAGCTCGCGGCAAAAGTCGGAGGTCCACAAAAATACGAAACACGACCCCAATTCAAGTCAATGGGGAATAACAGCTGCCCCCCGCCCACATCCTCTTCCACCATACTTCCTCATGTTTGGGAAAATGTACCCAAAATACCAGCAGATATACGATACTGTATCAGAAGCGTTCAGCTGTATACAGTGTTGGGGTAATTTTAAATCTCCGTATATATTTCCGGAGTCACACACAGATAGTCAGCATGTATTTGTCCATGATACCAGCCGGTACACAGTAGTGTGTGAGGAGCGTACAGCTCTATAAGGTGTGCGAAAAAATGAACGCTCGGTAACTGTGCAGAAAAAAAGAATAAAAGTATCAGTGCTGTGTAAAAAGCAGTCTGCACAGCAGTGTACATACAGCAATACAGCTATCAGGCAGCCTAATAACCAGCACTGCTGCACACAAGAAAATCCTCCCCTGTCACTGCACACTAACTGTACTATCAGCACAAGCACAGAAGAACTTCTCTTTCCAGCCCTAACTCTCTCCTTACTGATAAACAGTGTTAGCAACCTCTCCCTACTGTTAATATCGGCAGAAGTAAAATGGAGGTCGGCGGTCAGGGCTTTTATAGACACTATGACGCCCCCAAAGCAAGCCAATCACTGCAATGCCCTTCTCTATGATGGTGGTGGACGCTGCTCATGTCATCTTGTTGCCCACAGTGTACGTCCTTGCTCATTGGCTGGAAAAAGGCGCCTGAAAGCATTCTGGTAAACTCGACTTTGGCGCTCGTTTCGATGACCGCATGGCCAACCTCATGCTATGGTCGTGTTTTGGCCAACGAAACCCGACTTTGGCGAAAGTCGGTGACTTTTGATTCTGACCGACCTGTTTCACTCAACTCTAGTCAGTATCAGTTGTTGAGGACTTCAATGAGAGAGACCACCAGTCAAAAATAAACTTTTTGCTGAATGATAACTTGGTGGGCTTATATACAGTAGATAGTGGGTACACAACTTTATGAACATTTCCTCCACAATACGGAGCATTTTCTACACACAGTTCCAATTCCTTTCGCATTATTCATTCTTTCTCTATCTCCAATGTTTCACTTTCCTTTACCACAACCCAGCTCAGTCCTACAGTCCAATAAGCAAGAGTCCTGTTTTCAACCGCTCAATGTAACTATGTTGCCAGTATAACTCTCTGGAACTGAAGCTCTTGGTACTGTCTTCGTCTCACGTACTCTGGCCCATCTTGGTCCATTACCTCTCTGAGTTATAAACTCTTGGCCGTACTTCTAGATATCCTCTCCCAGAACCCCTCTCTGATTGACCACTGTTGGTTCTCCTTCTCTATTTACTCCAATTCATGCTAGCCTTCCTCTCAATCTCCCCTTTCTTCTGGACAGTCACATCATGTGGCACTGTCTGCTATTCAGACCTTAAGTCCGTTTCTCCAGCACACTAGGCATTATCTGATGTCTCTGTCCCTTCAACTTAGCCTCTCCCACTATGGGCTAGTCCTAATCATTAATTCTAACTCTCCTTAATGTCGGGCAGAACACAATATACCAACATTATTAACGCATATCACAGTACACAATACAATACACATGCTCTTCAAAGCAGAATGTGGCAGTATGTCCATCTCTTTATACTCCTTCTAGAATCAGCTCTATTTGTTTATGCCATCCAGCTACACCTAATTATACAGATATTACTTCTCACATAAGTTTACTTGACACACAGAGCAATCTGTGATTTATGAAACGAGGCCTGAGGGTACTATTGGCATTTGGTAGTACCCTTTTTACAGAAAAAGGCAAAGGTGAATAAGATGCCGGGCACAACTATAATGTATAATAAAACACACAGAGCTCTTTCATTTAATAATGCACAGGCCATGACTTATAAAGTATTAACAATGTATTGCGTAAAGCGCCAAGGCTACAACTGGGCAGCCGACGCGATTGTCGAGAAGAGGCAGCGTTCAGTGCCAGGTAGTTAAAATGAAGAGTAGCGGGCAAACTTAGCAGATGTGGCAGAATGTAAGCAATGAAAAGTTTGATCTGCGCCTTGTTGTAAAATGTGGTTGTTATTTAACATTTCGATTTGTAGCTTTTAACTATAACTCCTTCTTAGAAGATAAAACTAAACTGCCTTGAAAGGGAAGCAAAAAGTATTAGGTAGTAAATAGCTGTTATACCGTATTTACAAGTCCACGGCTTAGTAACATGGTAGCAGAGAGCAATTCATAAAACTGCTGGAGTCGGATCTGTAAGTCTTTAAAGGGAATCTGTCAGTTAGATCAACCCTTCTAAGCCATCTATATGGGCATGTAGGTTATAGGATGGTTAATAAAATGATACCTTGATATCTGCGATACAATGTTTTATTCCAGAGAATTCACTTTTTTCTTAACATGTAAAAGAATTGTTAAGATCTATGGGCCGGACATAGATCTCACGAGAATCTGCCTCCAGAGCTTATTGTAAATGAAAGGGGGAGTTACCAGCGTGAGACATGTAATGACTGACAGTCTGCTCTCCTGATTTACATGTCTACAGAGAGGGACAAAGTCGCTGGCCAACCTTGATATTTATAAAAAAAATACTACAATTGAGGAAGTTTTTCGTTATTATCAAATATAATAATGAACTTTTTCATATGGAAACAAACATAAAGGGGTTGTCCCACAAACAAAGTTCATTTTAATTAATGGATCTTAAAATAAAATATTGGAATATAAGATGTTATGTAAGAGCTGTAAAAAGCTTACAGACCAATAGGCTTATTGAAATATGTAATAACAAAAGATAATAAAACCTTAAATAATAATAATAATAATAAACAATAAAGTATGATGCCAACAAAAGTGCCTCCAAACACAGTAAGATACACAGTGAATTCCTCCACACGCATGGTATGATGACCCTACTCTACCCCCTCACTCAATCCCTCTGAGAAAGAATGGTGACCCCATCACAGTATGATTCTTTAACTGTAATCCCCACCCTCCTTACAGTATAATAGCCACAAAAAGTACTCCTTAGAGTATAATGGGCCCCACATAGTCCTCCATACAGTATAACGGGGCTCTGCATTGTCTTTTCTACAGTATAATGGCTCCATATAGTGCTCCAAACAGTATAACGGCCACAAAAAGTGTTCTATGCTGTATAATGGGCCCACATACTGTTCCATACAGTATAATCGCCTCACATAGTACTCCATACAGTATAACGGGCCCCAAAAGGTGCTCTATGCAGTATAATGGGCCCCACATAGTGATCCATGCAGTATAATGGCCCCACATACTGTAGTGCTCCATACAGTATAAAGGGGTACACATAGTGCTCCATACAGTTTAATGGCCCCTCATAGTGCTCCATACAGTTTAATGGCCCCACATGTTGCTCCATACAAAATAGTGGCCACGCTTAGTTCTCCATACAGTATAATGGGCTCCACTGCCACATTTAAAAAAAATATATAATTACTTACCTCTGCCCATTTCTCTGCCGCTCTGGTCTCTTCAGATCCTCTACACATCTTGGTACAGCAGGCTTGTTATAATGACGTTATTGCACCCGCTGCGCTGAGATGTCAGAAGCAGAGGGGGAATGATGGGAGGAGGAGCGTCAGCTGATGCTTCTTCCTCCATCATTGCTTTCAACTGTATATAGTTGAAAGTGCGATGACAGGTGAAAGTACTTTTCCAGTCGGGGGACTCATATGGCATTGCAGACCAAATAAAGTCAACCTGCATGTCAGATTTGACTCGCGGGCCAGAGTTTGTCATATGTACGCTAGAGGCAGATTCTCTGGGAGATCTATGTCTGGCCCATAGACCTTAACAACTCATTTACATATTAAGAAGAACTTGGATTTCTTGGAATAAGACATCGGATCGCGAACATCAAGGTATCATTTTGTTCAGCTTCCTATGACCTGCTTGCCCTTATAGATGGATTGATTCCACTGACTGATGCCCCTTAAAGTTGCTTGCCAGCAAAATTAATACACTGCTTTATACTTAAGTCCTGGACTAAGGCTACTTTCACACTTGCGTTTTTTTGCGCTGCGTTTCGAGCGCACATGAAGCGCATTAAAAAAACGCATGCAAACGTTTGTAAACGCTGCAATATTTAGTCGCATCAGCATGCGCATTTCGACAAAAAAACGCAGCGTTTGTCTGCGATTTCATGTGTTTTTGCATGCGTTTGCGTTTTTTTGGCGCATGCGTTTTCTATTTGTCACATTATCATCTCTGCCTCCATCATCTCTGTCTCCGTCATCTCTGGCTCTATCATCTCTGCCTCCATCATCTCTGTCTCCATCATCTCTGTCTCCATCATCTCTGGCTCCATAATCTCTGCTTCCATCATCTCTGGCTCTATCATCTCTGCCTCCATCATCTCTGGCTCCATCATCTCTGGCTCCATCATCTCTGGCTCCATCATCTCTGCCTCCATCATCTCTGGCTCTATCATCTCTGCCTCCATCATCTCTGCCTCCATCATCTCTGGCTCTATCATCTCTGCCTCCATCATCTCTGGCTCCATCATCTCTGCCTCCATCATCTCTGGCTCCATCATCTCTGGCTCCATCATCTCTGCCTCATCATCTCTGGCTCTATCATCTCTGCCTCCATCATCTCTGGCTCCATCATCTCTGGCTCCATCATCTCTGCCTCCATCATCTCTGGCTCTATCATCTCTGCCTCCATCATCTCTGTCTCCATCATCTCTGCCTCCATCATCTCTGGCTCTATCATCTCTGGCTCCATCATCTCTGGCTCCATCATCTCTGGCTCCATCATCTCTGCCTCCATCATCTCTGGCTCTATCATCTCTGCCTCCATCATCTCTGTCTCCATCATTTCTGCCTCCATCATCTCTGGCTCTATCATCTCTGCCTCCATCATCTCTGCCTCCATCATCTCTGGCTCTATCATCTCTGGCTCCATCATCTCTGCCTCCATCATCTCTGCCTCCATCATCTCTGCCTCCATCATCTCTGGCTCCATCATCTCTGGCTCTATCATCTCTGGCTCCATCATCTGTTTCCATCATCTCTGGCTCCATTATTTACAGAAAATCGCGTGCGTGCAAAAGCGCTGACGAGCGCAAAGCCATGCGCACGCCAGCGCCCCCATAGACTGCAATGTTATTTTTTGCGCATAGCATGCGCACACGTGCGCACGCGTTTTTTTAAAGCGGTTGGGCGGCAAAAAAAATGCAACATGTAGCGTCTGGCGCGTATGGGCGCACACCGGGAAAATGCGCAGCGCACGACAAACGCACATGAACGCGTGCAAGCGCTAGACCCTGCGCCCGCCATGTTAAAGATAGGGGAACATTGCGCATGCGTCCGATAGCGCAAGATGCGCTGCGCAAAAAAACGCAAGTGTGAAAGTAGCCTAAGAGGGAGAAGTATTAAAAGGGGAAAGCCTGGATCATACACCTCCTCCTCCAAATTCTTGGCGCAGAGCACTACTATGCTGGAAATAACTTGCTTTTGCAATTGTTTTACCTTATTTTATGTTCTTTACATAGCTTAAATCCAGAGCAAAACAGAACCTGGTTTTGTAAGGAATTTAATAAAATACTGTACAATAAAAAGCTACATTTGAAGACCGAGGAATATAATTGTAGAGGCAAAACTATAAGTAATTTGTTACTCACCTGACTTTGCGTCAGCGCTGGCCTCCAGGCAAGAAAGGTCTACTGCTAAATACTATAATAATCTTCAATCTTCTTTCATCAACACAGCATATTTTGTCTTAGACAAGTCAAGAGAAAGCGCTCTAACCATATCCAGATATGAGTTCAGCATCTTCTATCTTGTGTGTAGATCAATGAGGTACGGAAAGCACTCATGAAAATGCTCAATAAACGTACAAGATAATATATGTACAGCGATGTCAAAATGACTTGCTGTGCATATGTTTAGTTCTTTCAGTTTATTAAAGGTGATCTGCTCCAAATGTAATCTTCTGAAGAAGGAGCTCTGCGCTCTGAAAGTTGCGAACAATAATTTACTGGTTATGCAATAAAGTATCACCTTAAAATGTCTTGTCATATTGGATGAAAAGTATTCAATCAGCTTTATTAAAAAAAGTTATCAGTCTCTTCTTCTGGTGACTATTTGTTTGGAAGGCACTCACGACTAAATATAGAGTTTAAAAAAAAGACACCTCCATGGAGGCAACAGAGAAGATGACAACGTAGACACTTCAGGAGAAAACAACAGAGGCATTTTCCTAAAGTGTCTTCCAATAGCAAAACCAAGCTGGTACACACAGGTAACTTTCAGAAATCTAGGTTATCAATCCATATTTCCAATATGAAGAATCAGTTCTCTGCTGAGGAACCATAATTGTGGCTACTATAAAGTTGAAACCTGAGAAAAACATACACTCCAACCATTGGTCTTCTTATGGTCCAATTTCTAGTCATATATTTACTGAATGAAAATAATACATTGAACCTATGATATCTCCATTGATTTATCCCACAGATGCTCTCTCTCCATTAGCTCCTCACCCTATGTCTACTCGTCCACTAAGACATCTAAAGCTCAAGGGCATTTCATTAATAATCCCACCTGACAGGGTCAGACACTTCTCATTCCCAAAACATCTGCGCACATCCTTGTAGCCTAGCAGTGTTTTCACCCTGGCTCACCCAAGCAGCTCTTTTCTTGCATCTTGCCCTGGTGAAAACACTACTCCTGACAGATGATAGATGAATCATGGTTAAGACAGACAATAAAGGACCAGGGGATATAGCGCCATTGCACAAAGTTTGAAGCTTCATCAGAGTCCTTCCCAGATATGTTGCAATCAGATTCTATAGAAAGTAGAAATTATATAGTCGCCCTAATATGAGATGAAATAAAAGATGCTGAAAATGTCACATTGTAATAGTTTTCTTCGAGTAACAAAGAAAGAAAATACGATCTTGTATGCGCCACCAATTGGAGGTAGCTACCCTGTAGGTCAATGTCCAAGACTCATTAATAGTTCTGACATTGGTTTATAGGGTTCCTACCTCTAGTAGGGGACGCTAGCACATTTTGGCAGAGATCTAATTTAAATTCTTTTTTAGAGTGGAGCATTTACAATAAATTCATTTGCAGATTTGCTCAAATTTGGTTGGGAAATCCGATCTGTATCAAATTAATTTACTGCAAATTGAATATGCATTATTATACTCTGAGGCCTCTACAGACCCCAGAACATAATTAATTTAGGTTATTAATAAAAGTTTATACTCACCTTGTCCCCTACTTGTCCCTACTCACAGCTTTCCACCAGGTCATCCAGGGAGCTAGCTCCTTCTGGTCCAATCTAACATTATCACAGTGCTCTTCAGTACCTCTGGCATTCACTAGGCCTCACGAGAAATCATGACTTAGATCGCTCCACACAAGGCCAGGCGTATGGAGCACAGTTTAGGAACAGGACAACATTATTATCAATTTTTTAACTCTTTCCTGGTCCTAAAAGAAGTAGTGTTTGGTCATCATTTTTCTGGATTTGAGCAAAAGAAATATACTGCCTCTCTTGTCCATATTGCTGTTAGGTCTTGCTGCTCAGCCCAATTAACTTGCCTAGGAATGTACTAGAACTATATCTACTTTATCTAAAGATGGCAGTAATTTTTCCAATGTTGAAAAAGTGTGTTCCTATCTCATAAAATAATGTAATGACATGTCGCTAGGACATGCTATCACTTTATAATTGTTCGATGCACCTATCCTGAGAATAAAATGGTGTTACTGTGCTGTTCCATTTGTCTGATTTATGTATTGTATTATTTCCATGCTGTGTATAATCTATTCTTGCATGCTCTCTGCTGTCACCTGGTGGCTTTCTGTGTGGCAGCATGTAACTAATTGTTTCTTCTGAAACATGACTTTCTATGCTGTCTCAGCCAGTATTAATATGACATTTCATAGTTACTGTGTACTTTGCTGCCACCTAGTGGTTATTGTTTACTGCTGTCTCGGGTTCTATTTCCCATAATACTTTGCTCTCTCTCTCACTCACTCCTCTCAACTGTCTTCCCTTTCCGGCATCCATCTTGTGTGCTTCGTCATTCTGTGTTTCTCATCATTCATGCTAGGAGCTTTAGCGCAGCATTCCTTTTAGACCTCTATATCCTTTCTTCTGAAGCCACCTTGATACCTCTTGCCTGAAGGAAATTGTATGTATTCATCTGCACAAAGTATTGTAATGCCAATAAACCTTTTAGTTACATTCAAGTTCACCTTCTCAAGAAGATATCTGTGCACGATTAAGATTAGGAGGGAAGTGTTATAGCGAGTTCTCTATCTACCATTGCTTATATCGGAGATTGTCACTCACAAGGATCAGAGCTGTCTCTTACATATATATCGGTGGCAGAATAGTCCAAAAGGAGCTGTTGTTGCGGCCTATTGCATGTTTACCTCACAGACTGTTAACCAGGAAAGACACCTCTTACTCCTGCTTGCATAGGAAGCCCAAGTCCTTTGCGCCTGTGTGTATATTATACAGTCTGCTAGCAAGTGTGCGCCATCCGCATCTCACAAGTATAGAAACATGTCCATGAAAGATAGTATGGATCCCTGTGCTGTGGAATCAGAACAGACGCATCACGTCTCAGACAACACAGATGCACGAGAAGCAGACTCTATGCTGATCCCTGAACAAAGTGTCCGACCTAAGCGCACAAATAAACCCACGCAAAAGGTCAGAGAGAACTTTGAGGCAACTAGAGATGAGTTCCTCAATAACCTGAGTATCTTATGAGAAAGAACCGAGCGGTGTATTGCAGCTATTTCACGCCATAAGAATAACACAGCAGACCTAACCAAAGCCTTGCATCGGTTATCTGAAGCCTATGATTGCTATCAGCGGCTATCCACAAAGTATGCCACATTTCTGGGTAATTCTGATATGGACGATGCCTTAGCAGAGTTAACTGAGCGAAAGACCTTACTCCAAAGAAACAATGCTATCGTGCAAGATGCCAAAGACAAGGCAGAGTGCCGCATCACATACCTGCAAGAAGTGAGGTCACAGCGATCGACTTCAACTAAAATCACATCTCGATCCTCCAGATCTTCTCGTTCCAAAAGATCGGCGTTATCTGAGAGGC
>JARQOD010000004.1:30161479-30246027 GCA_033576555.1 Oophaga sylvatica
GGGAACCCTAGAAAAAGGCATCCCCTGGCCCAAACAGCCTCTGGTGTCGGCGGTCAGGGGTCTCTACATGTGCAAGTAACAACCTAGCTCGCTACATGTAACAAGTAAATCAGCTCGCTACATTGCAGTAAAAACCCCAAACTTGCTCTTGTGCAAGTAGAAACCCTCGCCTGTTTTGTGAAAAATTAAAACCCAGCTCTGCTTATGTGAAAAAGTAAAAACCCGCTTGCTATGTAAAAGTGCAATTTCGCTCTCCATGTGACAAGTACCTCAGCCTGTCATTGACAAGTGCAACCCGCTCTGTACAGGGCAAGTGCAACCCCTTTTGTACATGTGACATTAACCTCATCTGCTACTGTGAAAAGTAAACCTCCTTGCTCATTTGACAAGTAACAACCCTCGCTTGCTAATGTGAAAATAGCAACCCGGCTCTACTCATTGCAGTAACAACCTCGCTCTGCAATGGCGAAAAACCTCAGCCTGAGGACTTCCCCCTAGCTTCTATGGAAAGAAACCCCCCCCGGGGCCTTTTATGTGCTTCCTCACTCCTTGTGAAAATTGCAACCTCGCTCTGCTCATGTGAAAAGGAAAATCGTCCGCTTGTGACGTGCAACCTAAGGAGGAAAGTAAAACCCAGCTAGTTGTAAAAGAGCAACCCCCCGCTCATGTGAAAAGTAACAACCTACTCTGCTCTGTACAAGTGCCCCGGCTCTGCTAATGTGACAAGTAACCCGCTTGTAAGTGACGTGCAACCCAGCTCTGCACTGTAACGTAACTCAGCTCTGCTCTGTGAAAAAAACAACCTAGTCTGCTAATTTGAAATTTAAACCTCAGCCGAAATTGTGAAAGTGCCCCCCGGCCTGCACATGGAAAAGTAACCCCCTCAGTCTGTACTGTAAAAGTAGAATAGTTTGCTAAGTGACAAGTCCCAACTCGCTCTGTCAGTAAAGGAAAAACCCTCCGTCTGCTCATGGCAATAGAACCTGGCTTGCTACATGTGCAAGTCCCCTCCCCTTGAATGTGAAAAGTGAAAATCCTTTTGCTCTGTAACAAAACCCCACTCGAATTTGGGTCAAGTAAAACCCGGCTCGTTTGGGAAAAAAATAAAACCGCCGCTATGTGAAAGAAACAACCTAGCCTGAAATGTGAAAAAGTAACAACCTCGTTGCTTTTTGAAGTCACCAGTTGTACAGGACAATGAAAACCGCTCGCCTCGGGGAGTGAGGCTCTCTTGCCGCCGGAGTGACGCCTCAGCTTTGCTATACAGTAGCAAGCTGAGGCTGTCACTCCTCACATGTTGCAGAGATGAGGCTGTCACTCCTTACATGTAGCAGAGCTGAGGCTGTCACTCCTCGAATGTAGCAGAGCTGAGGCTGTCCCTACTCACATGTAGCAGAGCTGAGGCTGTTCCTCCTCACATGTAGCAGAGCTGAGGCTGTCACTCCTCACATGTAGCAGAACTGAGTCTGTCACTCCTCACATGTAGCAGAGCTGAGGCTGTCACTCCTCACATGCAGCAGAGCTGAGGCTGTCAACTCCTCACATGTGTAATTGGTGAGGGCGTGGTGCAGAAGTACGGTATACAGAACAATCTTAGATTATTCTGTATACCGGACTGTTGTTCTACTGAATAAATCATCCGTTTTGAAAGCAATTTGCAGGCTGGATTACAAGTTTCTTCACATATTTACTCTGGAGAAAGCCTACCTTCGTCACTACCTCAGTTGCTTCCTGGGAGTTGGTTCCTTTCTGTTATTTCACTATCATTACTCCAAAAACCTCTAATTTTGGATAATAAAGGTATCTTTCTTAACACAACTTGGGTAGACCGGGATTGGCAACGCGCGCGAGGGGGGGGGCCCCATTGTGAAGTTTGCTGTGGGGCCCTGCCGTTCCTAGTTACGCCCCTGGTAACGAAGGTGACAGGTACAAGGCTGACTGTGACAGAGTAACAGAATAAATACGCTTGCACATTTTGTAAATGTTTAGTTCTTTGTATGATAGGGTTCAATTATTATAACTGTTACAGCTGCCTCTCCGAAGAAGTGACTTACGTTTAAATGGCAAAAATGTTATTGCACTCTGATAAACTGCTAACCTTATTTACTTTTTTATCTGATTCAGTCAAATTGCTGCGTTAGAGTAGTAAATATAATTTGGTTAATTTACCCCTGTGTCGTCATTTTCTGCACTGTTGCATCTCAAGCACCTGTTTACATTTGGCATAGTGGGCAGGATGCAACAGAAATGGCGGATCAGTCAGTGACTGAGGCCACAGGTGGCAGCCTCGCTCTGGAGCTATGCTTGGCAACATGCTAAAGTTTACGAGTGACAGTTTACTGATGTGGGACTGGGTTGATCGTCGAGTAGGTTACGAATGCACCCTGAGATAGCTTTGCTGATATTGGACGGAGAAGCCCGAAAAACGGTCATGTTTATGCAGCTGAGAGATTGTGATACTGTAGATAAGGTTATCAAAATTCTAGAGGATATGCACGCCAATACGACTGTCCTAAATTATCTGCACATTAATGTCTTCCGTCGGGTCCACAGAGAGGGAGACAGTTGCCCAATTTGTGAATGTTCTGTAGGAAGTAAAGGCTCACATAAATTACTGCTGTGTCCGCATCTTCTGCGCTGTTGCATCCCAAGCACCTGTTTTACACTTGCAATGCGATGCTTCTGGCTTCCCATTGTGCAGGGTAACTGCCACACAGCTCCATCAAATAAATGGAGCTAGGTATACAGATATAGCTTTCATTAAATTGATCTACAAGGTGTGCTATGGCATGATTTAGTTTTGTATTGTAGAGGTTTATCTACTTTGTATTTCAGTTATCGCATTATACAGATTAAGTGCATCCATTTGACCAATGCTACATATGTAATACATGAAAGGTCTAATCCCATGGATTTATGTCCTTGTACATCAATTAAGGAATCTGTTTCTCTGACCTGGGGGCATCAAAACACAATACCAGACCCCAATCAGACCCCAATCAGAGGGCAATAAAACTTTCACACTCCTTATCTATGAACTGTTCCAATATTTATGTTCATCCCTCTCCATAATGACAGTTGTCCTTCACATCACTTGTCTTACCTATTGCATTATTTCTGTGCTGTGTTGTGTATAAATATGTGATTCTTCAGTTTTTGTTTTAGTCTTTGCCTGATGAAGAGACCTGAGTAGTCTCGAAAACTTGCAATTTGTTATCATCTTTTCAGTTAGCCATTAAAAGGTATCAACCACTGAGGACTCTCAAGTCTAAATATTTTTCATGAAAGGTCTAAGTCACTTTAAGTTATGTACTGTTGGAAAGTGGGGGTTCAAAGCTGGGGAAACCCCTTCATGGTGTTCATGCGCCCTTATAGGGATTGAGTCAGGAATAGAGATGAGTGGGTCTTTTGATATTCGAATTTCCAACTTTGCAAAATTGTCCTAAAAAATAAAATTTGCAGCAAATTTATTTAAGAGAATCTCAATAATGGATACCTGTAATTACTCAGAAAATACATGTGGAGGCAAAGAGAGAGAAAGATGACCAGAGATAACTTCATTAATATTTTAGAGTGAATTTTAATATGTATAAGAACAAAGCAGTTCTTGTATAACTTGGTAAAAATCCACTGGATCCCATGACATGGATTACATGTTGATATCAAACGACTAGACCTCAAAGATTGCCTGTGGCACCTGACCATTAGACACTACTGTCCCAATTGGGACTCAAAAACCTGTACAATATTTTAGTATCTAATACTATTATCATGTAGATATCCCACAAATACACAAAACCAATAAGTACCAAAAACTTTATACATGATGGATTGAAAACCAAGTGACTTCACAATAAGATCACGGGACGAAAATAAAGCAGCACTTTAATTTTCGAGGAAGTAGGGAACTAAATCAATGTATCCCTGGACAAATTGGATAAAGAAACCGCATAACTTTCAAAATAGGACCAAATTGGCTAGTGTAAGGAAATCTACTGCTGTTCAAATATGAGACTTCTTTTTCAGAATCTCCAGTATTTCAAGTTTTCCAGAAGTTCCTGCTAATTGAAATAAAATAACTCTGAAAGTTTTATTATTTTTTTTTTACTCTTCTTATTATAATACCCTAGCTATTTGTCTGTGCCCTTCAGCATCATGTACTGAGCTTATAATTCACCGTCTAGCGTAAGCTATGCATAAAGCTAAAGTAGTTGACTCAAAAAACTAATTTTCATTGCAAATTAACTTTGCTTTTTCACTGTTTAAATATACCATTATGGAATCCTTTGGAGGTTTTCTATTAAGGATGATTTTTGTAAAGTAAAGCACTGTGGCTCAGAATGGCCTGACCACCCTTGATGATTTTTTTCCCATCTGTTGAATTTTTCAAAGCTCATGAATACATAAAATGAGAATGTTAAGAAATGGTCTGCTAATTACAGATGTGCTCCCCAGAAAGAAAGCTTAACAAGAACGATATTAAAAATTACTGACATTTTTTTTTAACATCCAATTCTTGGCCAGACACACTTAATGTAAATTTTCAGACCCCTTGAGCAAATTGCCAGTTCTGGCCGATTACTTAATGTTTTGTTTATTCTCAGAAGTTGATATAGGAATAGCTACAGGCTCATTGACCCCAGAGCAACATTCGTACCTAGACAAACCTACTCATACACTAGCATAAAGACATAAATAATGCAGTCATATACTGTACAGAATAACTAAGGTCAAATAGTCAACATGCGTGTACACACTGCTTGTAACTCTATGGGAATAGTCGATCGAATAAAGTGACATTGGTCAACCACGACCATACTGCTTAAAGAATAACTATTGTTTTAATAATTGCACACATCAAATTAAGCAACTTTGTCATTATCTCAAAAAGGAAATCGCTTCTTTCTCCTCTCGACTAATCTTTTCTCTAATTTAATAGATAAAATCTGTATTCAGTGAGATAGGAGATGACGGTTGATACTTTAAAAATTCATATAGGGAGGAGCTAGGGGACACTTACATTCAGCTGCAAGTTCTCTTAAAACAACAGTTACAGTTCTCCATAGAACTTTTATGAGCATCAATTGTCATCTATCTCAGCAAGGGAAAGATCTGTATTCATTCAAGACAGATTTTTCCCTTGAATTTAGAATTTTGTGAATGAAAGGTCACTTCTGAAGGAGAAAGAAGCGGATTTCTCTAATAAGATATTTTACAAATGTTCTTAATTTCACGTGTTTTATTGATTTACGAAACAAATTAAAATGAGGGTTTCTCTTTAACGCAAATCTGATCTCCGTGAGAAGGAACAGGGAATCACTGCCCTCATTCCTCTCTATATTTTTCCTGTTTTGTTGCATTACAAATCGGATTTTGAAAAACCCTTAGTAGTAAGATCTAGTCAATTCAAAAAAATTCAAAATTCACATAATTTGATGAATTTGGTTCTCCTGTGCACAGATAAAGTGTGACACGATATCAGTAAGTACATCTGTTCTGTATGGCCCATGACTGTAATCATCTATTCTATTATTTCTAAACACTGTTTTTCGGTGATTACTTTGTATCTCCGTTCATACAGCACCCACACGCACAAATAATACACCCTTTGAAAGGTAAACTTGCCCCGCTTCAGCAAGAAAATAGTCAAACAAACCAGACATCCACGATTTGATTACAAAATATAGTTTAAATATTAATTTTCATAAACCTGCAGCAAAGAAAAATGAACTGCAGGTGGCACCACACTACCCCAAAGCACACTAGCACAAAGGTGCTTACAGACATCACAAACAAATCCAAACATTTGCTTTGGGGGCTTTCCAGCTTGCTGAACTGCTTGCCCAGCCTATTTTAGCCAAATTGGAGGATTGCACACTTCACTGCAGGTGAGGCACATATGCAAACACATTTGTAAACATGCACTGCCTATTGAATTGCACACTTGCTCCTTTCATACTCCACCCACACAAATGATACACCATTTGAAAGGTCAAATTACCTGCAGGTGGCAGCACACTACCCCAAAGCACACTACCACAAAGCTGCTTACAGACATCACAAACAAATCCAAACATTTGCCTTGGGGTCTTTCCAGCTTGCTCAAGTGCTTGCCCAGCCTATTTCAGAGACATTGGAGACTTGCACACTTCACTGCAGGTGAGTCACATATGCAAACACATTTGTATACATGCACTGCTTTTTTGGTAATTACTTCGCCCCACACACACAAATGATACATCATTTGAAAGGTAAACTTGCCTCCTTCAGCAAGAAAAGAGCCAAACAAACCATACATTCAAGATTTTATCACTAAATACAGTTTAAACATTCATTTTCATAAACCTACAGAAAGATACAGTGACCTGCAGGTGGCACCTCAACTGGAAGACATTTTTTGTCCTCTACTTATTAAACCAATTTATTGTATTGCCAATTTACATATAAATACCTGTCTGTGTTCATCATCTCATGAAAAACATTTACATTTGACCAGCTTGCTTTTTCTGAAATTGCCTGTGCCCCTGATGACCAATGTGCGAAAATTTTGCATGGGCCAAGATAGTTTTATTTATTATTTAACGGCATTCATCTCGATCTCGAGTCATGGCAACTTGATAGAGGAATGCTCTGTAGAAAGATTGATCTTGTCCAAGCTTAAATAGGTCCACCATAGTCTTCTCCATCATTATCTATATAGTATCAAGCCATCGGGTTGCCGGTTTTCTTCTTCACTTTGCCCCTTCTATTCTTCCTTCAGTGATTTCTCTCTTATGATGTGTCTAAAGTAGGCAAGTCGTAGTTTGATGATCTATGTTTTGAGTGACATGTTTGGCTTGATTTGTTCCAAAATTGATTTCTTTGTTCTTGCCATCCATGGTATTGATAACATTCTTCTCCACCACCAAAGGCGTTGATTCTACTTCTGTCTTGTTGGAGCACTGCTATTGATGCCCCTGCATGATGTCCCCTTCTCCCTCCGTACAGTCAATGAAGAAACACTATCTTACGCAACACCCCGGCCCTCGGTGCGGTCCCAGTCTTTCTCCTGCTCCTGCCTCCTGATTTCTGTGTGTACACACTTCCCTGTTCTTAAAGGGACATCACACGCATTTTGCTAAATGCCCTCAGCTTGTTGATGAGAGGCATTTAGCATAAGTAGTACACCTGCAAGATAGCTCCCAGCCAATAGCAGGGAGGAATCTTATATAAAAGACCCCTTCTCCCCTAGGGAGATGCCAAGCAATGTGTAGAATTATTAATCAGTAGGGTGTACTGCTAGTGAGTTCTGAGGTCCCCTGGTCCCAGAGTGGTCATTGCCTGAACATTATCCCCTAGTCACATAGTGGCCAGTTCCTGAACTTTTTCCCTGGTCCCTGAGCAGCCAGTCCCTGAACAAAATCCCTTGGTTCTGGTGTGGCCAGTCCTGTACCCAAAGTCCCCTGGTGTTGATGCAGCCAGTCTTGTTCTCAAAGTCCCTGGTCTAAGGGCGGCCAGTGCATGAACGTTATCCCCCGGTCCATGTGTGGCCAAACCCTGATCCAGTATCCTGCAACTTGAATTATCATCGATCTGAATAGTGTGGTAGATCGGCTCACTCAGCTGCTCCCCGAAGTAAACAAAGGAACACTTGATATTTAAGTCTCTGGGTGGTTTATTGCTTCATAAACCACAAAGGCAAAATAGTAACACAAAACAACTATTCTGGCGCAAATGAAAATAAAAAGTCCATATAAAAGTTCTTCCCAGTATGGCTCCAGCCTTCTGGGACAAACACACAGCAACTCCTACCGCAGCTTAAGCCTGGAGACTTCCTCCCTCCAAACACACTAGAGAAAAAAAAACAGTAGCTGGACATTTAACTCCCACCAACCACATCCTTGAGGTGTAGATATGGTGAATAGATGTACCGCCCATCTCTTACACCTAATCACAAAAAACCCAAACCCTGGTAGCTGCATATAGCTGCTGATTATGCCATCAAGGCATAACATGCAGGAGAGAAACTTACAGTATGAGTTTTCACATCACGCAGGATAGCAACCTTTGTGACACATATCTCCCCTCACATACTGCACCTGTGACCCTGTCACACTAGGTTGAAGTCCTTAACAACTTCCAGTTTGTCGCGGTCTATCATAAAACATGTCCCTGTCATACCTGGTAGCATTCATTATCTTTGTCTTCTTTGTGTTGAGTAGTAGTCTCTTATTCAAGCTTTCCATCTTGACACTTCGTAATAAGGCCTTCATTCCATCTATGCTAGTGTTCTATTGTCTACGTATTTAAGATTGTTGATGACTTGTCCAGCAATTTTGATTCCTTTTTCTTATGCGGCAAATCCACCCGTTCTAAAAATTGCTTCTGAATTAGTGAGGGGCGAACATGCTCGGATAAGGTCAGATCCAAGCACGCTCAGGTGTTTGTTACACAATCCCCACATGTGTTTAGGCTGCAAATCAAGCAGCTGCAGAGACTCGAACGTAATATACAAGCATGTCCAAGATGTTCGGATAACACCTGAGCATGCGTGGATAAGACATTATCCGAGCATGTTTTCTCATCACTATTCCGCATATAAATTGAAGAGAAATGAAGACAGGATGCAGCCTTGTCTGATGCATTGCTATACTTTAAACCATGCCGTGTTGTTGTTCTGTTTGGACTGTTGATTTTTGCTCGATGTAAGGGTTCCTAGTGAGGCTGATCAGATAGTTCAGCACACCCATATGCTTCACGCTATTCCAAAGTTTCTGGTGATCAACACAGTCGAAGGCTTTGCTGAAAGTATTTTTTGACCTTTCCCATTATTTATCTAATTTTATCTGTCACATCTCTTGTTCCTCTGCCTTTTCTGAATCCTGCTTGCAGCCCCATGACTACAACACCACTAAGCAATCAACATGAAGACCAAGTTGCTCTCCACACAGCTCTGAGACAAAGATTGTGGGGAGATCTATGTAGTAGATCAGAGTTAGATTATAAAAATGTATCCTAAATTTCAATCATTATATGGAGCCTCAATAAATCCATTATAACAAAATGGAAAAAAAACACAACAACAAACCTAACAAGACAAGGTCGCTCCTAAAGAAAATTTACAAATCGGACCAAGTGAGTATCAATCAGAGATTCAATATAGACATGGATGATATCTGTTTATGGGACCATTATGAGGGTAAATGAAAATGTGGTGAATTTGATGTGGATTATCTTTTGAGCATCCGCAGTTCATTATTTGAGGGCTCATTCACATGGGCGTACCCACCGTGGGGTGGGGGGGCAGCTGCCCCTCCCTAGAAGCAGCAGCGTGCCCTGTACATAAGGGATAAATAAGAATGTCTGACATTGAACGTCAGGACGTTCTTTGCGATCAGAGAGAGTGCTCTGCTCTCCCGTCTCCCGCCCCTGGCTGCAGCGTGCCCGTTGAACCTGAACGTATCAGGTCAGTGACTTTCTCTCAACTCAGGCATCCGGAGGAGGGTAGAGTGTCAGGAGTCAAGACAGGTGCTGGTCTGGGGCCTGGGGCTGGGCTGATGTATACAGGGCTGGACTGGGTGAATGGGCTGGCTGATGTATACAGGGGCTGGGGGACTGGCTGATGTATACAGGGGCTGGGGACTGGCTGATGTATACAGGGGCTGGGGACTGGCTGATGTATACAGGGGCTGGGGACTGGCTGATGTATACAGGGCTGGGGACTGGCTGATGTATACAGGGGTGGCTGGCTGATGTAACAGGGGGACTGGCTGATGTATACAGGGGCTGGCTGATGTACACAGGGATGGGGGACTGGCTGATGTATACAGGGGCTGGCTGATGTATACAGGGGCTGGGGCTGGGCTGATGTATACAGGGGCTGGGGGACTGGCTGATGTATACAGGGGCTGGCTGATGTATACAGGGGCTGGGGCTGGGCTGATGTATACAGGGGCTGGGGGACTGGCTGATGTATACAGGGGCTGGCTGATGTATACAGGGGCTGGGGCTGGGCTGATGTATACAGGGGCTGGGGGACTTGCTGATGTATACAGGGGCTGGCTGATGTATACAGGGGATGGGGGACTGGCTGATGTATACAGGGGCTGGCTGATGTATACAGGGGCTGGCTGATGTATACAGGGCCTGGGGCTGGGCTGATGTGTACAGTGGCTGGGGGACTGGCTGATGTATACAGCGGCTGGCTGATATATACAGGGCCTGGGGCTGGGCTGATGTATACAGGGGCTGGGGGACTGGCTGATGTATATAGGGGCTGGGGGACAGGCCTATGTATACTGGGGCTGGGGGCTGGCTGATGTATACAGGTACTGGCTGATGTATACAGGGGCTGGGGTGTATACATGGGCTGGGGGACTGGCTGATGTATACAGGGGCTGGGGGACTGGCTGATGTATACAGGGGCTGGCTGATGTATACAGGGGCTAGGGCTGGGCTGATGTATACAGGAGCTGGGGGACTGGCTGATGTATACAGGGGCTGGCTGATGTATACAGGGGCTGGGGGACTGGCTGATGTATACAGGGGCTGGCTGATGTATACAGGGCCTGGGGCTGGGCTGATGTATACAGGGGCTGGGGAACTGGCTGACGTATACAGGGGCTGGGGGACTGGCTGATGTATACAGGGGCTGGCTGATGCATACAGGCCCTGGGGTGGGCTGATGTATACAGGGGCTGGGGGACTGGCAGATGTATATAGGGGCTGGGGGACATGCTGATGTATACTGGGGCTGCGGGCAGGCTGATGTATACAGGGACTGACTGATGTATACAGGGGCTGGGGGACTGACTGATGTATACAGGGGCTGACTCATGTATACAGGGCCTGGGGCTGGTCTAATGTATACAGGGGCTGGGGGACTGGCTGATGTATACAGGGACAGGGGGACTGGCTGATGTATACAGGGGCTGGGGGACTGACTGATGTATACAGGGCCTGGGGCTGGGCTGATGTATATAGGGCCTGGGGCTGGGCTGATGTATACAGGGGCTGGGGGACTGGCTGATGTATACAGGGACAGGGGGACTGGCTGATGTATACAGGGACAGGGGGACTGGCTGATGTATACAGGGGCTGGGGGACTGGCTGATGTATACAGGGACTGGCTGATGTATACAGGGCTGGCTGTGGCTGATGTGTATACAGGGGCTGGCTGTGGCTGATGTGTATACGGGGCTGGCTGTGGCTGATGTGTATACAGGGCTGGCTGTGGCTGATGTGTATACAGGGGCTGGCTGTGGCTGATGTGTATACAGGGGCTGGCTGTGGCTGATGTCTGTATGGGGGCTGGCTGTGGCTGATGTATGTACGGGGGCTGGCTGTGGCTGATGTATGTATGGGGGCTGGCTGTGGCTGATGTACACAGGGGCTGGCTGGGCTGATGTATATACAGGGGCTGGCTGGGCTGATGTATAAACAGGGGCTGTGGCTGGGCTGATGTATATACAGGGGCTGTGGCTGGGTTGATGTATATACAGGACCTTGCTGTGGCTGATGTATGCTGGGGCTGGCTATGCTGATGTATATACAGGTGGTACTGGACTCAGTAGGCTGGGGCTGGATCTGGTGATGATATATATATACAGGTGGTGCTGGGCTCAGTGGGCTGGGGCTGGACCTGGTGATGATATATATATACAGGTGGTGCTGGGCTCAGTGGGCTGGACCTGGTGATGATATATAGAGGTGGTGCTGGGCTCAGCGGGCTGGAGATGATATATACAGGTGCTGGGCTCGGGCTGGTGATGCTGTATATACAGGTGCTGGGCTCAGTGGGCTGGTGATGACATTTACAGGTATGGAGCAGTTTCATTCATCTTTTTCGTTCTAAAATTTTACAACCTGAATGACCATGGCTTGCCCCCCTAGTTTTGATCCTGGGTACGCCCATGCTCATGCACATGACCATTTAAATAGGACAAGTGTTATCCGTGGTTTTGAAGGATAGCACTCGTTCCCATGTTATTCTATAGGGCTGTGCACATGTTTGATTTTTTTCCTCGAACCAAGTGGTCAGATGGTAAAATCAGTGACATGTTTGATTTTGATCTGAGTGTCAGATCAAAATCGGCAATGCAAGTCTATGGGTCCATGGAAGACATTGGACAGCACTCAGGTGACATCGGAGTGCAGTCTGATTTTCAAGGACTGACTTTTTTTTCTCCACCTCCAAGAAAAAAGGGATCAGACCATTTTTCAGGGAAGGAGAGAGAACGGTCATCTGATCCTTGGCCAGAGAGGAAGTTACAGTCCAGTGTGTGGAGTGACTCACTGTTGGATGACAGCCTTAATTGTATGAATGTGCATTCAGAAACTTCTCTCAGTAGGACTGACCACTGGACTTATGTTACATCAATGTCCGATTGAAGGAAATGATTGGCCTGAAACGCGTCACTGTTGGGTTCCATGAGGATTGTTTCTATCAAGATTAAAGCAGGAGTTTTGCATACTTCCAGATGCTGGCTTATCTCTTTGAATAATTTTATGTTTTTTAAGGTTTATTGTTTTTTCTTAAATATTTGTAAGGCAAATTTCTAAAGACTTACATCATCTCTGTTTGATTCTTTGCTTGAGAAATTACGTTTCTTTAAATCTTTAAACCAATTTATTTCCCTTTGGAATTAGAGAAAACGTCTTACAAATTGTTTCACTTTTTGGCCTGAAAAATGTCTTAACCCCGCTAGACTGTGACACGTAGGGTATGGTATTTCTAGGTGATAGGACAATAATTAGAATTTAACCCCATCACTCCCACTTTGCGGCTCATTTCCAAGAAGCTTGATTGATATAATCTCTTGTCTCTGAACATGTCTGCATTATTGGGAGGGGTCAAAGAGTAATTATTCCCCTCACTGCCCAGGAGAGCATTCGGTGGGATGTAATTAACCTCCCGTCTGCCCCACATTGATGACGGACCATGCTCGGTAGATAATTAACCCCTACTCTGAGGTCACACCAGTCTTGCATAAATTCATATTGAAAGTCTCAGTTCATTGCTTTAAACTCTTGCACTTTTCTATCGGGATCACTTCTATTGTCTTGTGCAAGTCAGTCATGTCACATCCAACTTACCGCCGTCTCGTTTTGGACTTATATGAGGACAGAACAGTAAAGACAAGAGTGAATCATAATATATGGATGTATAAAGAAGTGTCCTGATCACTTTGATCTGATCTGTTCATTCCTGTCTGTTCTGACATATTTGACACTTTTAGGTTTTACTTCTTATAAGCACTGAAAAAAGTTCATGGCAAAATCCCATAATTATCTGATCTTTGCATGAACTTTTTTCAGTGCTTTTAGCATTTAAATACCAAATATGTCATTATCACGGATATATTATATATTATAAGCACGTCTTTGGAATAGATTATCAATACAGATAAGTCCAACTTTATTAAACCCTTTGCAAATGCCTTAACAACACTCATTACAGCCACACATAAAGCATAAATATTTTCCGATCTGCAGAATCTTTAAAAAAAATTATTTTTTAAAACTGATCATCCAGGAGGAAAGGCAACTTAGTACACAACTTTTTGGTTTTTGGTTGGCTATGATCAAAACCTAAAACAATGTACATATTTAGCCCTATAGACAAGCTATTCTGTTTCATGTTGTTCCATTTTCATCATGATATCAGTCTGTAAACTGCTGGAGTAGTAGAAACAGCTGCAGGCTTATGCTGGGGGAAATGTGCTGAATAGATAGAAAATGTTGCTGTGTTAAAGAAGTTGTCCAGGCTTGACGCCCAAGTCTACAGTCATCCTATGTGACTGGAGACTTGTGAATCTATTGTGCATGGTGTCAGGATTCTCTGGAGCCGGGAGCGGGTGATCATGTGACCACAAGTATGCAATTTACATTCTTCTGGCCCTATTCCAACTACAGGTATCCCACCTTGTTCAGTTTACTTGTATTGAGTGAGGCTGCACATGTCTAGTTGGCATTTGACCACATCTATGTTTTTGCATACTTGCAGTCACACATCTGCACGCCCAGGCACCAAAGAATCCTGGCCTTGCACACTGTGAGGATACATAAATCTGAAATCACATAGACTGACTGCAGACTTGAACCTTAAGCTCAGAAAACCCTGTTAACTTTTAAGGCTTCCATACTCATTAACCTACAATCAGCCGAATCCGCCGATTTTGGAGAAATCGGCCAACAGTTAATATTTATGGGGCTTCACGACTTTCCGACATTGGATTTCCAATGGTCGATACTTGCTTCTTGTGGAAATTACCTGCTGCCAGAGGAGTTTGACAGGGTCTATCTCATAGAGTCCACCAAAATGCTCAGTAGAGTCGAGTGCTTTTGTGTACGGGTGAGTGAGGGGCAATAGCTGTTGGCTAAACATTCCTGGGGTCTCTAGAATTTGATAAAGAAGACCTGCCACTTGACATAAAAATGAAAATTTTAAATTTCTGTAAATTCAGCTGTTTTCTTGAATCTACAGTTGCTTTTCTTCTGTCCTTGACTCATAGTTCAAAAGATTATGCCCTCTATTTCTTGTATTTAAATCTAGTCTGTTAGCCAAGGGGGTGTTATCCTCAACCTTATGGGAGTCTTGTTGAGGACTTGTATATACTTACTGGAAATACAGGGAAGAAAGAGCCATATCTGAGGAGCAGAGAGGCGCAGGAACAAAGAAACACTCAATTCAGGAGAACAGAGACATTTACACCAGACAAAAACATTTACATGTTTATGCCAAGTGACAAGTCTTCTTTAAGTTGTGCACGTTCTCTAGACTGCTCCCTTTGACCTCTAAGTTTTGTTTGTGTCAGTTCTCTCCTGCTTCCCTCATGCTGTTAATGATGAATATAATGGTTGCCTTATATCTTATCTAAAACAGATTATTCTCCCATGTCTGAGTGCTAAAGATTTTGCTGAAAGCTGAAATTTGCAACATCAAGAACCTCATATTGGAGCACCAACAGGAGTATGATCTTCATTACAATGTCTTCTTTCTATCTTTCTTTTTTTAAAAGTGGGATCCTAGGGTCATATATTTTAGCACAAAGGACACTAAAGGAAATATATTATAAGTGATTCTGTAGTCGCTATATCCCCAGTAGACACAATATTATATCATCCCATGAGTAAAGCAAAAGTAAAAAAAGTTATGTGCGTTTTGCCTTATACCCTTGAAGTTCTTTATCCTTACTTGGATGGGATGACTCACATAGGATCTAGTTGTCCATCACTCACATATACAGTATATGTGGTGTGGTGGAACGGCAAACTCGAATCTCCGGGCTGTAGACACTCTTTAAATCTCTCGCTCGTTTATTAAAGTATGGCTTAAACTAATATAAAGTTAATCAAAACAAACAGGGCCTTTCAGGCATAACGAGACAGCAAAAGAAAATGTATAGTACAGTCCATACATCTGCGGGAATCCCCCCACTCAGGATACAACTGGGTTCAGTACAGTTGAAAAGATCACTTCTCTGGAGATGTCGCCTCCAGACCCACTGAACACCTAATGACTCAAAAGCCTGGCTATTTATATCCCAGACCACACCTTGGGGAGAAAATATGGTGAACAACCTCCCACCCGCTCTTTGGTTGTTCACATAAAATCCAGCCCTTAAAATGGGCGATTAACCCCTCTCAGCATTTAGTGTGCTGGAGCAAATTTCCAGATTTCAAATCACTGAAGCTTATAGCCTCAGTGAAACATATCTCCCCTCTAGTACTTTGCCAATGACTTTGTCACGCCAAGAAAAATATTTTTTTAGGTCATTTACATGTGGACCCATTTCAAAACAATTTTAGATGGTTGGCTAAAGCATCAGGCAAATAAAAAAGACCATAAATAAAAATGCATATAGTACTGTGCAAAAGTTTTAAGCAGGTGTGGAAAAAATACTGCAAGGTAATAATGTTTTAAAAATAGAATTGTTAATAGTATATTTCTCCCAATTAACAAAATGCAAAGTGAATGAACAAGAGAGAAATATAAATAATCAATATTTGGTGTGAACAGACCACCCTTTCTTTGCCTTCAGAAGAGCCTCAAATCGTCTAGGCACATTTGCACACAGGTTTTGAAGGAACTTAGCAGGGAGGTTGTTCCAAACACTGTGGAGATCTAACTTGTGGATGTAGGCTTGCACAAATCCTTCTGCCTCTTCATATAATCCCAGACAGACTCAATGATATCTAAACAAGTACTGTGTATACAGTAATAGGAATCTCTAATAGTGCTTGCTTTTCCAGACTCAGTGGTCAATTGATCGATGGGTATAGGGAGAGAGCAGGAGTTGCTGGGTCTTAGGATCATCGGTCACCTGTGGTATGCAGCCAGGAGGCATAATTTCTACTGTAACTGGGACTAATACATCAGCCCCGGTTAAAGGGGAAATATAGTAAAAAAAAGTATTTAAAAGTTGAAATTTGACCCAAAGTCTTTTATGACCTTATGTGGTGCATAATATGTGAAAAAGTGAAAAATATATAAGTAAAAAGAAATAAATTCAAAAATCCACTGCTAATACAAATCACTGCTACTAGCTCTGCCACTTTGAAAAAAAAATGTGTTTGACATATCAAAGTAATTGTTATGGAAAGGGGAACACAATTTCAAATGTTTTTCAGTGGTCCTTTGTGGTTATAAAACACAGACACATATTTCAGCTTAGAAAAGTCAGAAACTAGTGGGACCAATTTAGACTCATGAATAGAGTTGAGCGATACTTTCCGATATCCTAAAGTATCGGAATCGGAATGGTATCGCCGATATCACTAAAAAATCGGCGATACCCGATACTGATACCGGAAGTCCCATGTAAGTCTATGGGAACAAAATATCGCAACTAAAAAAACCCCATTCTTTCCTTGTAAACAGTAAATATACACACATAGAATACATATATATATATATATACATGTCATTGTGACATATATATATACATATATGTATAGTTTATACACTTCTACATAGTAAAATATCCTTTGATTCAATTGCCGGGTAAAGCCGGCTTCAGTGAAAAGACAGAAGCACCCGACATGAAATGACACTTGGTGTACATAGGGTTAACCATGTCTTTTCATGTCGTTTGCTATCTGATTTGCACAAACAATTAAATCAGACTATGTGTGCAAAATTTCACACCTGTAGGGGTTAATTAAAGGTGTAAATTCGTTGTAAAAAAAACGGACTTTTTTGCTACGAATTTACACCTTTAATTAACCCCTACAGGTGTGAAATTTTGCACACATAGTCTGATTTAATTGTTTGTGCAAATTAGATAGCAAAGGACATGAAAAGACATGGTTAACCCTATGTACACCAAGTGTCATTTCATGTCGGGTTCTGCATTTTCACAAAAGCCGGCAATTGAATTAGCGGCTACTATACTATGTAGAAGTGTATGAACTACAAATATAAATATATATATATATGTGTCACAAATTCAATGACATGTATATATATATATATGAGGTGTAAAATTGCTGAAAAAAAATGCGTGGGCTCCCGCCCTATTTTCGCAACCAGACAGACAAAGCCAGTGAGTGGGGGCAGATAATAATAGCCCAGAGAGGGACCATTATTTTTGCCCCCCCCCGGCTACTAACATCTGCCCCCAGACACCCCAGAAAGGGCAAATCTCTAATTAGATTTGCCCTTTCTGGCACTTTGCCCGTCTATTCCCATTGCCCTGTAGCGGTGGCGAATGGGTTAATAAGGGGTTAAAATGACCTTGCAATTGAAAGGTCACTTTAAGCCAGGTTAATAATTGAGAGCTGTCAATTAGACAACTATCAATTATTAATCCTATTGTATGAAAGAAAAATCAAACACACACACTTTAATAAAAAAGAAGTTTAATGAAATAATCACACAGTTTTTGACCATATTTTATTTACCTGCTAAAACCATTTCCTGTAATAAAAATAAAATAAAAAAGCAAAATTATTCTTACCTATCCCATGCACAGTCAGGTCCCACGGTGAAATCCTTCAGAAAGGGTTAATGTTTACTGCAGGGACCGCAGCTAATGCTGCAGCCTCACAGTAAACCCCAAATGAATGAGTTCCTCTCCTGCCTGACAGGAGAGTAAAGGCTGGGTGTCACATAACGATACACCAGCGATCCCGACAACGATATGCACTTGTCAGGATCGCTGGTGTATCGCTACATGATCGCTGCTGAGCTGCCAAACAGGCAGCTCAGGCAGCGATCTGGGACAGCGACACTGCGGGTAACATCGCTTAAGGGCCCGTCTCACATAGCGATATCGCTACCGAGATCGCTACTGAGTCACTAGTTTTGTGACGCAGCAGCGAGCTCACCAGCGATATCGCTGTGTGTGACATTCAGCGACGATCAGCCCCCCTGCCGGGTATCGCTGATCGTCGCAGAAATGTCAGGACCTTTTTTTGATCGCTGGTTTCCCTCTGACAGGCACGCATCGCTGCGTGTGACAGGCGGGAGACCAGCGATCCGCTGGTAACCAAGGTACACAGCGGGTTTCCAGGCACCGCGCAGCGCTTGGAAACCCGCTGTGTACCTTGGATACCAGCTCCCTGCATCAGGGCGCTGGTATCCAAGGTACACAGCGGGTTTCTAGGCACAGCCCCGCGCCTGGAAACCCGCTGTGTACCTTGGTTACCAGCGGATCGCTGGTCTCCCGCCTGTCACACGCAGCGATGTGTGCCTGTCAGCGGGAAACCAGCGATCAAAAAAAGGTCCTGACATTTCAGCGACGATCAGCGATACCCGGCAGGGGGGCTGATCGTCGCTGAATGTCACACACAGCGATATCGCTGGTGAGCTCGCTGCTGCGTCACAAAACTAGTGACTCAGCAGCGATCTCGGTAGCGATATCGCTATGTGAGACGGGCCCTTAAGTGGAAAGCTTAATTGATTGCTTTCCACTTTCACTTCAGGTCAGCCAGGGACACAATCAGTGACGTCAGAGGGAACTGATTAACAAAAATAGGGGTTCCTTCGAAAAAAAAATGGCGTGGGGTCCCCCCTATTTTTGTTAACCAGCCAGATGAAGCAGACCGCTGAGGCCTGGATTTTCAGGCTGTTAAGGAGCCAAGATCCATGGACCTTGCCAGCCTGATAATACTAGGCCACAGCAGTCTGCATATCTTGGCTGATTAACAAAAATAGGGGATCCCCTCGAAAAAAATTGGCGTGGGGTCCCCCCTATTTTTGTTAACCAGCCAGATGAAGCAGACCGCTGAGGCCTGGATTTTCAGGCTGTTAAGGAGCCAAGATCCATGGACCTTGCCAGCCTGATAATACCAGGCCACAGCAGTCTGCATATCTTGGCTGATTAACAAAAATAGGGGATCCCCTCGAAAAAAATTGGCGTGGGGTCCCCCCTATTTTTGTTAACCAGCCAGATGAAGCAGACCGCTGAGGCCTGGATTTTCAGGCTGTTAAGGAGCCAAGATCCATGGACCTTGCCAGCCTGATAATACCAGGCCACAGCAGTCTGCATATCTTGGCTGATTAACAAAAATAGGGGATCCCTCGAAAAAAATTGGCGTGGGGTCCCCCTATTTTTGTTAACCAGCCAGATGAAGCAGACCGCTGAGGCCTGGTTTTTCAGGCTGGTAAGGATCCAATATCCATGGACCTTGCAAGCCTGATAATACCAGGCCACAGCAGTCTGCTTAGCTTGGCTGGTTAACAAAAATAGGGGATCCCCTCGAAAAAAAAACGGCGTGGGGATCCCCCCTATTTTTGTTAACCAGCCAAGTAAAATGCAGACTGCTGCGGCCTGGTATTAAAAGACTGTCAAGGCCCATGGATTTTGGCCCTCAACAGCCTGATAATACCAGGCTACAGCAGCCCCACATTTGGCCCATCAAAAGATGTGCCAATTGTGGCACTTTACCCGGCTCTTCCCACTTGCCCTGTAGCGGTGGCAAGCGGGGTAATAAGGGGTTATTGTCACCGTTGATTGCACGGTGACAATAAGCCCGGTTAATAATGGAGAGGTGTCAATAAGACACCGATCCATTATTAATCCCAAAGTTATTAAATGTATAAAAAAAGACAAAGCAAGAAAAAAGTATTTTAATGAAATAAAAGAGACAACACAGTTTTCATTTCTTTTATTACACTCTCATTCCTGCGACGCCATCGATCTCCTGTAAAAAAATAAAAAAAACAAACCAACAGTATACCACCTGTCCGACGCAGTCCATAACGACAGTCCCACGACGATCCAGCTCTGCTTCATCGCAATGACAGGCAGAGCCTGTCATCGCGACGCAGCACAGCTGATTACCTGCTTCCCCGGCGGTGACGTCATCGGACTGACTGCTTTACGGCCGGGATTACCCAGCAGTCACTGCAGTTATCGCGAGAAACTGCATGTGACCGCCGGGGAAAGAAGATGGCGGCCATGAAGCAGTCCGGGATGTGACCGCCGGAGATCTTCTGCCGGGTAAGTGCCGCTGACTCCTGACAGACCCGACCGACGGACACTGACAGTGACAGTGACAATCCCGATTCCGGTATCCGATAAGACGAAAATATCGGAACTCGGAATCGGAATTCCGATACAGCCAATATCGGCCGATACCCGATATTTGCAGTATCGGAATGCTCAACACTACTCATGAAATATTTAGAGAAGTCTGGCCACAAGTGGTTTTCATTGAACAATTATATCTTTCGGCATGGAAGCCAGGAAAAAGTGACTCAACTATGCATGAAAACATAGGACCTGGAGTGCAGAAAAGCAGGCAGAAGGTGCTCTGTACTGATGGGTCAAAATTTGAAATGTTTGGCTGTAAAAGAAGTCAGATTGTTTGCTCAATGGTGTCTGCAGGCAACAGTGAAGCATGGTAGATGTTCCTTGGAAGTTTGAGGCTGCAGTTCAGCAAATGGAGTTGGGGATTTGGTTAGAATTAATGATGTCCTCAAAGCTGAGAGATACAGATACTTATCCATCATGCAACACCATCAAGGAGGCATCTGATTGGCTCCAAATTTAGTCTTCAGCCGGACAAGACCCCAAACATGCAGCCAATATCAATAAGAGCTGCTTTTAGAATCAGAAAAGTATCTCTGATTTTAATGGTCAAGCTCTCCGTGAACATAGGGTTCATATCTCATTTTTCTCATTTTCCTGGGAAGGGCAATGGCTCCATAAAAAATTTGCTTTCCTCGTGAAGGACTACCCTTTGGATAACGCTGGTTTTCTACCTAATGTGATATGAACATCAGATTGTCTATACATATTATTTTCCATCCAGGGTATATCATTTCTCTTTCGTAAAACCATTGTACATTTGCAGAAAATATACGAACATATAGTCACATTTAGGTACGACGTATATGTATGTGTCATTTTCCATGCATTGTTGCGTTCTTTGTATTGTCTCACTTTGTATTCTTACATGTCAACCCCTTTACATAAGTAGACCGCTCTTCTCTACCAGAAGCACATCGGGATCATTGTCTTGCTAACATTACCTGCCTACACAGGATCTCAGCTGCTTAGAATCCCGCATCCAGAAACAATCACAAGCTCTCTTATTCCTTCCATAGGTCATTGTGTATGATTTCTGTTTACCCAGCTCTTTTGTACAGCGCTGTTCAATACACTGGGGGGCTATTAATAAGTTACAGTACAACAACGGTGGCAAACACGAGCTCCCAAAGAGCTCATACATGTCTATTATACCTTTTTCATTGGGTTTTTATTTTATTCAAATATTAGAAAATACAAAAAAAGTGAAGTTTATTAGTTTTCAAAAAAAAAAACGTAATTAAAAGAATAGTCCTGATTTCTTATCCTATATCGGCACTCTTTCCTTTGCACTTTCAAGGTCACTTTTATACCAATCATACACCTGCTATTAAAATTTGACACCTTTACCTAATGTCAATCTATCACACAGGCATCATTAATTGAAGGATGTATCAAAAATTCTAACAAGGTACTCCAGCACAATACCAGGTGTATGCCATGTGGTGCCCCTTACAAATTAGTGTATATGGACTGAGCCTTATTGCTAATGTTCACTTGAACTGTTGATGCTAACTGGAAAATGGCACCAAGTTAATGTGTTTCACTTTTTTGTTATTTTTTTTTACAAGCACTGTGCCTTTAAAGCAGTTGTCTACTACTTGTACAACCCCTTCTCAAGTACTATGTTTCCCCCACCAGTGAAATATTAACACCTATACTCACCTCTGGTGCTGGCATTGTGCCAGCGGTGTTGGCATTGGCCCTCCCGGGGATTGCATGACATTGGTATGCCATGCAATCCCTGTGGCCAATCAGTGCTGGCTTCACTTGCTTGTCCTCCAAACAAATCAAACATCTGGAGGAAGTGAAAACGGCAGGTCTTCTCTTATTTCCTCTAGATGTCAATTACATTCGAAGGAGATGAGAGTGAAGACAGCACTAATTAGCCACAGGGATCCCATGACATTGGTAGAGAGCTATTATTCAGGGGAGCCAGTGCTGACACCACTGGAGCGGCGCCAGCACCAGAGGTAAGTATAATGTTATTATTTTAATTGGGGGATACTTAGGGATTTAGAAGGGGTTGTACGAATAGTGGACAGCCTATTTAAGGAGAAAGTTACCATGAGCAGCATAAAACAAACATTAGCTGCATTTTTGCAGCTAGGTATGTATTACTTTGAAATGCTGCAGTATTTCAGAGAACATATACTTTGAAGAGACGGTATCTCAGATGACTAGTCCAAGGCAGATCTCTGGCGTCCTCTAGACACCCTGATCCCCATGACTGACATGACTCTCCTTATGTGTGTGTAGAGGAAGAGACTTGTCAGTCTAAGGGGCTCAGTTGAGAGAAGCAAGCCAGGACCTACCTTGGACTAGTTATCTGTGACACATTCATTATGGCTAGTTTCACACTAGCGTATGGCCGAGCTGCAGAGGGATGCGGACATCCTCCGTGAAGCTCCGCCCGCCGACGCACCTCCTCTGGTCAGCTCCGCCTATGTCTGCATGCGGCCTGCATTCGGCCTGCATACCTATATTTAACACTAGGTATGCAGGCCGTGAAGATGTATGCAGATGCCGCCGCATGCGTTGTTTTGACGGTGCGGCGACCTGCGCCGAACGCAACATGATGCATTTTGTTGCAGTCACCGCACTGTCAAAATGACACATGCGGCGGCATCTGCATACATCTTCACGACCTGCGTACCTAATGTTAAATATAGGTACGCAGGCCACATGCAGGACGCATGCAGACATAGGCGGAGCTGACCGGAGGATGTGCGGCGGTGGGCGGAGCTTCACAGAGGATGTCTGCATCCCTCCACAGCTCGGCCATATGCTAGTGTGAAACTGGCCTAAGACTGGCGTTGTACATGCCGATCTCAATGAAGAGGCATGGTGGAGTAAGATGTACCGACATACCATTTAATGAATCAAACGTATCTTACAAGTCCATGTGTGGATTTCTGCTCTTCTTTATCTGTATAACACATAAACAGAAGCAGCAGAGGTATGGAGGAAATTATACAATACTACTGAGCTGCACAGCTGTGATTCCAGCTCTGGAGTGAAATATAAGGGAGATTGCAGCCCATTTTGCTTTGACCAAAATGGATTTAATTAGTTTTTCAGAGTGGATGGTGAGTTCAGGAGTAGAGTTGAGCGATACTTTCCGATATCCTAAAGTATCGGAATCGGAATGGTATCGCCGATATCACTAAAATATCGGCGATACCCGATACCGATACCGGAAGTCCCATGTAAGTCTATGGGAACAAATATCGCAACTAAAAAAAACCCATTCTTTCCTTGTAAACACTAAATATACACACATAGAATACATATATATATATATACATGTCATTGTGACATATATATATACATATATGTATAGTTTATACACTTCTACATAGTAAAATATCCTCTCATTCAATTGCCGGGTAAAGCCGGCTTCAGTGAAAAGACAGAAGCACCCGACATGAAATGACACTTGGTGTACATAGGGTTAACCATGTCTTTTCATGTCGTTTGCTATCTGATTTGCACAAACAATTAAATCAGACTATGTGTGCAAAATTTCACACCTGTAGGGGTTAATTAAAGGTGTAAATTCGTTGTAAAAAAAACGGACTTTTTTTGCTACGAATTTACACCTTTAATTAACCCCTACAGGTGTGAAATTTTGCACACATAGTCTGATTTAATTGTTTGTGCAAATTAGGCTGGAGTCACACACAACCACAAAAAATCGGTCCGTTTTAGACGGTCGACAATCGGATCAAAATAAAAACATCACACATCCTTCTGGCATCCGATTTTCCTTCAAAGATGCGATTTAATCGCATGTGTGTGTACCTTGTAACATCCGATTTTCATCCGACTTGCGAGATTTTCTCGCAGGCTTGCAAAACTGACATATAATGGATCCAAAAGAATAGTATTTAAATGCCAAAAGAAAGAATAGATATATACACATATATATATATATATATATATATATGTCATTGTGACATATATATATATACATATATTTATAGTTCTTACACTTCTACATACTGTTATAGCCGCTAATTCAATTGCCGGCTTCAGTGAAATCACAGAAGCCGACATGAAATGATACATTGTTTCCACACATTTAACCATGTAATTTCATGTATTTTTATATATGTTTGAAACATACAATTACATGAGTATATGTGTGCTAAATTTCAGACATGTAGGGGTTAATTAAAGGTGTAAATTCGTTAAAAAAATATGCGTGGGCTCCCGCTGTATTTTCTCCACCAGACAGACAAAGCAAGCGAGTGGGGGCAGATAATAATAGCCTAGGGAGGGTACATTTTTTTTGTGCCCCCCCTGGCTACTAACATCTGCCCCCAGACACCCCAGAAAGGGCAAATCTATAATTAGATTCGTCCTTTCTGGCACTTTGCCCGTCTATTCCCATTGCCCTGTAGCGGTGGCGAATGGGTTAATAAGGGGTTAAAATGACCTTGCAATTGAAAGGTCACTTTAAGCCAGGTTAATAATTGATAGCTGTCAATTAGGCAACTATCAATTATTAATCCTATTGTATGAAAGAAAAATCAAACACACACACTTTAATAAAAAATAAGTTTAATTAAATAATCACACAGTTTTTGACCATATTTTATTTTCCTGCTAAAACCATTTCCTGTAATAAAAATAAAATAAAAAAGCAAAATTATACTTACCAATCCGATGTACAGTCAGGTCCCACGGTGTAATCCATCAGAAAGGGTTAACAGGTTACAGGTCGCAGAGAGCTAATAATGCTGTCTCAGACCTGTATTCCCCTGAATGAATAACTTCCTCTCCCAGCGAAAGTAGAGGAATAGATTCATGAATGGAGCTTAATTGATTTCTTGCCAATTTAACTGTAGTGACCTGACCTAAAGGGAAAGTGGACACAATCAATTAAGCTTCATTCATGAAACACATCCTCTCCTGTCGCCAGGAGAGGAACTTATTCATTCATGAGCTTTGAGCTGAGCATGCAGGATTACTTGCACTGCTTGGCTCAAAGCTAGTTAACCCTTTGTGAAGGATTACAGCGTGGGACGTGACAGATCGGCGGAATAGGTAAGAATAATGTTGTTTTATTTCTTTTTCTTTATTTTAGGAGATCAATGGCTTCGCACGGATTTAGTGTAAAATAAAATATGGTCAAAAAAATGTGTTTTTATTTCATTAAAATTATTTATTCTTAAAGTGTGTGTGTTTTTTTATTTACTTCAATAGGATTAATAATTGATAGTTGTCTAATTGACAGCTATCAATCATTAACCTGCCTTAAGGTCACCTTTCAATTGCAAGGTGACAGTAAGGTGAGATTAACCCATTCGCCACCGCTACAGGGCAATGGGAATAGACGGGCAAAGTGCCAGAAAGGGCGAATCTAATTATAGATTTGCCCTTTCTGGGGTGTCTGGGGGCAGATGTTAGTAGCCAGGGGGGGCACAAAAAAATGCACCCTCCCTGGGCTATTATTATCTGCCCCCACTCGCTTTGCTTTGTCTGTCTGGTGGAGAAAATACAGCGGGAGCCCACGCATTTTTTTTCAACGAAATTACACCTTTAATTAACCCCTACATGTCTGAAATTTTGCACAAATACACTCATGTAATTGTATGTTTCAAACATATATAAAAATACATGAAATTACATGGTTAAATGTGTGGAAACAATGTATCATTTCATGTCGGCTTCTGTGATTTCACAAAACCCGGCAATTGAATTAGCGGCTATTACAGTATGTAGAAGTCTAGGAACTATAAATATATGTATATATACATGTCACAATGACATGTATATATATATGTATGTGTTCTATGTGTATATATCTATTCTTTCTAGTCTTTATTAAAGCTGTCAGTGTGATTTTACAGTATAGGCGGGGATGAATTGCCGGCTTTTCTAAAGGACACCGATGCGATTTCATTGCAAGTCACACAGTGTGGTCCGTTTGTAATCAGATTTTTCATCGCTCCCATAGACTTGCATTGGCGATTGTCGACCGACAATCGGTGACAATCGCAGCATGCTGCGATTGTACACGGACGTTTAAAACGGACCACAAAAAATCTGATACTGGGAGCTGCTCCATAGATTAACATAGGTCCGACTGCAATGCGATATTTAATCGCATTGCAGTCGTCCGATTTTGTCGCCAGTGTGACTCCGGCCTTAGATAGCAAAGGACATGAAAAGACATGGTTAACCCTATGTACACCAAGTGTCATTTCATGTCACCCGACATGAAATGACACTTGGTGTACATAGGGTTAACCATGTCTTTTCATGTCCTTTGCTATCTAATTTGCACAAACAATTAAATCAGACTATGTGTGCAAAATTTCACACCTGTAGGGGTTAATTAAAGGTGTAAATTCGTTGTAAAAAAAACGGACTTTTTTGCTACGAATTTACACCTTTAATTAACCCCTACAGGTGTGAAATTTTGCACACATAGTCTGATTTAATTGTTTGTGCAAATTAGATAGCAAAGGACATGAAAAGACATGGTTAACCCTATGTACACCAAGTGTCATTTCATGTCGGGTTCTGCATTTTCACAAAAGCCGGCAATTGAATTAGCGGCTATTATACTATGTAGAAGTGTATGAACTACAAATATAAATATATATATATATGTGTCACAAATTCAATGACATGTATATATATATATGAGGTGTAAAATTGCTGAAAAAAAATGCGTGGGCTCCCGCCCTATTTTCGCAACCAGACAGACAAAGCCAGTGAGTGGGGGCAGATAATAATAGCCCAGAGAGGGACCATTATTTTTGCCCCCCCGGCTACTAACATCTGCCCCCAGACACCCCAGGAAAGACAAATCTATAATTAGATTCGCCCTTTCTGGCACTTTGCCCGTCTATTCCCATTGCCCTGTAGCGGTGGCGAATGGGTTAATATGGGGTTAAAGCCACCTTGCTATTGAAAGGTGACCTTAAGCCAGGTTAATAATTGAGAGCTGTCAATTAGACAACTATCAATTATTAATCCTATTGCATGAAATAAAATAAAACACACACACTTTAATTAAAAATCATTTTAATGAAATAAAGACACATGTTTTTGACCATCTTTTATTTTACTGCAAAAACCATTTCCTGTAATAAAAATAAAATAAAAAGCAAAATTATTCTTACCTATCCCATGCACAGTCAGGTCCCACGGTGTAATCCTTCAGAAAGGGTTAATGTTTACTGCAGGGACCGCAGCTAATGCTGCAGCCTCACAGTAAACCCAAATGAATGAGTTCCTCTCCTGCCTGACAGGAGAGTAAAGGCTGGGTGTCACATAACGATACACCAGCGATCCCGACAACGATATGCACTTGTCAGGATCGCTGGTGTATCGCTACATGATCGCTGCTGAGCTGCCAAACAGGCATCTCAGGCAGCGATCTGGGACAGCGACACTGCGGGTAACATCGCTTAAGGGCCCGTCTCACATAGTGATATCGCTACCGAGATCGCTGCTGAGTCACTAGTTTTGTGACGCAGCAGCGAGCTCACCAGCGATATCGCTGTGTGTGACATTCAGCGACGATCAGCCCCCTGCCGGGTATCGCTGATCGTCGCAGAAATGTCAGGACCTTTTTTTGATCGCTGGTTTCCCTCTGACAGGCACGCATCGCTGCGTGTGACAGGCGGGAGACCAGCGATCCGCTGGTAACCAAGGTACACAGCGGGTTTCCAGGCACCGCGCAGCGCTTGGAAACCCGCTGTGTACCTTGGATACCAGCTCCCTGCATCAGGGCGCTGGTATCCAAGGTACACAGCGGGTTTCTAGGCACAGCCCCGCGCCTGGAAACCCGCTGTGTACCTTGGTTACCAGCGGATCGCTGGTCTCCCGCCTGTCACACGCAGCGATGTGTGCCTGTCAGCGGGAAACCAGCGATCAAAGGTCCTGACATTTCAGCGACGATCAGCGATACCCGGCAGGGGGGCTGATCGTCGCTGAATGTCACACACAGCGATATCGCTGGTGAGCTTGCTGCTGCGTCACAAAACTAGTGACTCAGCAGCGATCTCGGTAGCGATATCGCTATGTGAGACGGGCCCTTAAGTGGAAAGCTTAATTGATTGCTTTCCACTTTCACTTCAGGTCAGCCAGGGACACAATCAGTGACGTCAGAGGGAACTGATTAACAAAAATAGGGGTTCCCTTCGAAAAAAAAATGGCGTGGGGTCCCCCTATTTTTGTTAACCAGCCAGATGAAGCAGACCGCTGAGGCCTGGATTTTCAGGCTGTTAAGGAGCCAAGATCCATGGACCTTGCCAGCCTGATAATACCAGGCCACAGCAGTCTGTATATCTTGGCTGATTAACAAAAATAGGGGATCCCCTCGAAAAAAGTTGGCGTGGGGTCCCCCCTATTTTTGTTAACCAGCCAGATGAAGAAAACCGCTGAGGCCTGGATTTTCAGGCTTTAAGGAGCCAAGATCCATGGACCTTGCCAGCCTGATAATACCAGGCCACAGCAGTCTGTATATCTTGGCTGATTAACAAAAATAGGGGATCCCCTCGAAAAAAATTGGCGTGGGGTCCCCCCTATTTTTGTTAACCAGCCAGATGAAGAAAACCGCTGAGGCCTGGATTTTCAGGCTGTTAAGGAGCCAAGATCCATGGACCTTGCCAGCCTGATAATACTAGGCCACAGCAGTCTGCATATCTTGGCTGATTAACAAAAATAGGGGATCCCCTCGAAAAAAATTGGCGTGGGGTCCCCCCTATTTTTGTTAACCAGCCAGATGAAGCAGACCGCTGAGGCCTGGATTTTCAGGCTGTTAAGGAGCCAAGATCCATGGACCTTGCCAGCCTGATAATACCAGGCCACAGCAGTCTGCATATCTTGGCTGATTAACAAAAATAGGGGATCCCCTCGAAAAAAATTGGCGTGGGGTCCCCCCTATTTTTGTTAACCAGCCAGATGAAGCAGACCGCTGAGGCCTGGTTTTTCAGGCTGGTAAGGATCCAATATCCATGGACCTTGCAAGCCTGATAATACCAGGCCACAGCAGTCTGCTTAGCTTGGCTGGTTAACAAAAATAGGGGATCCCCTCGAAAAAAAAACGGCGTGGGGATCCCCCCTATTTTTGTTAACCAGCCAAGTAAAATGCAGACTGCTGCGGCCTGGTATTAAAAGACTGTCAAGGCCCATGGATTTTGGCCCTCAACAGCCTGATAATACCAGGCTACAGCAGCCCCACATTTGGCGCATCAAAAGATGTGCCAATTGTGGCACTTTACCCGGCTCTTCCCACTTGCCCTGTAGCGGTGGCAAGCGGGGTAATAAGGGGTTATTGTCACCGTTGATTGCACGGTGACAATAAGCCCGGTTAATAATGGAGAGGCGTCAATAAGACACCGATCCATTATTAATCCCAAAGTTATTAAATGTATAAAAAAAAGACACAGCAAGAAAAAAGTCTTTTAATGAAATAAAAGAGACAACACAGTTTTCATTTCTTTTATTACTCTCTCATTCCTGCGACGCCATCGATCTCCTGTAAAAAAAGAAAAAAAACAAACCAACAGTATACCACCTGTCCGACGCAGTCCATAACGATAGTCCCACGACGATCCAGCTCTGCTACATCGCAATGACAGGCAGAGCCTGTCATTGCAACGCAGCACAGCTGATTACCTGCTTCCCCGGCGGTGACGTCATCGGACTGACTGCTTTACGGCCGCGATTACCCAGCAGTCACTGCAGTTATCGCGAGAAACTGCATGTGACCGCCGGGGAAAGAAGATGGCGGCCATGAAGCAGTGCAGGACGTGACCGCCGGAGATCTTCTGCCGGGTAAGTGCCGCTGACTCCTGACAGACCCGACCGACGGACACTGACAGTGACAGTGACAATCCCGATTCCGGTATCCGATAAGACGAAAATATCGGAACTCGGAATCGGAATTCCGATACAGCTAATATCGGCCGATACCCGATATTTGCAGTATCGGAATGCTCAACACTATTCAGGAGGCAAGAAGCGGTTCATAAGTGGAGAAAGAAATAGATTTCTCTAATAGGACATTTTACAAAGATTCTTACATTTACTTGTACTATTAATAAATACAAAGTTAGTTGACATTACAGAGCTCATTAATGTAATGTATGGCAGTACGCAATATTTATTGAAATCAGTGGACTGTTCGTGTAGCATATTTTTAGTAGGGGCGAAATAAAGTTCTTAGTAAGGGAGTTTACAAATAGTTAATAATCTTTATTTTAATAATCTTTATTTTTTTTATTTTTATATAGCGCTAACATATTCCGCAGCGCTTTACAGTTTTGCACACATTACCGTCACTGTCCCCAATGGGGCTCACAATCTAGATTCCCTATCAGTATGTTTTTTTTTGGAGTGTGGGAGGAAACCGGAGTACCCAGAGGAAACCCACGCAAACACGGGGAGAACATACAAATAGTTCTCAAATATTAGTCATAGAAAACTGTTTACAGATACTTTCTCCTGTTTCATGTGATCATGTGGGGTTAGTCTGTAATAGGATGAGTCTATGAAACCACAAGTCAGTACAAGTTTATTGTTGAGTGACCACCAAGCATCAGGGACAAGGACACTAGACTTCTTAGACATCAAGGACTGGACCTCTAAACTGATACAAAGAACTAGGACACTAAGGGACTGATACATCAAGACTGGTCTTGATGAGGAAATGTGCAGAATTCAGGCACTCCTGATTCATGAAATCATGCTCTTCTTTGTCCCTGCTAGAGTAAAGGGTATGCCACACTAAACAGCGTCGCTAACGAGATCGCTAAAAAACGTCACTATTTAGCGATCCCGTTAGCGACGTTGTTGTGTGCGGCATCTAGCGACGACGTGGCCCCTGCTGAGATCCTGCTGTGATCTCGTTCGTCGCTGACATCGTTCCGGACCCTATTTTTATCGTCGGCGTCCCGCTGGTAAGTATATATCGCTGAGTGTGGCACCTTTTTTTTAGCGATTTAGCGGTATTTTGTACCGCTAAAGTCGTTAAGGAGATCGCTAACCGCGATAGCGTCCTTAACGACATCGCTAAATTTGGCCGCCACTAGCGATATTGAAACGATCCCGCTAGCGATCGCATTAGTATGCGTCGTTATCGTGATCGCTAGCGGGATCGTGTAGTTTGGCAGTACCTTAAGACTTGTGTTGCGAATGCTACCCCTCATCATGAATTCGACAAGCGCCAGGCACCGTCCCGCCCCAGATCAGCCCACTTTGTCAGAGCTAGATGATAATGGTGTGAGAAAGCCAAAAGGTGAAACATTTTAGCCAGCCTTGAGTTGTGACTTATCAAAGCTTTTTATGCCAATTCTGGCGTTAAAGCGTTGGATGAATCGGGCCTTAAAGAAGTTGTCCACTATTTTATCATTAAAACCTATCCTTAGAACGGGTTATCAATGTCTCATCTTTTGAGGTCCAACTTCCTGCACCCCCAATCAGCTGTTATACGTATCAGTTGCCCTCGGCCGGCAGTATTCACTTGCGGAGCTGGCTGTCTTATGATAGCTGCCACATTCTGCTACACATTCACCTCCTATTGATTTGAATGGGAGGCGGATATGTAATACCAAGCTTCGACCACGATCACAAGCTCTGGGTACAGGTGCTTCTCACAAAATTAGATTATCATCAAAAAGTTAATTTATTTCAGTTCTTCAATACAAAAAGTGAAACTCATGTATTATATAGAGTCATTTCAGAGTGATCTATTTCACATGTTTATTTCTGTTAATATTGATGATTATGGCTTACAGCCAATGAAAACCTAAAAGTTATTATCTCAATAAGTTTGAATAATTAGCAAAAACAACGCAAAGGCTTCCTAAGCATTTAAAAAGGTCCTTTAGTTTGTTTCAGTCGTTTCCACAATCATGGGGAAGACTGCTGACCTGACAGATGTTCACAAGGCAGTCATTGACACACTCCACAAGGAGGGTAAGCCACAAAAGGACATTGATAAAGAAGATGGCTGTTCACAGAGTGCTGTATCCAAGCATATTAATGGAAAGTTGAGTGGAAGGAAAAAGTGTGGTAGAAAAAGGAGCACAAGCAACTTGAATAGCTGCAGCCTTGAAAGGATTGTTAAGAAAAGGCCATTCAAAAATTGAGGGAGATTCACAAGGAGTGGACTGCTGCTGGAGTCATTGCTTCAAGAGCAACTGGACTGTTGCTCAGTGGTCCAAGATGTTGTTTTCAGATGAAAGTAAATTTTGCTTTTCATTTGGAAATCAAGGTCCCAGAGTCTGGAGGAAGAGTGGAGAGGCCACAATCCAAGCTGCTTGAGGTCTAGTGTGAAGTTTCCACAGTCAGTGATGGTTTGGGGAGTCATGTCATCTGCTAGTGTAGGTCCACTGTGTTTTATCAAGACCAAAGTCAGTGCAACCGTCTACCAGGAAATTTTAGAGCACTTCATGCTTCCCTCTGCCGACAAGCTTTTTTTAGATGGAAATTTCATTCTCCAGTAGGACTTGGCACCTGTCCACACTGCCAAAAGTACCAATACCTGGTTTACAAACAACAGTATCACTGTGCTTGATTGGCAAGGAAACTCGCCTGACCTTAACCTTGTCAAGAGGAAGATGAGATACACCAAATCCAACAATGCAGATGAAGCTGAAGGCTGCTATCAAAGCAACCTGGGCTTCCATAACCCCTCAGCAGTGCCACAGACTGATCCCCTCCATACCACGCCACATTGATGCAGTAATTGATGCCAAAGGAGCCCTGACTAAGTATTGACTGCATTTATTGAACATACATTCCAGGAGGGCAACATTTCGGATTTTAAAATCATTTTTACAAGCTGGTGTTATAAAGTATTCTAATTTACTGAGATAATGACTTTTGGGTTTTCATTGGCCATAATCATCAACATTAACAGAAATAAACACTTGAAACAGATCACTCTGTGTGTAATGACTCTATATAAAATATGAGTTTCACTTTTTATATTGAAGAACTGAAATAAATTAACTTTTTGATGATATTCTAATTTTGTGAGAAGCACCTGCTGTAAGTACTTCAGGCCACCACTGCCGACACTAATAATAGCTGATTTGCAGGACTGCGGGTGCTTGTCCCCATCCGATCGACATGGATGACCTAGCCAAAAGATAGGTCATCAATAATTAAGTAGTGGACAACCTCTTTAAATCCTTAAACCCAGTATTATGAATAACACGTGTCTGCTGGGGTAATATACTACATTGAATGGGGCACTAATCAGAATACTAAACCGCTAGATGCCAATTCATTTTCTAAATCACTGTACTTATGTGGTCATAATTGGAGCGAGAAATATAGTGTTTTTATTTTAGCAAACTGCCAAAAGCTCCCAGTAAAATTACTGCCGCCACAAAAACTTTAATTAGCATAAGATTAACGCTAAAAAAAAATCACACATGCACACATTAGCAAAGAGCAGAAATAATTACTTGTTTGACTCATGAAAAATTTAATATGTATGGGAAAAAAAAAATTCTGCACTTTTCAAGACCAAAAGCTTTGTGCAATCATTAAAGGCAACACAAATAGTCTGAAGTGACCACAGCAAAAGTCACTTATCTCAGTGACACAGGTACCGAACGAAACCACAAGCTCTTTGAAACATTCTCCCTCCATTGTTCTACCAAGTACAATGCTGACTAATAATATTCATGACATTTTTCAGAACATGCTCTGCTGACTCTTAAAGCTTTGCATTCTTAGAAAGTACAGAAAGCGAGCGAAGCCTTTTGGGCATATCACATACACCTTACCCATACATAACTAGAGCCCTCCCTTTTTTCGGAGAAGCCGGAGAAAGGTCTTTGTGTTAAGCGTTTCCTTTCTGAATAAAACACAGGGACATCAGTGTCAGTAGTATGGACACAAATGGTATTAGTGAGAAAGGGAGCGGATGACAGGAGACTAGTACATTAGGTCAGGAGAGCATATCAAATAGAGAAGGCAAGTGAAAAAGACGAGGACAGCCAGTTCTTCTTGAAATATTAGCCAACGCAACGCGATTAAATACAAATGCACTCGGAAGACTTCTTTTAACCGGAAAGTTTTGCAAAATTTTTCAAAGTTTGTTTTTGCTTCCGTAGAAGCATTACGGCCATTTTCCAAAGCATCGAGCGCAAAAACAACTTTAGTCATTTAATCTAAGCACCCCATAAGCTTTACGGCATTTCACAAACATCTCTCATCACCTACAGTTAAGCATCACAACAACTGGCATGGTGTAGAACTAATGAGAAATTTTAATGGGTTTTGGACAATTGCAAAATTTTTAAACTGTCTCCGGAAGACGTAACTTCACCAAAAACATATGGCATATTATTATAATCTCCGAAAATGATATTTTTTCCAAGAAATATCTGTTTTTTTTTGTTTTTCTTGTAATACTTTCCTTAGCAATTTATACTACACTAAAATGGATCCTGAGAGTCAGCTTCACAGTGAAAATAAAAGAAAATGGATCATAAAAAATTGAAATTTCCGCTTGCGTTTACTTAAGTAAGTGCTATGTTTAAGAAAGAGTACTGTTTTTTTTCATTACTTTTAAGACTAAAATTTGTACAAACATCTACAATGAGAGAAATAAAGTATAATAATTGTCATAAATGTAATAATAAAATAGGACCAATCTTTTCAACTATCTCTTGAGAGGGGATGTATCATTCTCATATTGAAAATAGAAGAATGGCTTTATTATAAATTCAATATAAAACAAAAAGAGCTAACACGGATTGTAAATTTTAAAAAGCGCTTTCATTCTATTTTGCAACACCTGTTCCTGCTGTTAACAGGTAATTGAAGTAAAGGAAGGGACTGGATACCAGATATGAATATTGTTTCTTATTTGTGACAGCTGTAGGTCCTATAGTTATGTGAGACATATTTTTGGCATTGTGGCGCCGTGGCAAACGAAACACATTTACTTGCATCGCTGTGTAGTCTGTGCATAAGCCCTGAATTAATATCAGACAGATGAGTAACATTGTACAGTCATGGCCAAAAGTTTTGAGAAAGACCCAAATATGATATTTTCACATGATCTGCTGCCCTCTGGTTTTTATGTGTGTTTGACAGATGTTTTTATCACAGACAGAAATATAATTGCAAACATATGAGTAACAAAAGCTTATATTGACAGTTAGAATGAGTTAATGCAGCAAGTCAATATTTGCAGTGTTGACCCTTCTTCTTCAGGACCTCTGCAATTCTCCCTGGCATGCTCTCAATCAACTTCTGGACCAAATCCTGACTGATAGCAGTCCATTCTTGCACAATCAATGCTTTCATTTTGTCAGAATTTTTAGGTTTTTGTTTGTCCACCCGTCTCTTGATGATTGACCACAAGTTCTCAATGGGATTAAGATCTGGGGAGTTTCCAGGCCATGGACCCAAAATCTCTATGTTTTGTTCCCTGAGCCATTTAGTTATCTTTATGCCAGTTTAGTTTACTTTATGGCAAGGTGCTCCATCATGCTGGAAAAGGCATTGTTGATCGCCAAACTGCTCTTGGAGGGTTGGGAGAAGTTGCTCTTGGAGGACATTCTGGTACCATTCTTTATTCATGGCTGTGTTTTTAGGCAAGACTGTGAGAGAGCCGATTCCCTTGGCTGAGAAGTAACCCCACACATGAATGGTTTCAGGATGCTTAACAGTTGGCATGAGACAAGACTGGTGGTAGCGCTCACCTTGTCTTCTCCGAATGAGGCGTTTTCCTGATGTCCCAAACAATCAGAAAGGGGATTCATCAGAGAAAATAACTTTATCCCAGTCCTCAACAGTCCACTGCCTGTACCTTTTGCAGAATATCAGTCTGTCCATGATGTTTTTTCTGGAGAGAAGTGGCTTCTTTTCTGCCCTCCTTGAGACCAGGCCTTGATCCAAGAGTCTCTGCCTCACAGTGCGTGCAGATGCACTCACACCTGCCTGCTGCCATTCCTGAGCAAGCTCTGCACTGCTGGTAGCCCGATCCCGCAGCTGAAACACTTTTAAGAGACGATCCTGGCGCTTGCTGGTCTTTCTTGGGCGCCCTGGAGCCTTTTTGGCAACAATGGAACCTCTCTCCTTGAAGTTCTTGATGATGCGATAGATTGTTGACTGAGGTGCAATTTTTCTAGCTGCGATACTCTTCCCTGTTAGGCCATTTTTGTGCATTGCAATGATGACTGCACGTGTTTCTTTAGAGATAACCATGGTTAACAGAAGAGAAACTATGATGCCAAGCACCAGCCTCCTTTTAAAGTGTCCAGTGGTGTCATTCTTACTTAATCATGACAGATTGATCTCCAGCCATGTCCTCATCAACACCCACACCTGTGTTAATGGAGCAATCACTGAAAAGAGGTTAGCTGGTCCTTTTAAGGCAGGGCTGCAATGATGTTGAAATGTGTTTTGGGGGATAAAGTTCATTTTCTAGCCAAATGTTGACTTTGCAAGTAATTACTGTTAAGCTGATCACTCTTTATAACATTCTGGAGTATGTGCAAATTGCCATTAGAAAAAGTGAAGCAGTAGACTTTGTAAAAATTAATATTTGTGCCATTCTCAAAACTTTTGTCCATGACTGTATATGCCATGTTTCATATCTATAGAAAGCTAAAATCATGATGGCGAATATGGCATTAGTATCTACCGCCTGGGACCCACAGCAGAGCAGATATCCTTAGGACCAGGAATCTCATAAGTTTTAGGACCCGTGCCACATCTCATTAACTGGCCCCCATGTGACGTCACAAGGGGAGTGACTCTCACCTGTTAAAAGCAGATTGTGACATAGAGCCATTGTTCAATACTGAGAGATACTGCTTGCTGTAAGGCTGCAACATTTCTTAATCGAAGTGCTCCTCTCTGCAAGATATGTGCCTTTTCAATGACAACAAGACTAGTAATTTTCTTTTTGTATGTACTTTATTGTCTTGTCACATTTGCAATATCTTTAGTACATTTTTATAAACACTGCCTAATTGTTGGATTATAGATGTAAAATGTTATATCTTTGTTTCTCTTGTTCTATTTCCCCTTAACGGGTGTCCAGTTGGCATCTGTGAACAATTGGTGGTGGCACATAGTTTTTCTCTGGTTATTGCATAGCTTAGTAGTGACCATAACAAAATAAATACTGTATATCCGTGTGTTGGAATCAGATGTGTATATATTATATGGTGGCATGTAAAAGTTTGGGCACCCCTGGTCAAAGCTTGAAAACACTTTTTGTAGCCAGACAAGAGTCTTTCAGTTTATGTTTGAAGGATTTTCATCCATTCTTCCTTGGAAAATTCTTCCAGTTCTGTGAGATTCTGGTGTCATCTTGCATGTTCTGCTATTTTGAGGTCTAGCCACAGTTTTTCAATGATGTTCAGATTAGGGGACTGTAAGGGCCATTATAAAACCTTCAGCTTGCACCTTTTGAAGTAGTCTATTGTGGATTTTGACATTTAACCATTTGTAGAAGCCATACTTATTTACATCAAAAATTTGCTGAAATTTAATTGAATCCATTCTTCCCTCTACCACCCAAAGCATGAGTGATCCACCCTCATGCTTAATGGTTGGCAAGATGTTCTTTTCCTTAAATTCTGTGCCCTTTTCTCCACACATACCTTTGATTATTGTGGCAAAAGAGTTCTATTTTAACCTCATTGGTCCACAGGACTTGATTCCAAAATGCATCAGGCTTGTTCAGATGTTCTTTTGCATACTTCTGACCCTGCATTTTAGGGTGAGGAGAGGATTTCTTCTGATGATTCTTACATGAAGGCCATATTTGTGCTGGTGTCTCTGAACAGTAGAGCAATGAATCACAACTCCAGAGTCTGCTAAATCTTTCTGAAGGACTTTTGCAGTCAAGCAGGGGTTCTGATTTGTCTCTCTAGCAATCCTACAAGCAGCTTTCACTGAAATTTTGCTCGGTCTTCCAGACCTTATCGTGACCTTCACTGTTCCTGTTAACTGCCACTTCTTAATTACATTTCGAACTGAGGAAAGGGCAACTTTAAAACACTTTACTATCTTCTTATATCCTTCTTCTGCTTTGTGGTCCTCCACCATTTTCATTTTCAGAGTGCTAGGCAGCTGCTTAGAAATCCCATGGCTGTTGGTTTGAGAAAGCTGGGATTTTATAAAGCTGATGAATTTCCATCACCTGGCCTTTCCTAATGATAATCGTGAATAAGCCATAACCCTAACAGACTAATTAAGGTCTGAAACCTTGGTCAAAGTTATCTGATATTCTGACATCAGTGTGAGTGCTGTGGGAAAATTTCCCACCGCGCGAGCGCCGACGTCACATAGGTGAAGTGATTTCATTGGCCGTGAACTTGCAAGACCTGTCTGTCGACACCGTGAGCAGGAGAACTTTTTCATGCTCGTGGTGAACTCAGACAAGGAATAGTAGTTCACAGAAAGACACTGAGCACACTGTGCTCAGTGTCTACTAGATGACAAGCTGCATGGTCGCATCATGCAGCCTGCCATCTAGATGTAGCAGAGCTAAACCCGTCGTGGGACAAAAGATTAAAAGCATCTCTGTGGAAAGGTGAGGAATTTTTTTTTGTTTTTTTTACCTCTTTTGCAGATGACGAGGGCATCGGGGGAATGGGCGAGGTCCTAAGTATGGTTTAATTAACATAATTAACAGAGTCTGTGTGTTTCTTTCAATTAAAGGACTTTTCTCTGGGTGTCTGTGTTTTTATGCAATGTGACTATGGGTTAGTAATGGGGGCGTCTTATTGACGCCTCTCCATTGCTAATCTTGGGGCTTGATGTCACCTGACAATACCAAGGTGACATCAACCCCCCAACTATCACCACACTTTCCAACGCTACAGGGCAAGAGGGAAGAGTGAGGCTAAGTGCCAGCATTAGTGCAACTTAGAGATGCGCCTTTTCTGGAGCGGCTGAGAGCTGATGTTTTTAGAATGGGGAGGGCCAGTATCCATGGCCCCTTCCTAGGCTATTAATATCATCCCGCAGATTTCTGCATAGCCTTTGCTGGTTATTAATTATAGGGGACCCCATGTCATTTTTTTGGGGGTCCCCATTTTAATAGCCAGTGAAGGCTAATTATACAGCTGTGAGCTGATATTTATAGCCTGGGAAGCTCCATGGGTATTATCCCCTTCCCAGGCTCTAAACATCGAACCCCAGCTGTCGGCTATCCCTCTGCTGGTTATGAAAATTGTGCTGGAGTCCATGCCATGTTTTTCAGAAAAATAATCTTTTATAAATTAAATACATGTACAGTAAGCTGCACACACACTGTACTAATTGTATTTGTCTATATAAAACAAATATTCAAAACCTTCATAATGGTCAAATATAGCCAGGAACCAGCTCAATCGCAATTGTGGTTCCCCCAAAAATCAAGAAAGTGGAAATAAATGTGGAGTACTCCCAACAACATGAGAATAGAAAAAGCATGGAGTAACCAGAAACCACAGAAATTGTATATAGAGAATAAAAGGCACATTTTTATTGATACAATATTAAAAAACATCATACATTTATGATACAGAAGTACAAATAGGTGATAAGGAAGAACATTCAAAGACAAACAGGGAGGCAGCCCATCCCAGAATAGGATAGGGTAAGGAGACACCTAATAAAATCTCAAGAAAATATATAAGAAAATAAATAAGAAAAGACTATACTAAAATAGATAATCAAATATTCAACAAGTGTAGTAGTTATCTAACTACTACACTTGATGAATATTTCATTATCTATTTAGTATAGTCTTTTCTTATATATTTTCTTGAGATTTTATTAGGTGTCTCCTTATCCTATCCAATTCTGGGATGGGCTGCCTCCCTGTTTGTCTTTGAATGTTCTTCCTTATCACCTATTTGTACTTCTGTATTATAAATGTATGATGTTTTTTAATATTGTATCAATAAAAATTTGCCTTTTATTCTCTATATACAATTTCTGTGGTTTCTGGTTACTCCATGCTTCTTAATTGTATTTGTCACAGACATCTATATATCTACCTATTTTATTTGTATTTACTGTATGAACGTAATCCATCTCTTCTATCCTGTCGGTTCCTGCAGTGATTATACAGTACATGGCACATGAATTGCCGGCTTTTCTTTTATCTATCTATGCAATATAAATGCATATATATATGTGTGTGTGTGCCACTGACATTTATATATCCATGTATTCTATGTGTATTTATCTATTCTATTCCAACCAGTCAGTGTGATTTTACTGTATGCGGCACATGAGTTGCCAGCTTTTCAAATTACACCAGTGTGTAAAAATAGGACAGCGCTTGCATGGTCTGAGTGCTTTGCAATTTTTTTCTCGTACCCATAGGCTTGCATTGGCGAGTCTCGGCCGAGTCTCGGTGACAATCTCAGCATGCTGCGATTTTACATGCTCTGAATAACCCCGAGAAAATAAACGGTCATGGGAGCTGCCCCATAAGTTAACACTGGGTCGAGTGCTATGCAATGTTTTGTCGCATAGCACTAGCCCGTAATTCTCTGGTAGTGTGACACCGGCCTTCATCAGCCACTCCTGCGCTGTAAATAAATAATTTAAAAAAAAAACCTGCGTGGGTTTCCCTGTATTTTTGATAACCAGCCAGGCAAAACTCACAGCTGGGGGCTGCAACCCTCAGCTGTCAGCTTCAGCAAGGTTGGCTATCAAAAATAGAGTGGTCCCCATGCCGTATTTTTAATTATTTAAATAAATAATAAAAAAAAATGGCGTGATGTCCCCCCATTTTTGACAACCAGCCTTGCTAAAGCTGACAGCTGGGGGCTGGTATTCTCAGGCTGGTAAGGGGCAATGGATATTGGCCCCAGCCTAAAAATAGCTGCCCGCAGCCACCCAGAAAAGGCACGTTTATTAGATGTGCCAATTCTGGCACTTTGCCCGGCTCTTTCCACTTGCCCTATAGCCGTGGCAAGTGAAGTACATATTTGTGGGATTAATGTCACCTTTGTATTTTCCGGTGACATCAAGCAAACAGCTTAGTAATGGAGAGGCATCTATCCTATAGTTACATGGTAAATAAATACACAGCCAGAATAAAGTCCTTTATTAGAAATAAGACTAAACACAGTTTTCCATTTTATTTAAAAATATTAAACACAGTTATACTCACCTTGTACTCCTGTAATAAAGCTTTTGAGCTGTGTATGCTCGGCTGTATTTGGCGATTACATCGACGATTAAATACACGAATATTGCAAATTTGGCGATCGTGAGCCGAACCAAACATTGAAATATTCACTCATGTCTAGTCACAAGCATTATCTCTAATGCTTGCATTATGCCTATTTCTAGTGCTAAGCCAAGTCCTAATCCTTACCATAGTCCTGGTCCAAGCCCTAGCCCTAACCCTAGTCCTTATCGTAATATTAGTCCTAGCCATACTTAACATTAGAAAAGTATGTAAAAACTTAGTTTATTACAACGTTAGTGTTTTTTTTATTTTACAAGTAACACTTTTTCAAGTTTGAAACTTTATCATCTTGGTCACAGCCTATGCAGAGCGTAGCAGCTGATGACAAATTTAACTTGACTGCTGCACTCTACATAGGAACTTGTGACACTGAAAGAGATATGAGAGCATGCTTTGGTGCTTTACTCATCTAGCTCTCTAGCCACATAGTGGACACTCACTGTGTCATTGAGTAGCTCCAAGAAGCACCAGTGGGAGCCGGGGCAAAATTCTTTGATCCCATAGAATTTGGTGCCCGTGGCAACTGTCTCTTTGGCTTTCGACTGCTTTGATATAAGTCCAGCAGCTTTAAAAGCATTTCAAGAATAGAAAGTCCAGTTTTGAATACTCTATCAGGGTGTCTTAAGTTATTAGAAGGGGCCCCCTATTTAAGAGCTTTTATCAAATAATCCAGTTATAGGGCAGCTACAAAGAGTGATTCAGCATATCCACCAATGGGCACTTTATTTCTTCTGTGGGTGTACTGTAGGAAAATTGGAAATTGAACTTTTACCTAATAACATCGGACAAAAAAGATTGAGAGCGAATAATGGCTTAATTTTTTTTTTCAAAATGGCAGGCGAGCCATTGGACATGTGTTCTTGTAGACTACAGCACCTATAGTGCTCACAGAATGCTGATGAAAAAAAGAACCACCCACTAAAAAAGTGGATGTGGGGCAGCACGGTGGCTCAGTAGATAGCACTACAGCCTTGCAGCGCTGGAGTCCTAGGTTCGAATCCCACCAAGGACAACATCTGCAAGGAGTTTGTATGTTCTCCCCGTGTTTGCGTGGGTTTCCTCCGGTTTCCTCCCACATTCTAAAAACATACAGATAGGGAATCTAGATTGTGAGCCCCATCGGGGACAGCAACGATAATGTGTGCAAACTGTAAAGCGCTGCGGAATATGTTAGCGCTATATAAAAATAAAGATTATTAAAGTTACAGAGTATGAAATCAGATCAGTTCACATGTGCAATTTTAAGTTTTAGTAAGGGATTAGGGCAGTAGACCCAGCTTTTCTACAGATTATGTGGGAAAGGACAGGTGGGTTGTAAATAAAACAGAATTTATGTATTACAACAAGCAGGTAGTGCTTTATGAGATAATACATTATTTTTTTTTGGGTGCAGTTATCAAGACTATTGGATTTTTTTATTAAATTGTATATTTTTTCTCATTTATATGTTTTGTATGTTTGTATTTTTATTTAAGCCTAAAAACTTCACAATAAGAATCTGCTTGTTACCTACCGGTAATTAAAACAGGAAAACTACAGTGAATATAATAATGAATATGTCTCTTTTTTATTATTAGCTTCTGATGCTGTTTTACAGTATAAGGAGTTTTAATAGGACTTGAAACATAAGCTTGCTTGGACCATTAGCTTAGTCATCTGGGAGATGGGAGATGAAATAGGAAAAGAAAAGAGATTTCATTTCATTTAAACTAGTTTCGCTAATAAGCTGTGAACTGTTTTTAGTAAAAATCTATATATCTTTCTCTTGCTATGCATGTGTAGCCCTGGTGTTAGGCACACGCAGTACCCTGGAGAGTGTGTGGCGAGACAGCAGTTTAATGCTAAATATTCATTCACTCAACATATACTAGACGCACCCTTAGGGTAGTGGAGTTTACTCTTGAGGGAGTGGTCAAGGCGTATGTGTTAGAGTGATTTAGTCAGTCTAGTTCCTGTCTTCGGACAGAGAAGACGTCGGGAGTCTGTGTCTGGACTTCAGAGAGAGAAGACGTCTGGAGGGAGGAAGGAGTCCAGATTGCTCTATCATCAGTTCGGAAAGTGGAGTCTAGTACAGGTGGTTTAATTCACCTTAGCCTAGTCAGAGCTGTACCTCATCAGCATACACTGGAAGGAAAGAAGAAGTTTAGTGCAGAAAGTCTTCAGCATCCTGTCTAAAGGACGGTATAAGGTTCAGAGACGTGCTCCTGCCTATTGATAACTGAGCATCTGTAACTAACTTTGAAGTGAAGGAAAAGAAAGAAGTGACTGCTCGACCCTTGGCTAGTGTGAGTGCTTATGTTACCAGCGTGGACAAGGCGAAAGGCACAGTGGTTTTATTGGAATAGTGCTTACGGATTGAAGAAGTCCTGCACATTGCTACCGGTCACTGGGGACCGAAGGATCACTACTGTTTCAAGCATAGTGATAAGAAAACCAGGAATTTACCGGACCTTAGGTCGCGGTAAACAAGCCCCTTATAGTCAGTACGTAACTGGGGTCAGGGGAAGTGAAGACTTTGAGTCAGTGCACGGCAAGATAAGAATTCAGCTTCCTCGCAGGAAGGCTCCTAACACAAAGCTGACTGGGCGGTACAGCTATAGATTAGCTGGAGTTATTGAGGGAACTACGCTTCAGGCTGGTTGTACTCATTGTATTGGAAGTAAAGGAGGCCCCTAACTTGTCCAGCTGCTGTCTCAAGATACACTCTCCTTGGATCAGCCTCCCTGGGACCTGCCTGAACATCTTACAAGTAAAGGTATGGAAAGACGCTGACCGTGTGAGACTGTGTTCTTTATCTGCACTCGACTTCACAAATCCCATAGACTTTGAGGGACCAGTCCCACCTGTAGGGGACCCGACATCTAGCTGCCTCACCATCCCCTCAGAGATCTACAGCAGCGCTGGTACAAATTACCAGAATACTACAGGTGGCGTCACGAACTGTATATAAACCTATCCCCTGTAAATATATCCCCAACATACGCCAGACCGCCAGGGCCACAGACCGAGCCACAGCTACCTGTGACAAATCCCCATAGACTTCTACGGGCTCGGCTCTGAGTACCCCATTGCCCTGGTAACCCACAATTGTGGTGGCGGGTCGACACATGCATACATACACAGGATATGAATATAACATTTAAAGGAGTATTTCTATCGCATGAGATGATAGGATAGCATTGGACCCTCACTCCTTCATCAGGAGGCAAAGTCTACGTCAGGGTGCTGGACACCTTGGCTACATTTGGCAAACATGGTGTTTGGTGGGTATTGTTTTTAGAAAATGTTAGTTTATACATTTTTTTGTATATAATTTAGTGAGTTTTTGATTTTGCAGATTACTAGATAAAATACATTATGCACTTGTATGCGTTTTTTTACGTGTTTTTATCGCGTTCTTGACTTTGCGATTTTGGTCTCTTTTTGGTACTTTTTAGATAAATCTACTTTGTTTTTGCCGATTCTTGGTATTTGCCATTGACAAAACTGTATTGATAGTCATGTGTGGACTACATGCATCTTTGTGCATTTTGGGAGAAGAAAAACACACTAAAAACATATGCATTTTTACCTGCAGATTTCCCACATGTATTGCAATTCTATAGGGAGAATCTGTACAAAAAAACTCAGCGTCTTCGCCACATAATGTGGTATGTTCTGAGACGTTGTGCCCATTCCAAATTAAATTGTAAAATCCAAATACGTACACGGAAGAGCCACGCTGATACATTTAGCATCAAGGCAGATTTCTTCTATTACATCATCAATCACTCATATTTGCAGACATTTCTTGGACACTCATTGTAGCAATATAATTGGCTTAGCTTATCTCTAAATATGTGCTGGCATTAGCATACAGACATCTCATTGGCTAAAGGTAATACTGTCTACACCCAGCTCTTGGTCTAGGCGTCGCTCGACTCTTAGTTTTGTTTCTTTCCTATGTTTTCTCTGAGTCCGTTAGGCCAAGAAATTCCTAAGGGACCCCTTATATGAAAACACACATACAGGATCAAACTCTATTTTGGAAAGCAGGATAGATAACTATAAATCCTGCTCTCACACAGGCAATAGGAATTGACATGTTGAGGATTTCAAACGCACCGCAGGTCATTTCATGCTATGTTAAAAGAAAGAGAAGTTTGCATAACATTTTTATAAATCCTGTCCAATTTGCTGGAACTATAAGACTGCGTTTTTTGCTGCAGCAAAAACATGCAACATCAAAATCTCACCAAAAGCTTATTATGGGAACTTAACCTAATACTATACAGTATAAGTAGGCTGCAATGGTTATAACTAGTGTTGAGCGATACGATACTGCAAATATCGGGTATCGGCCGATATTGGCTGTATCGGAATTCCGATTCCGAGTTCCGATATTTTCGTCATATCGGATACCGGAATCGGAATTGTCACTGTCACTGTCAGTGTCCGTCGGTCGGGTCTGTCACTGTCAGCGTCCGTCGGTCGGGTCTGTCAGGAGTCAGCGGCACTTACCTGGCAGAAGATCTCCGGCGGTCACATCCCGGACTGCTTCATGGCCGCCATCCTCTTCTCCCCGGCGGTCACATGCAGTATCTCGCGATAACTGCAGTGACTGCTGGGTAATCGCGGCCGTAAAGCAGTCAGTCCGATGACGTCACCGCCGGGGAAGCTGGTAAGCAGCTGTGCTGCGCCGGGATGTCAGGCTCTGCCTGTCATTCCGATGTAGCAGAGCTGGATCGTCGCGGGACAGTCGTTACTATGGACTGCGTCGGACAGGTGGTATACTGTTGGTTTGTTTTTTTTCTTTTTTTACAGGAGATCGATGGCGTCGCAGGAATGAGAGTATAATAAAAGAAATGAAAACTGTGTTGTCTCTTTTATTTCATTAAAATACTTTTTTCTTGCTTTGTCTTTTTTTTATACATTTAATAACTTTGGGATTAATAATGGATCGGTGTCTTATTGACACCTCTCCATTATTAACCTGGCTTATTGTCACCATGCAATCAACGGTGACATTAACCCCTTATTACCCCGCTTGCCACCGCTACAGGGCAAGTGGGAAGAGCCGGGTAAAGTGCCACAATTGGCACATCTTTTGATGCGCCAAATGTGGGGCTGCTGTAGCCTGGTATTATCAGGCTGTTGAGGGCCAAAATCCATGGGCCTTGACAGTCTTTTAATGCCAGGCTGCAGCAGTCTGCATTTTACTTGGCTGGTTAACAAAAATAGGGGGACCCCTACGCCGTTTTTTTTCGAGGGGATTCCCTATTTTTGTTAACCAGCCAAGCTAAGCAGCCTGGTATTATCAGGCTTGCAAGGTCCATGGATATTGGATCCTTACCAGCCTGAAAAACCAGGCCTCAGCGGTCTGCTTCATCTGGCTGGTTAACAAAAATAGGGGGGACCCCACGCCATTTTTTTTTCGAAGGGAACCCCTATTTTTGTTAATCAGTTCCCTCTGACGTCACTGATGGTGTCCCTGGCTGACCTGAAGTGAAAGTGGAAAGCAATCAATTAAGCTTTCCACTTCCTCTCCTGTCAGCCAGGAGAGGAACTCATTCATTTGGGGGTTTACTGTGAGGCTGCAGCATTAGCTGCGGTCCCTGCAGTAAACATTAACCCTTTCTGAAGGATTACACCGTGGGACCTGACTGTGCATCGGATTGGTAAGAATAATTTTGCTTTATTATTTTATTTTTATTACAGGAAATGGTTTTAGCAGGTAAATAAAATATGGTCAAAAACTGTGTGATTATTTCATTAAACTTCTTTTTTATTAAAGTGTGTGTGTTTGATTATTCTTTCATACAATAGGATTAATAATTGATAGTTGTCTAATTGACAGCTCTCAATTATTAACCTGGCTTAAAGTGACCTTTCAATTGCAAGGTCATTTTAACCCCTTATTAACCCATTCGCCACCGCTACAGGGCAATGGGAATAGACGGGCAAAGTGCCAGAAAGGGCAAATCTAATTAGAGATTTGCCCTTTCTGGGGTGTCTGGGGGCAGATGTTAGTAGCCGGGGGGGGCAAAAATAATGGTCCCTCTCTGGGCTATTATTATCTGCCCCCACTCACTGGCTTTGTCTGTCTGGTTGCGAAAATAGGGCGGGAGCCCACGCATTTTTTTTCAGCAATTTTACACCTCATATATATATATACATGTCATTGAGTTTGTGACACATATATATATATATATATATATATATTTATAGTTCATACACTTCTACATAGTATAATAGCCGCTAATTCAATTGCCGGCTTTTGTGAAAATGCAGAACCCGACATGAAATGACACTTGGTGTACATAGGGTTAACCATGTCCTTTGCTATCTGATTTGCACAAACAATTAAATCAGTCTATGTGTGCAAAATTTCACACCTGTAGGGGTTAATTAAAGGTGTAAATTCGTAGCAAAAAAGTCCGTTTTTTTTGCTACGAATTTACACCTTTAATTAACCCCTACAGGTGTGAAATTTTGCACACATAGACTGATTTAATTGTTTGTGCAAATCAGATAGCAAAGGACATGAAAAGACATGGTTAACCCTATGTACACCAAGTGTCATTTCATGTCGGGTGCTTCTGTCTTTTCACTGAAGCCGGCTTTACCCGGCAATTGAATCAGAGGATATTTTACTATGTAGAAGTGTATAAACTATACATATATGTATATATATATGTCACAATGACATGTATATATATATATATGTATTCTATGTGTGTATATTTAGTGTTTACAAGGAAAGAATGGGGTTTTTTTAGTTCCGATATTTTGTTCCCATAGACTTACATGGGACTTCCGGTATCGGTATCGGGTATCGCCGATATTTTAATGGTATCGGCGATACCATTCCGATTCCGATACTTAGGGATATCGGAAAGTATCGCTCAACTCTAGTTATAACTTGATATGGTTATTTCATCAACATTAGGCTTCAGATTAAAAATCAGTTTCCAGTTTTCTCTTTTGTTCATATTTCCTGTGATTTTTATCACATTTTCTTTCAGATCTTCTTTAAAACAAACACTGTTGCTAATAGTAACTCTGTTTTTTGGGGGGTTCCTCCTAAGCAGTCAATATATGCGCCTATGGGCATGTATATCATAGGAAGCTGAGTAAAATGATACCTTGATATCACAGATCCAATGTCTTATTCTAGAGAAATACATGTTTTTCTTATATGTAAAGGAGATGTTCAGGACCATGGGTCGGACATAAATCTCCGTGAGAATCTGCCTCCAGAGCTTATTTGACATGAAAGTTGAGTAACTAGTGTGGTGTGCAATGCGCACTCTCTGTTCTCCTGATCTTACTGCAGAGGTGTGTGAGATTATACCTCACACATCTTCAGTTATCTCTCAGCTTAATCTCACAGCCAGACAGGGGTGTGATATTGTCATAATTCAGCATCACTCAGAGATCTGCAAAAAATGTGTTTGCAAGGAAACAAAGTTGAGTTCTACTGTTCTGTGTTAGTTCATGTTTCATATTGGTAACTCCCTCTTTTATTAAAAATAAGCTCTGGAGGTAGATTCTCATGCTGATCATTGCTCACCCACCTATCCACTCTCTCTTTCCACATGTGCTGACTTCTCCCGTCTGTGCTCTCTTCTTTTGACCTGTCTACCCAATGTGCTATCCCCCTTGTCTGCTGTCTCTCTTCTTCCTGTGCTGTGTTCTCCCCTCATGTGCTGTCCCATTTGAGCTGTCTCCCCCCTGTGCACAGCAGGAGATCACATTTTGTGAGGTAAAATATTGTTAGTGAAATATTTTACCTCACAAAATGAATCCTCTGTGATTCTCTGCTGTAATGTCAGTATTGTCTTTTCCTTCATCCCTGCCCAGGAGATGTGGTATGCTCCGCACACGGTCAGACACAGACAATTTTTAAAATGAACTTTCGTTTGTGGGAAAACCCCCTTATTGTGACCGGCATTCTCTGCCTGTAGACACGTCGCACATCTGTATACAGTGTGTGTGTGGTGTGTACAGCGTATACAATGTGTGTGTGGTGCATACGGCATATACAGTGTGTGTGTGTGATGCGTACAGCGTATATAGTGTGTGTGTGTGGTGCGATGGTGTTCCGCTGGTAGTACCGTGCAATATGTTGATACCAGCATCAATTTCCATATTGAGACACCCATCACTTGGGTGTCCCAATATGGCAGATGGTGAACTTCCTCCGCTTGGAATTCTGGGATACGGTGAGATCTGGACAGAACAGGAAATGAAAACATTACAAGGCAATTATATAAATAGATGGAAAAAAACCTACACAGCCCTGTGTATAAAAATTATTGTCCCCTACAGCTAACAACTGGTTGGCCCACCCTTAGCAGCAGCAACTGTAATCAAGCATTTTTGGTAACTGGCAATAGGTCTTTTACAACACTCTGTCTGGAGGAATTTTGGCCCACTCATCTTTGCAGAATTGTTGTAATTCAGCGACATTGGAGGGTGTCTGAGAAGGAACCGCCTTTTTAAGGTCATGCCACAGTATCTCATTCAGATGAAGGTCAGGACTTTAACTAGGCCACTCCAAAGTCTTAATTTTGTTTTTCTTAAGCCATTCAGAGGTGGACTTGCTGGTGTGTTTTGGATCATTATCCTGCTGCATAACCCAAGTGTGCTTCAGCTTGAGGTCATGAACAGATGGCAAGACATTCTCCTTCAGGATTTTTTGGTAACATAATTCAAGGTTCCACTTACCACAGCAAGTCTTCCAGGTCCCGAAGTAGCAAAACAGCTGCAGAACATCAAACTACCATGATTATATTTTATTGTTATTATGATGTTCCTTTTCTGAAGTGCTGTGTTACTTCTATGCCAGATGTAATAGGACATACACCTTCCAAAAACTTTAACTTTTGTCGCATCAGTCCATAGAGTATTCTCTGATCATCAAGATTTTTTCTGGCAAAACTAAGATGAATCTTTATGTTCTTATTGCTCAGCAGTGGCTTTCATCTTGGAACTCTTACTTGCAGGCCATTTTTGCCCAGTCTCTTTCTTATGGTGGAGGCATGAACACTTATTTTAACTGAGGCAAGCAAGGCTTACAGTTCTTTTGATGTTGCTGCGGGGTCTTTTCTGACCTCTTGGATGATTCATCGCTGCACTCTTGGGGTAATTTTGATTGGCCGGTCACTCCAGGGAAGGTTCACCACTATTCCATGTTTTCGCCATTTGTGGATAATGGCTCTCAGTATGGTTCACTGGTGTCCCAAAATTTTGGAAATGGCTTTATAACCTTTTTCAGACTGATAAGGGTATGCCACACTAAACAATATCGCTAACGGGATCGCTAAAAAAACGTCACTATTTAGCGATCCCGTTAGCGATATTGTTCAGTGCGGCAGCTTCCAGCGACGAGCTTCCTGCTGTGATCTCGCTCGTCGCTGGAATCGCTCCGGACCCTATTTCATCGCTGGCGCTCCCGCTGGGTAAGTATCTAATCGCTGTGTGGCACCTTTTCTTAGCGATTTAGCGGTACTTTTGTACCGCTAAAGTCGTTAAGAAGATCGCTAACGGCGATAGCGTCGTTAACTATATCGCTAAATGCGGCAGCATTTAGCGATATAGAAACAATCCCGCTAGCGATCTCATTAGTATGCAACGCTAACGAGATCGCTAACGGGATAGCTCAGTGTGGCAGTACCTATAGATTTCAAGTTACTTTGCTTATCATTTTTTTGCATCACAGCATGATGTTTAGCTTTTGAGAATCTTTTGGTCTTATTCACTTTGTCAGGCAGGTCCTATTTAAGTGATTTTTTTTATTGAGAACAGGTGTGGCAGTAATCAGCCCTGGGTGTGGTTAAGGAATTTGAACTCAGCTTCCCAAAGATGTGATAAACCACAGATAATTTATGTTTCAGGAGTTTGCGGGGGCAATTACTTTTTCACACATGGCTATGTAGGTTGGGATTTATTTTTCCCTTAATAATAAAGCCCTTCACTTAAAAACTGCATTCTTTGTTTACTTATGTTATCTTTTTCTAATAAGTGTGATAAACATGCAAAAGAATACAAAATCAGGAAGGGAGTGTAAAGGTACTGCCACACTTAGCGATCTCGTTAGCGATCACGATAACGACGCAATCGTTTGTGTGATCTCTTTTAGGTCGCTAGTAGCTGCCAAACAGGAGATCTCATAAACGACTCATCAGCGGTCAGCGATCTCTTTAACGACTTTGGCGGTTGTTAGGATCTATTAGCATGTACTGAGCGCTTCTGATTCATAGGAATTTCCAGCATCGCTCCTGCTCTCTGTGTCCTGCTAGCCTGCTTTGCAACTTCTGCGATCCTCTCTGTGATGCAAAAGAGAACTTACAGATATTGCGATCCACTCCGTGACGCAAAAACAGTCATGCGTCACAAACGAGGTCGCTCGTCGTTCGCAAAAGGTGCCAAACACAGCGATTCAGGCTCACCAGCGGGACGCCAACAATCAAAAAACGGTCCAGAACTCTAGTGAACGATCAGCGACATCACAGCAGTGGCCACATCGTTGCTACATGCCACACACAACGAGGTCACAAACGAGATCGCTAAATAGTGACGTTTTAGTGATCTTGTTTGCGATCTCGTTTAGTGTGGCATACCCTTAAGCCTGCATTATTGACTTGTAAGTTGATAATTGATATAACATATTGTGCTCTTATCCTTGATGACTAGTGATGTTTACTGAACTGATAAGTAATTATACATTGTCCATGACAGCCATTTTGTTGGCATTCCAAACAAAGAAAGAAAATCAATGCAAATATATTACATAATCAAACAATACAACTTGGTCATCACTATTCTTCCCCTTATCTGTGATGCTGGATTGAAGGACTCTTGTTAATTCTAAAACAAATTTACATGCCTCTATGTAGAGAGACAGAGAGATTCAGCCAAGACATCCAAACATCCAGGGACTCTACAGGACTGCAGCCAAGGCATCATGGCTCCATCACCAGGGACACAGTTTTATCATTTTACAGGATGCCACCCTCGGCCCCAACTGGAAGAATGCACATCTGCTCCATCGACCATCACTGAACCATGGATACATTTCGAGAAAGCCAGGATTGGGACCCGCCGGTCACCTGACTACATAGAGATGTTCGGAGAAGCCAGGTTGTGACCCTCTGGTCAACTGGCCTTGTACCTGAATGGACTGTCATCTTCCTAAGCTTGTTGTTACCTTTTCTGTGTGCGTGCCACAGGTAGAGTAATCTACCCTGGAAGATCTGAAGTAATAACTGCCATTATCCCGGTGAGTCAGTGGAAGAGTGAGACTCCGTAGTGAGCTCCATCTTGGGTACTGTGCTGGGACTGTTCTACGTGTTATCTGCCTGTTTTTTGGTTCAGAAAAGTATTGCCACACTGTTTTACCCTCACCCTGTAATGTTTGAGTATCGTTATGCCCACGTTAAAAGGAGAGAAGGCGTGTGGTGGGGCGATCCCTGGTCCATGCGGTTTAGGCTAGCAGACTGGAGCGCCCGCTGACCCTCGTGTCTCCATAGAGGGCAAAGACTTTTTTACACAGCTGTACAATGGTCAGATATGAAAATACAGGTGAAGTACAAAAGATATAAGCAGATGATACAGAAATCAGTTACCGGCTTGATGTTCAGCCGTTGAATGCTGGCAACCACATAGGAGGAGTGGGGCCAGATATTTTTGGCTTCTACCAACACGCTGCATGGCGTGACCTACCTTGGCAGAGAACAAAGGTCAATATCGTCTTACTTGCACTTGTTCCCTTGATAAGTCAGTCCCTTCAATGTCCCCCGGGACAGCCCTAGTTTCCCTCCCCTTACTGTAATCTGGCAGCTGAAACTCCAAAACCTATGATGGTTTATAACTTCTCTACAGAAGGTCAAAAGGCTGCAGTTTTGGGTATTGTTCACAATACCCAATTAGACTTAATAAAAGTTAACTCATGCTGTGGAAAATACTTTGATTGTTAATATCTCCGCAACAGAGAGACAAAATTTTGAAAAAAAAAAGGTTTTATTCTGCTCTGCAACCATTATTACATTGTGTCTTCAGCTAAACATGAAAAATTTGGTGAAAGGTCCTCTTTAAGGACCTAAAGTTGCTTTTTATATGAGTCTACTAAGTGACAGACATACCTATGAAAGTCATTTTTGGTGGGAAGTTTTTTCATAAGCTTAGCGAAGGTTCTAGTTCCTTTCAGTTAATAAATGGAATTTAGAGGGAGAAGAAATCCTTGCGCTTGAGAATCCTGCGAGGGAGAAATGTCTGAAGGCTTATTTGATGCCATCTTTGATCTAGAGCTTCTATGATGAAAAGGAGTAGGTGAGCTCAGAAAACAGGTTATACGTATTGTTAGTGGTACCTTTGGAGCGGCTCCAGACTTGGTAAGTCTCTTGGTTTCTTCCATGGGTGCTTTTGGAACAAACTGTGTTTTTTATTGGTGATGTGTACTTACCATTTTAAATATTTGCAATAAAAAGTTTTTATTTATTCAAGTGGACCTGTTTTGCTGTAAGCATTCATCGTATGACTCAGCTTAAAAATGGCTCAAAGGCAGGCCAGGCATGGATCTTGAGATCGTGCTACTTACTGCGCCATCAGCCAGATTTGCCCCCGAAAATACTTTTTTTTTTAAAGACAGGCCCATCACATCAAATTCAGTAAATTTTCTTATTTCTTTCCCCAATCCATGGTTCTCATAGTACCTCTTATCGGGCACACATAGATACTAGGTGTTAACAGGCTCATATAAGCTTTACATGTATAACCTTATATATAAGTTGGCTGAACTATAGAATAAAAGGACTTTTTACCTTTTATGCATCTTTATTTCTCCTACATTGCTGTAAGCTCTTGAAAGCAGAGCCCTCACTACTCTCATTGTTGAATAATTTGGTACCAATTACAGCTAATTCCCAATGCCCAATCAGAATTCTGGCAAATTTGGAACCCCAGAACCATCCTTAATATTGTATCAAACACAGTGAAAGTATTGCATTTGTCAATGTAATTTTTCCATCAGACAGATATAAACACAGCTGGTGTTTCAGCAGGAGCGGACGGGCATCCTGCTGTGAGCACAGGCTCTTTTCTTTCGATAGCTATGGTGAAATCAGTTTTATCGTAAAGCAACTCTGCTTAATGCAAGTCAGACCAAATTATTTGAAGTTGAAAATGTTTGTTCAAAAAAACTAAAAATCAATATTGTCCGCCTATTCTCCCTACCAATACAACAGCACTGATACATAATTTAAGACAGTGATGGCCCCAATGTTTACACTTAAAATAGTCTTTAAGGCACGCGTCTCCCGGGTAGACTTCAGACGGGGATAAGTTATTTGGACGATAACAGGAGGCAATGCAGCAAGATGTCACTGACTAGTTAAGCCCTTCTGGACAGGGCAATTTTTTATTTTTGTGCTTTAACTACCTCTTGAAGCTCATCAAGAGAATGCCAAGAGTGTGCAAAGCAGTCATCAAAGCAAAAGGTGGCTACTTTGAAGAACCTAGAATATAAGACATAATTTCAGTTGTTACACACTTTTTTGTTAAGTATATAATTCCACATGTGTTAATTCATAGTTTTGATGCCTTCAGTGTGAATTTACAATTTTCATAGTCATGAAAATACAGAAAAATCTTTAAATGAGGTGGTGTGTCCAAACTTTTGGTCTGTACTGTACATCAGATAGGGATTAAACACATTAGTCAGGGAGTGCTCTGATATGGGTATGCCTTGACGTTTGGTAGAGTGGCTTAGTATACATTTTTTGCAAAAAATGCATCAACCAAATACCCTGTGTTTTATCATCTTTTTACCAGCACTTGCTGTTTACTGTTACTGTTTTTTACAACAGAGTATTTTTATACGTTTGTTTTACTGTGCTTTTCTATGTTTCAGTCTTCTGGTGGTGTGAACACTGTCCCTACAGGCTTGTTCACTGTGTGCATGGCTCATGTGTTTGTACATAAAAAATGTTGCAACTATCCTGATGTAATCATACCTCCTACATGCATCATATTTATACTGTTTTTATAGTATATTCCACAGTTCTTTACAGACATCATTCACTCTCCCCACTGGGGCTTATAACATAAACATATATATGTCAACTCACTTGGCGGTACACTGAGGTAGGAAAAACAGGAACCCTGTCTCTTTAAGTCTTCAGTTGGTTTATTATAAGGCAGCATAAACCAACTAGAAGTGCTCTGAAGCAACACAGGTTCAGTCTTTCTTCCACAAGACACAAAACCACTGGAGAATCCTCTCTCCTGTCTTGCTGACCAAAGACTGCCTGTAGAGCCCAGTTATTTAAACTCAAGACCATGTGACTCTTTCCATCATGTGACTGTCAGGGACACCGCACTGCACATGCTCACTGAGCCAGTGCACGTGTCCTGAGTGAACCAACTGTGCCCCAAGATACCTGTAGACGTGAGTTTCTGTAGAACAGGACCTTCCGCAGCATGTGACTGCAAAGGGGCGGAGCAGGCCACACTTCTCTCAGAGGCAGCAGTAATGAATGATGTGTACTGCAGACTAACAGGACCTGCAGCACATGACTGCTGGGGGCGTGGCCTAAGCTCCAGAGATCTAGGAACTGCAGGAAAACTCCTAGCAGGGTAACTACGAGATAAAGTTACCAAGGGGCAAAGACAGGGACGAAAACCAGGACAGGCCGAGATCAGAGCACAAGATAGCACGACAGTACCAAAGGATTAGACAGAACGGATAGTCAGGACGTAGCAATAGATCAGTAAAGCAGAGCGGGCAATAGACAGTACAATAGGGACAAAACAGTAACGGAGTATCAATAGCCAAGCCACGAGGTCAGAACCGGAGAAGACAATATAAGCAAAACGTGAGACAGAGAGCAGAGTGAGCAAACAGACCGGGTCATACACGGGAGTCAAACAAGCAGAGCAGTATACACGCAAACCAGGGGAGTCAAATACACAGTCACAACGAAAGTATAGCTGACAGAGAACCTCCCTCTGGACTGGGTATAAATACCCTCCCAGATCCAAAGGGAGGCCAGCAAAAGTTAACCCTGAATGGACAGGACATTAACCATGTCCTATACCATGACAGTACCCCCCCTTAATGGGGGGCCACTGGACCCCCAGGCCTCTCAGGATATCTGGCATGAAAAGCCTGTACCAGTCGATCGGCATGTACCGAACTGGCCGGAACCCATGACCGATCCTCAATGGAGTATCCCTTCCAATGAATAAGGTACTGAAGTCTCCGGCGCACCCACCGCGAATCAATGATGCGCCCTACCTCGTACTCCAGTTGACCCTCTACCAATACTGGTGGAACCACGGATGAGGGATCTTCTCTAACCGTCCCCACAGGTTTTAATAGGGACCTGTGGAAGACGTTAGATATTTTGAAGGAGGTGGGCAACTGAAGCCTGTATGCCACTGGATTGATCACCTCCACAATCTTGTATGGGCCAATAAATTTGGGGCCCAGCTTCATAGAGGGTATCTTAAGTTTGATGTTACGGGTGGACAACCAGACCTTTTCCCCCACTGTCAACACAGGACTCAACCCCCTCCTCCTGTCCGCAAAATGTTTGTACTTCTTCTGGGCTTTGGAGATGTTCCCCTGAACCTCCTTCCAAAGGTTTTTTAACTTTTGAACCATCCCCTCGGCACCAGGACAACCAGAATCCATACGGGAAAATTCCCCAAACTGCGGAACAAACCCATAATTGACCTGAAAAGGAGACTTTACGGTAGACTGATTGATACGACAGTTGAACGCAAATTCTGCCATGGGTAAAACCTCACACCAATCTTCCTGTCTGGAGGAGGCCAGGCATCTCAGAATCTTCTCCAACGACTGATTGGTGCGTTCAGTCTGTCCGTTGGATTCCGGGTGATAGGCAGAGGAGAATGATAATGTGACCCCCAACTTCTTACAGAACGCTCTCCAAAACCTGGCCACAAACTGCACACCCCTGTCCGACACCACATTCACAGGCACTCCATGCAACCGAACTATGTGCTGTATAAACAAACGGGCCAAGGTTTCAGCAGACGGCAACGTGGGTAACGGCACAAAGTGGGCTTGCTTAGAAAATCTATCAACCACTACCCATACCACTGAATTGCCCTTGGATGAGGGAAGATTAGTGATAAAGTCCATGGACAGGTGTGTCCATGGTTTATCCGGAATTGGCAAAGGCACCAATTCCCCGGCCGGCCGGACCTGAGAGCTTTTAGAGCGAGCGCACACCCCACAAGTATTAACAAAATTTTTAATATCAGTACCCATAGAGGGCCACCAAAAACCTCTAGCCACTGCCCCCGGGTAGCTGCAATACCAGGGTGTGCACTTAACACAGAATCATGAAATTCTTGCAGGAGTGTGAGACGGAGCTGTTCGGGTACGAACAATTTACCTGGGGGTTTATTCCTGGGAGCTTGTGCTTGTGCTTCCAGAATCTCTCTCTGTAACTCAGAGGAGACTTCGGCTACAACCACTCCCGGTTGAAGAATGGAGGAAGGAGGTTCTGGAGGGGACACAGAATCAAAACTTCGGGATAAGGCATCTGCCTTTACATTTTTAGACCCTGGTCGGAATGTGATGGTAAAATGAAAGCGAGAAAAAAAAAGTGCCCACCGAGCCTGTCTGGGGGTCAATCTCTTAGCGGACTCGATATAGGCCAGATTCTTATGATCAGTGATGACCGTAATGGGATGAGCGGCCCCCTCCAAAAAATGCCTCCATTCTTCAAAGGCCAGTTTGACCGCTAACAATTCCCTGTTGCCGACATCATAGTTTCTCTCTGCCGAAGAGAACTTTTTAGAGAAAAAGGCACAGGGTTTAAGATTAGTCAGGGTAGAGGGGCCCTGGGACAACACTGCCCCCACCCCCACTTCCAAAGCGTCGACCTCCACGATAAAAGGTCTTGATGAATCGGGTTGTACCAACACAGGGGCTGAAGTAAAGCATTTCTTCAATGTAAGGAAGGAATTTTTTGTGGCCACGGACCAATTTTTTACCTCTGCCCCCTTAAGAGTGAGGTCCGTCAAAGGTTTCACTACCTGTGAAAACCCTTTAATGAACTTCCTATAATAGTTAGTGAAACCCAAAAATCGTTGCAACCCCTTCAGATCATGAGGCTGCACCCAATCTGTAATGGCCTGAACCTTCCCTGGATCCATGCGGAATCCCTCCCCGGATACAATTACACCCAGAAAAGACAGTTCTTGCATAAAAAATAAACACTTCTCCAGCTTAGCATACAAATGGTTCTCCCGGAGTCTCATAAGAACCGCACGTAAATGATGCAAGTGTGACTGACTGTCTTTTGAGTATATCAGAATGTCATCCAGGTAAATGACTACATAACGTCCAATTAAATCAGAAAAAACAACATTGATGAAGTTCTGAAAAACAGCAGGGGCATTAGTGAGACCGAAGGGCATAACCAGATTTTCAAATAGCCCCTCAGTTGTCAGGAATGCTGTTTTCCATTCGTCCCCCTCCCGGATCCTTATAAGGTTATAAGCCCCTCGTAGATCGAGCTTAGAAAACCATTTGGCCCCCGTGAGTTGATTGCATAGATCGGGAATCAACGGGAGAGGGTACGTGTTCTTAACGGTAATTTTGTTCAGTTCCCGAAAGTCGAGACACGGTCGCAACCCACCATCTTTTTTCTTTACAAAGAAAAACCCCGCTGCCACGGGTGACACCGAGGGCCGAATATGCCCTTTGCGAAGGCTTTCTTTGATGTACTCTTTCATGGCTTGGCGCTCAGGCCCGGACAAATTAAACAAACGAGCCTTGGGTAATTTGACTCCAGGTAACAAATCAATGGCGCAATCATAGGGTCTATGTGGTGGGAGCGCCTCAGCCTCACTTTCGGAAAATACGTCTTCAAAGTCTTTCAGGTACTCCGGAATACCCTCCAGACTGACAGACGACACAGATACAGATTTTATCGGTTTGACAAGAGAAACGGAGTTACAACACAGACCATTATTATTACATCCCCATCGGGTGATCTCCCCTTTTGCCCAATCAATGAGAGGATTGTGGCGTTGCAGCCAGGGCATCCCCAATACCGGTCCTGCAGGCAGATTATTCAGAATAAAGCAACTTAATTTTTCCACGTGAGTGGAACTCACTTTCATAGAAAAAACTTCAGACATAAAACAAATTCCATCCCGGGCAAGAGGGGATGAATCCACCGCCACAATTTTAACAGGATCTTTCAACCTGACTGTCCCTATCTTATTAAGAGTCACAAATTGGGCATCAATCAGATTAATGGAGGAACCACAGTCAACAAAGGCGGTGGTCATAACAGAACCGCCAGCAAGTTCCAATTCAACCTGGAGCACCATTTTAGCAAGCGAAAAAAAATGTACCTGGGAGTCTGGGCAACCTCCACGATTGCTGCCCAGACTCAGTCGTTTTCCTGATGATTTTACAGAAGAAGGGCAGGAAGGACAGTCCCTTTTCCAATGTCCAGAGGCTCGACAGTAAAAGCATAGACTGTTGTCTTTACGGTGTCTTCTCTCTCGTTCCTTTCCTGAGACAGCCTCCATCTCCATGGGCTCAGATGCGGGAGCGGTGTAACACAATTTGGAGTACAAGGGAGTCTCTTGTTGCATCATTCCCCTAGCACGGAGTCTCCGGTCCATACGGACCGCCTGCATCATGGCGTCCTCCAGAGTATCGGGAGGAGGATGCAATGCCAGAGCGTCCTGCAGACGGTCAGATAGGCCCCTGCGGAACAACCCCCTCAGGGCGGCATCATTCCAAGATACGTCCGCGGTCCAACGTCTGAACTCTGAGCAGAACCATTCAGCAGAGTTCCTCCCCTGTGTCACACTCATCACCATATCCTCAGCCAGACGCACTCTATCAGGCTCGTCATAAATGTGCCCCAGAGCCTCAAAGAACAGGTTCACAGACATACGTTCAGGAGCAGAGGAAGAGAGAGAGAAAGCCCATGCTTGCGGAGCCCCCCTTAATAAGGACATTACGATCCCCACCCTCTGCCTTTCATTTCCAGAGGTCCGGGGACGCAATTTAAAGAACAACTTGCATCCCTCCTTAAAAACCCTAAACAATTTTTTATCTCCAGAAAAATTGTCGGGTAATTTTACAGGGGGGTCGGGGTCCGCAAGAGATACATCAGTGGGGCCCCCCTCCTGGAACCCCGACGGAACAGACCCCATTAGAGCGTCTGCCATATCTCTCTGTACCTGTTGATGCGACTGAACCAGATTTTGCTGCTCCATAGACAACTTCTGCATAAGCTGGGAGAGCTCATTAACCTGTTCAGTGAGAGCCCGTACCGGATCCATAATGTGCTAACACCCCACCACCAGGGAAAGTCTGTAATGGTCAGCTATAATGTCAGGGACACCGCACTGCACATGCTCACTGAGCCAGTGCACGTGTCCTGAGTGAACCAACTGTGCCCCAAGATACCTGTAGACGTGTGTTTCTGTAGTACAGGACCTTCTGCAGCATGTGACTGCCAAGGGGCGGAGCCGGCCACACTTCTCTCAGAGGCAGCAGTAATGAATGATGTGTACTGCAGACTAACAGGACCTGCAGCACATGACTGCTGGGGGCATGGCCTAAGCTCCAGAGATCTAGGAACTGCAGGAAAACTCCTAGCAGGGTAACTACGAGATAAAGTTACCAAGGGGCAAAGACAGGGACGAAAACCAGGACAGGCCGAGATCAGAGCACAAGATAGCATGACAGTACCAAAGGATTAGACAGAACGGATAGTCAGGACGTAGCAATAGATCAGTAAACCAGAGCGGGCAATAGACAGTACAATAGGGACAAAACAGTAACGGAGTATCAATAGCCAAGCCACGAGGTCAGAACCGGAGAAGACAATATAAGCAAAACGTGAGACAGAGAGCAGAGTGAGCAAACAGACCGGGTCATACACGGGAGTCAAACAAGCAGAGCAGTATACACCAAACCAGGGGAGTCAAATACACAGTCACAACGAAAGTATAGCTGACAGAGAACCTCCCTCTGGACTGGGTATAAATACCCTCCCAGATCCAAAGGGAGGCCAGCAAAAGTTAACCCTGAATGGACAGGACATTAACCATGTCCTATACCATGACAGTGACTGACCACATGATTATGATATCACATAGGTTCTGTCAGCTTTGCATGTGGAGATATAGTGGACTTCCTCCCTCCCGTTCTATGAAGGTCCACTAAAACCAGCCCATTATGCAACCTTAACTTAACCCTCACAACACATAGTATGCTGGAGGAAAATACTTTGGTTTCACATCACTGATGCCAATAAGCGCAGTGACACATATCTCCACTCTATTACATTACAAGTGACTTTGTCACAATATATACAGCATGTACCTCTTTATATATATAGTATGTATTTGTGCATGTGCCTTTGTATATATTGTACAGTTGCTCAAAAGTTTACATACCTCAGCAGAATTTTTGCTTTCTTGGCCTTTTTTCAAGGAATATGAATGATAACACCAAAACTTTTTCTCCACTCATGGTTAGTGGTTGGGTGAAGCCATTTATTGTTAAACTACTGTGTTTTCTTTTTAAATCACAATGACAACCCAAAGCATCCCAATAACCCTGATCAAAAGTTCACATACCCTGGTGATTTTGGACTGATAACATGCACAAAAGTTGACACAAATGGGTTTGAATGGCTACTAAAGGTAACATCCTCACCTGTGACCTGTTTGTTTGCAATCAGTGTATGTGCATAAAAGCTGAGTGAGTTTCTGGGATTCAGACAGACTCTTGCATCTTTCATCCAGCCACTGACATTTCTGGATTGTGAGTCATGGGGAAGGCAAAATAGTTGTCAACAGATCTACAGGAAAAGGTAGTTGAACTGTATAAAACAGGAAAGGAATACAAAAAGATATCCAAGGAATTTATAATGCCAGACAGCAGGGTTCAAACTGTGATTAAAAAATGGAAAATCATGGGCTCTGTAAAAACAAAACTATGTTCAGGTAGACCACCACAAATATCATCCACAACTGCCAGGAAAATTGTTCGGGATGGATACAAAAACCCACAAACAACAACAGCTGAAATTCAGGACTCTCTGAAAACTAGCGGTGTGGCAGTTTCAAAATGCAAAATAAGGAGGTACTTGAAGAAAAATGGGATGCATGGTCGAGTCGCCAGAAGAAAGCCATTACTGCGCAAATGCCACAAAGTATTTCACCTACAATATGCAAAACAGCACAGAGATAAGCCTCAAAACTTCTGGAACAAGGTAATTTGGAGTGATGAGACCAAAATTTAACTTTTTGGCCACAAACATAAATGTTACATTTGGAGAGAAGTCAACAAGGCCTATGATGAAAGGAACTCCATTCCTACTGTAAAGCACGGAGGTGGATTTATGATATTTTTGGGATGTGTGAGCTACAAAGGCACAGGAAACTTGGTGAAAGATGAATGCAGCACACTATCAGCAAATACTGGAGGCAAATTTGCACTCAACAGCCAAAAAGCTGCGCATGGGATGTACTTGGACATTCCAACATGACAGTGATCCATAACACAAGGTCAAGTTAACCTGTGATTGGCTACAGCAGAACAAAGTGAAGGCTCTGGAGTGGCCATCTCAGTCTCCGGACCTCAATATGATTGAGCCATTCTGGGGAGATCTCGAGTGCGCAGTTCATACTAAACAGCCCAAGAATTTACAGGAACTGGAGGCTTTTTGCTAAGAAGAGTGGGCAGTTACACCATCTGAGAAAATAAAGAACCTCATCCACAACTACCACAAAAGACTTCAAGCTGTCATTGATGTTAGAAGGGGCAATACATGGTATTAAGAAATGGGGTATGTAAACTTTTCATGATGGTCATTTGGATGTTTTGGGTTGTCATTATGATTTAAAAAGAGAAAACATAATAATTTGACAATAAATGGCTTCACCTAACCATTAACCATGAGTGGAGAAAGTTTTGATGTTATCATTCATATTCTCTGAAAAAAAAGGCCAAGAAAGAAAAAATTCTGCCGGATATGTAAACTTTTGAGCACAACTGTATTTGTGTGCCAGTGTATAAATGCCCAGCCACTGAGTTTTTTTCTGTGTTTGTGTTTGGAGGCAAGGAAGTCTACAGTCTGGAGCTTCAGTGAGAGCTGAATTTTGTTATTGCCCACAAGGCTGGAGCTGCAGTGGAAAGGTTTTTTGTACGTTATGTTTATTTCATTTATGCCAGAAAGAGCCTTTTTGTTTTGCTATTTTGTTTTCTGGTTTATGGAGCAATACACTAATCTTTGACTTTAACACCAAGTGTTCCTGTGTCTACCTCAGTATCAAACAAGTGAGTGGCCTTACCACACTGTATTAATAGTATGTGTGTATGTGCTTGTATATATGGTGTGTTCATATGCGCCTGTATATATAGTATGTGTGTATATGCCTGTTTACCTGGTATGTGTGTATCTGCCTGTGATAAATGTTTTTAGCAGTGTGACTGACTTGTTTATGATGTAGTTTGTGCATAATTGTGCACATGCTGTCTCTGTTTGTGCTTGTCTGATGTTTGTGTTCATTGTGTGTCCTGTGTTCTGCCCATTTATGAGCAGCAAGAGAAATATTCATAGCGTAATACCAGTTACAACCCATAGAGGTCATTAGTTACCCATTTATCCTGTTTCTGTATACATTAGTATTTCTCCTCTAAAAAGTAGTGTGTTCTGATTAGATCCACCCCTTAACTCCCCAAGGGGAAGAAGATCCGCAGACATATTTTCCCGGGCTTTCTGAGTGATACACGTGTGTTTCTCACTCTCTTTTCCCTACAATCACTCCTCCTGTCCAGCGGATCCCGGTGAGAGTCTTAAGGCAGTTATGGGTTTGTGTTGGAATCTGTATATGCAAGCCGTTATGCAGCCACCATGTAGTATATCGTGAAGAGAGGCATACTGTGCTCTGTATCCTCCAGTTTAGTCATAATGCTCTTTGCACTGCATACAGATAGGTGCATTTCTGTATAGAGTAGAACGGTGCTGGCAGCTGTCATGATCCGGGTCAGAGGTTGCTTTCAGTTTCTCCTCCTCCGGCCTCCTGCCTCTCTTTGGTTTAGAGGTGGATATTTCTTGGTGCTCTTGCTGGCAGCTTGTGTCAGTGATAGTTTTGGGCTTTGGCTTGAGCTACTGATCCGTTATACCCCAGTGTTCCTTTTGCCTCTGACTTCCCGTACCTGTGTCTGACTTGTCCCTTGTACCTGACTTAGTGTTACTCTGGTGTGTATCCCCCTCTGTTTGAACTTTGACTTTGTCTCCTGTCTCACGTCTTTGTTTCCACATGCTTGACCGGCTCTGACCTACTGGCCTAACTCTGACTCCGTTCTCTGTTTAACATCTCTGATACCTCTTCTCCCATCTGGTTCTGACCCTTGGCTTGTATGTGACCATGAGTTCTGTTTTCCCCTTAAACCATTACATTACTGACCTATACTTAGTAGGCTCATTTGAACACTCTCTATCGCCACCTGGTGGAGCCGTGCAGCCTGCACTGTGCTGCTGTGTAGCAGGTGCGACCTCTCTTCTCTCACCAACACCCCCTGGTGGAGTCTGCAGTACAGCAGCATGTACTTTGCCCTAGATAGATATTATAACTGCATTTCTGTATTATGCTGTTACTGTGCAGTTTCTGTAATGTCTCAGTTACTGATGTTAATTGCACCCTGTATTATGCTGTTGTTTCTGTGATGTGCCAGTACTGATACACTGTTTATTCTTTGCAGTTTTTACCGTTATCATTCACATAGATCAAGTTCACATTATCACCTCAATAAATATAGACTTAAGAATCCATACAGTCTGTTTACTGGGGAAGTGGACAAGGGTTAAGCTGTGTGCTGAAATCCACACAGCATCATACATGGAGGAAGGCAGAACATCCTGCACTTCTGTGATGTGTGTGCAGTAATTGTGTGATATTTATATGTGCACTTGTGTGATGTGTGCTCTGTTTTTTGTGACATCTCTCATGTCTGCACTTTGCTTGTCTGACATCTCTCATATCTGCACTTTGCTTGTATGACATGTAGAATGTGTGCGCTGCGCTTGTGTAACCTGTAGAATGTGTGCGCTGCGCTTGTGCGACATCTGCATTGTGATTTTATGATGTGTGTCCAACATATTTTTGTTGTATGAAATAATATCAGGGTTTCTCATCCACCTTAGGGTGAGCAATTCCTCTTTTCTACTGCTTTGGTCTTTGTGTTCAGGCTGCAGCCGTGATGTCATGACTAAAACACATGACTGCTGGAGCTAATCACTGAGCTCAGCAGCCATGCACAAGATGCTCAGCCCTGTGATCGGCTAAAGCGGTCACATGTGACATTACTGTGTAGCCCAGCTGCGCTTGGAGCCACATTACCCAGGAGGATGCACTAAAGGTAACCCCCACACGTACCTGATATTCATTCACAGCTTCACCAATCCCTGGAGCCACCAGAGGGAGCCCTTTTAGAGAGTATATATTTAAGGATGGTGAAGCCACAGCAGTCAGATTAGCCTGAGAGCTGGGAGAGGTCAGTCTGAGTCTAGACGGCAGTGAGATCAGATTACCTCAGAAAGTTGAAAGACTGTTAGTTCCCTTAGAGTGTGGAAAGTTAGCTCAAAGAAGTGTGCACAGATCAGTTAGACGGAAGGTCCTGATAGCTGCTTCAGACAGAGCATTAAGGTACTGCCACACTAAACAATCCCGCTAGCGATCACAATAACGACGCATACTAATGCGATCGCTAGCGGGATTGTTTCTATATCGCTAAATGCGGCCACATTTAGCGATATAGTTAACGACGCTATCGCCGTTAGCGATCTTCTTAACGACTTTAGCGGTACAAAAGTACCGCTAAATCGCTAAGAAAAGGTGCCACACAGCGATAAGATACTTACCCAGCGGGAGCGCCAGCGATGAAATAGGGTCCGGAGCGATTCCAGCGACGAGCGAGATCACAGCAGGAAGCTCGTCGCTGGAAGCTGCCGCACTGAACAATATCGCTAACGGGATCGCTAAATAGTGACGTTTTTTAGCGATCCCGTTAGCGATATTGTTTAGTGTGGCATACCCTTTAGAAAGAAAGAAGGAAAGGGAACAGCAGTGACTGAAAGTACCTGAAGACTACAGATTTGAGCTTAGTTTATTGTGTGGAGGCTAGTACAAGTGGAGGAAGATAGCCACTTCAGCCTGGTCAGAACTGAGTCAACTGAGTGTAGTTTCAGTGAGCAAGCGTGCCGACGCTTTGAGAGCGGTGAAGAGAAAGAAGAATCAGCTATCTACTGCTAGTGTGCTTATGTTAAGGGTCGGAGTAGGACGAAAGGCGAGTGGAAGAGAAGAGAGAGAGTAACAGAGGTTGTAACAGCATTGATAGCTTACCTCTACTCTGCACCACCGGACACCGGGTCCGAGCTTGCTAGCATCTACACGACTAGTAGGAGATACCGGAGACCCTGCTGGACTTCAGGTCGCAGGGGCCCAGGAGCGCTGATATGTAACCGAGGTCAGGAAGACGGGGGTCTAGCAGGACGCTGCATACCGAGACACTGTTCTATTTAAGAGAAGGCCTCACCACAAAGTCAGCCGGGCGTATAAGTGAAGACAGAGTTAGACTTCGTTTCATACAGGTCAGAAACTCACACAACAGGAGTAAGGAGGCCCTATACCTACTCAGTGGGAATACTGGACGTGCATCCTCCACCCTGCCAGCTTCCCGGAACATGCCTGCAACTACCATCAGTAAAGGTACAGAAAGAGACTTTCGTGTGTGTGTCTGCCTTATTGCTCCTGCGGCTGAAAGCCCCTTCTCCGTCCTGCACCCCTACACCGCCATATACCCTGAGGGACCCAGTCTTACCTGTGGAAGACTTAACACCTTGCTGCCCAGTAACAACCCCTCAGCGGATCTACCCTGCAGCGCTGGTCACCCTGACCAGGTACCACAGGTGGCGTCACGAACAAACTGTAAATACTTATTCCCCTGTAAATATCCCACATTTGAGGTGAGCCCCAGGGCCACGGACCGAGCTGTGCTACCCGTGACATCCCCCATTGAAGTGAATGGGCTCGATGCTGAGTACCCCACAGGCCCTGGCTGTGCGACTCATTACCACTGCAGCTTGTAATCATAGATGGAGCAGTAGCAAAGAGATATTAAAAGGAACCTGTCACCTTGTTTTCCCGCTATAAGTTGCGGCCACTGCCTTTCAGGGCTTATCTACAGCATTTTATTATACTCACCCGGGGGCGGTCCGGTCCAGTGGGCGTCGCAGATCCGGGTCCGGCGCCTCCCATCTTCATGCGATGTCGTCATCCTGCTTGCTTCGTGTCGCGCTCCTGCGCAAGCGTACTGATCTGCCCTGTTGAGGGCAGAGCAGAGTACTGCAGTGCGCAGGCGCCGGGAAAGGTCAGAGAGGTCCAGCGCCTGCGCACTGCAGGGCAGATCAGTACGCTTGCGCAGGAGCGCGACATGAAGCAAGCAGGATGACGACATTGCATGAAGATGGGAGGCGCCGGACCTGGGCCTGCGACACCCATCTGACCTGACCACATTGGACCGCCCCCCGGGTAAGTATAATAAAACCTCTTTTTCTTATCTTTCAGGTAGGACCTAGGGCTTATCTAAAGCATTACAGAATACTGTAGATAAGCCCCGAAAGGCAATGGCTGCATCTTATAGCGGCAGAACGAGGTGACAGGTTCCTTTTAATAGACCAGGTGAAAATGAGGAACTCTGATTTTATTATTTTTTCTTCCCTAGAGCACAGAACAAATGAAAACGAAAGTCCTCTTTTAGAGGAGGAGTCCATACACAAGTTTTGCACAGGGGCCTTTTGCCCTCAGTGTCCGCCCTTGTTTTGAATAGTCTAAAGTCATTCATCAGTTGAAACATACATAGGGAAGCCATAACTATTGAGAAATTGTGAGAAATTGCTTTACAATGTCCTAAAACTTATTGTTTTATATCTCCTTGTGTAAACAGTCATCTCCTGATGGTTCACAGACAAGACAAGAAGAAAAGAGGAAAGAAGTTAAGACAACCAATCTCAAAAGTGATTGAATTTGAGGAAAAACAAATGATGTTACCATGTTCCTCTATTAGTGATCAGCATAGGATTTGCAAATGTATATTGACATGTAAAAGGATCCTATATATACTGATCCCATTGTCAATCAGGCATGTCCCATCACAGTTTGACATTGTTAGCACATATTGGACACTGTATAGGGACACACACTATTGACCAGCAGACGTAAATATGTTTTATGTGAAATATTTTTTGGGGGATATAGATGAGCGGATCAGGCAAAATTTGAATTGGCCTGTTTGTGCAGGTTTTCCAGGGAAATTTGATTCTTGGATAGGTTATTCTCTACAAATTTAATATTACTAATTATGCTCTGGGGTCTCTGCAGACCTCAGAGCGTAATAAAGTAATATTTAAATAAAAAAAATACTTATGCTCACTCTCAGCTCATCTCTCAGATCCCTCAGCTACTCACCGCCACCCATCCAGCCCTCACCAGATCCAAAGCCCCCTTCTATAGAATCTTCAGGCCTCTCACACTGTACTAGACCTCCATCATGGTGCCTGGGAGGATTCTGCGTAGGTACTTGGGAGGTCAATGGAGTCATGAGGTCATTACGTGCACTGTGACCTTCCTGCTCCCATACGCCGAAATGTCATATGCATCATGACAGATGCAAGACCGGCCAAGTGTGAGAGGTCCGAAGATTCCATCGCGTCCAATAAGAAGATGCGGCGAGGACCAGCAGGTGGTGGTGAGTAGCTGAGGGACCGGAGAGCCGTAAGGTAAGTATGAGGATTTTTTTTAACCTTTTGATGGCCCAATATGGTACAGAAAAATGGTGGATCTGCATAGAAACCAATTAATCAAAAATCTGCATTTTGATGATTGCGGATTTTTGTAAAATTGGAGTACAATTCAGTTCTAATTAATTTAATCGCTAATGGGGAACAGCAGTAATATGCTAAAAAATATATATAACGGAGAGCAGACAAATTTCATACCGACTACAAAAAAGAATCACAACGCAGACAATGGAACACGATGAAGCACAGCTCTTCTTTTACATTTCTGAATCTGTGATCTTTACGACTTACTTGGTTTTACTCAGAGAAGCAATGTACAAAATGAAAGAGAAGAACCTGAAAAAGAAACATGAAGAAAGACACAGAAAACAAATCAATGACTGAGTAATTAAGAATCAGCAGAATAATTAATGGGAGTTTTCGTAGTGTGCTGTGCCGGCTTTCCATGATACCGGAGTTTTACGTTATCTGCATTGCAGGTGTATACAGTGATAGAAGGGTTAACTTGCCACACTTATATCAGTCAAACTGTCTTTTGGAGAAGAGCATGCTCACAAAAGATAGCAGAGAAACTAAAGCCAAGTAGACACGGGGAGAAATCAAGGGAGAGGGCGGAACGCGAGGAATGAAAGCGCACGCACCGAAAGAAGCCCCTTCCTTGTTCTTTCAATAATTAATCCCGTTGGAATACAATTAATGAGCTTTTCTGCGGCAGACATCACTAAGGCAAACAGCCTAACTAACCATGCATTGTTTGAGAGCGGAATATAAATATTTTAGCTCTCCCAGCGGTAACTGGGCTCTGGAAAATAAAAATTCCCTTTTCTAATTTCTCTATGAAATCTAAAATACAGAGAAGTAGCCACTCGGTGATGGGAACCTTTGCCGCTTGCCCTTCGTCATCAACCCACGCACAGTTTTATTTTTTTTCTTCTTTACTAAATTCTCCTTATTAAATTTCGCTACATACCCAAAGGGGGGGAAAAAAATCCCGTTGTGCCTTGAGGCCATAACCTGTTCAGTGCCAAAAGGTTCCGCACAAACCTATAGAAAAAAGGTAGACAGCGACGATTGGGAGTGCGAGAGGTTAAATTAATCCCAAATAATTTACAGTGCGCGACGCACAATGTGGAAGTATAATAAAGGGAAACATTCAGCCATGGAAAAGCATTCGGAGGAATGCCTAAGCTTTTTTTTTTCTTAGAAATTAGAATTAAAACTTCCATAGAAAGTGCGTTCGGTGAAGAGATGGGCGGTCAATGCGTATAATGCGGACTGCGACATTCGTACAGGGAAACTTGGAGTCATTGCGTCAAATCTTAAGAAAATGAAATACTATATCACCTAGTGACAAGTGAGTGCCCAAAAGGGGTGATGAGCGTCTGACCACTGGGGGTCCCACCGATCGCAAGAATCGTGGTCATGTGAAAGTAGACACATCATGCATATACACTGCCACTCCATTCAGTGTCTATGGGGCTCTAGGTCAGTCCCAAATAGTATGACTACTGTAGAGCGCTACTGCACCTATAAGAGGGACATGATCAGATTCTCTCGATAGTTGATAAGTGCTGATTATAAAAAAAAAACCTTCTAATCATTTGGGATTCGAGGACTTGTTTGTTTGGTTCCATCTCCTTTATTTGATCCTTGGGTTTCTTTCCTATACCCTTGTGGGTAGGGAATCTATACCCATGTACTTCTTATAAGCCATTAACAAATTGGATATGGCCAATCTTAAATAGGTTGTCCATGCTTGGGGCTCAAGCCTGCAGTCACTGTATGTGACTTATGAATCCTCACAGGGCGCACAGTGCGAGCTGTCAGGATTCTCCGTTGCCGCTGGCATGACTGGAAGTCATGTGACTGTAAGCAAGTTACCTGGATGCAACAGGGCAGACAATGAGGAGGCAGGGGGACTTAAGTAACACTATTTGACTCACACAAAAAGAAAATCTATTTATATACATATCGTATATAGATACACACACACAAGAAAGCACTATATTGCTATTAACAGTAACAGGGCCAATACAGTATATCATGACACAGATACAATATCTATGCAATGTTCTATTATATACAGTTTTTATTTTCTAGTAGTTAAAGGACTGTTAGTGCCTTTATGTCTCAACTTAACAGGTGCCACTCTCCCTACCAGGCCCGTGCCCACTGTAGTCCCTGTAAACACCTCTAATCTTTACACTGGCTCTACCGGAGGTGACAGATATTTCCTGCCAGGCCGAAAGTCCTAGATAAAATACTAAATCTTTAGGACAGAACACATCATAAATCACGTGGTCCTAAGCCTATGTAACCGGACCACCAAAGGCAATAGCCATGGAAGTACTCCCACCAGATTGTAAACATGCAAGAATGGAGTAAGACAATCCACCAAAAAGATAAAAGAAAAGTGTTTTTATTTAACTTAGTATATAAAAGGCACTTCAACAACAATTACAACTATATCAATGACTGAGCGCTTAAAGGCAAGGATTCAGGTGCAACAAGAAAAAATCAAGTGCAACTTAACAGGTACAGCATAGCTAGTTAGAGCCTAATAACTAGACCTATAGATTAAGTAAAGCGACCGTGCATCAAGTACAGGTATATCCAGAAAAAGTCATCAGTGAGACTCATGCGGCTATGTCAATGCAAGTATAGTAACTAAGATATATCTATATACTATGAAGTCATAGTATTCAAATGTATGAGCGATGACTACAGCAGTACGAGAATCACACACAGTAATTGCTCTAACCCAAGACTGTCCTGTGACGCTACACACACTGCTGCAACGTATGTTTCGCGAGGGCTTCCTCAGGGGGATATTGTCACTTTACTTAATCTATGGGTCTTGTTATTATGTCCTAGGTATGTGAATCACTGGGTATAGAGTGTGTTCGTCGCACTGGCCATCTCCGTTCCCTGAAGCATGGCTCCAGTCCGCACCCTGTACTGTACGTCTACGCTGTCAGTAACAGCCCACAGGAACGGTCCTTTGCTACAGCCAGTTCATTTCCTGATCCTGGTTCAGATCTTGTCCTGGTCTTCTCCTGGTGCAGGGTATGAACTTTCTACTGGCCCAGGGAACGGATCTTCTACTAGTGTGGTACGGATCTTCTACTGGTGTGGGGTACAGACATTCTACTGGCTCGGGGTATGGATCTTCCACACAGCTCGGGCCTTCTCGAGCATCTGATCACTCTTGGCCCCTTCTGTGGCGATGGTGGCTGTAATATCACCTAGCAACCACACGGCCATCATGATACAGGTTCTGTCACCAACTGCCCCTTCTCGGCCCATGCCGGCCTTTTATAATTAGTGACTGCGACCTGTTACATGGGTGTCACGACAGAGAGTATTCTCCTCTAGTTCAGCGGTCAGAAGATTGTGGCATCTGGCTACATATGCCCCTGCCCTGGATGGATCTGCTTTGCCTTACAGGTAGCTGTGCAGATTTCCTTAGCTCTGGTGTTTGCATCCTGAGTTGTCTCAGCTGTTTGTAGTTCTTCATTCCCTCCAGGTATAAATACTTACCTCTTTGCTTTAGTAACTGCCAGTGATAGCTTAGTATACCTTGTTGTTGGTTTAGCAATTGTGAGCAGTGGATTGAGAAGCCGTTTTAGAGTCATCTCTGGAGATTTCTGTTGGGAAGTTTGTTTGGTGTTATCCTTCTCCTTATCTTCCTGTTTGGTTTATCTCACCCTTCCTCTCCCATTATATACCATTCCCTAGTCTAGGTGCGCTGGGAGAGATTGCTGTTTTCTTTACCCTTGTCTCCCTTTGAGCCTGTATCATAGAGCAGGACTAGGCTTCCTGCTGCTCCATGCACTAGTCAGGGCCTTGCTAAGGGCAAGACAGGGATTAGGAATTTGATCGTCACATGGGGTGAAACAACCCATCTAGAGTTGTCAGGAGCTAAAGGTTATGCAGGGCAATATTCAGGGGTGCCCCTACCCGTCTCTCCTTGCACCATTTCTCTCCTTAGTGGAGAATGACATCACTTGACCTGTTGACATTTTCAATCTCTACACCAGGAATATGCATTTCCCACTCTTGGAGTTCCAACTACTGTAATTCTTCCTTTACTTTCACTTTTGCCTTTGTGCAGCAGATGGTGGTGTTTTCTTGCAGTTCCTTAGCTAGGCATCAACTGTACTTGTCCTCTCTCTTCTCCATTTCCTTACATGACCACAAGTGTGTGACTTGCATACATCTGGCTACATTCTAACTAGACATGTCTAGCCTCACTCCTAAAAAGCTTTACTCAATTTCCAAAAGTCACAATATTTTTTTGGAACTATCTATAGCACTAAAAATGTGTGACATTTCAAACAGTTTTATGTCAGTTTTCTGGCGCAGACTCTTTGATTTATTGGCACTATGTCTTTTAAGGGACACCATAGAAGCTGCACGACCACCGCAACAGGACATACACCCTTTCTGCACTGAGTATATACTGAAATAATGATACCATACAAAAAAGAATCAAGACCTTAATGCATTGTACTGGATCCCTTAGAAATTAGCTCAGCAAAGAAATATATAGAAAGAAAATCCATCACCCGAGAACCCTGCTCCAGTGCAGAGGTACACAGTAATTACTCTCTGAGTACAGGGAATGAGATGTTACCTGCAGTCCTATGTAACACCACAGATAACCCAATGATTTATTTTATTTCACTTACTTATACAGCATCATTAATTCTACAGGGCTATACGGACGTCATCATCACTGTCCCCATTGGGGCTCACAAACTATATTTCCTATCAGTATGTCTTTGGAGTGTGGGAGGAAATTCACGTAAACACGGGGAGAACATACAAACTCCTTACAGATGTCCTTAGTGGGATTTGAACCCAGGACCTCAGCGCTGCAGTCCTAACCACTGAGCCACCATGCTGCCCTCAGTGTAAACACATAACATAGTACATACTCATTGTAGTCCTGTGTATCACCGCAGACAACACAGTGATAACTCCTTGAAGACAGATAATGTAATATTTGTTAACCGCAGTCCTATGTAAAAACTTATTTTCCTGTGTACTGCAGGATGCGGCACAGCAGACAAGCCTAGTAGACATACTACAGAATAGCGCAGGACTTCCTACTAGAGCTGGTATCTAGTGATGAGCAAACGTGCTGGGATAAGGTGTTATCCGAGCATGCTCAGGTGATAACCGAGTGTATTCGGAGTGTTCGAAAAAATATATTTGAGTCCCGGCGCCTGCATATCTAGCTTCTGTTTGACAGCTGCAATATATGCAGGGATTGTTTGTTTTTTAGGTAATCCCTGCATGTGTTGTGTCTGTCAAACAGCCACGAGCCATGCAGCCGCTGGAACTCGAACATATTTTTCTAGCACGTCAAAGTCACTCTGTTAGCACCTTAGCATGCTCAGATAACACCTTATCCCAGCACGTTTGCTCATCACTACCTGTAACCTCCTGCACGAGAGCTAAGCTCACTGAGCAGCCGTATCACAAGCACCGGCTCAGCTTCTGATTGGCTGACTCCGCTGTAATATGTAACACAGAAGACGACTGTGTCCCCAGTACAGAGAGAAGTGGCGGGAGCCCATCAGCAGTACGACACTTCCTCCACTGTACAGGAAGTAAACTTTAGTGTAGCACTCACTTCAGAGACATTTTGAGAGCACCCAGGAGGCACAGACTAAAGTGTGTCTTTCTCTAAAATATGCAAATGGTCTCTTCAGAGAGGAAGAGGACTAGAACTCTAGTGCCACCTATTGGAAGTAGCGATCCTAAAAGTCAACGTCGACCCTTTAACGAGCCTTGTTATATGAAAAGCCGAACCAGAATCTCAATTTGCAGACACTGTGTTTCGGGGAACTACCCCTCATCAGTGCAACGTGTGAGATCTGGTTTGTCTGAGTGAGAGGCGTCTGACCGGGATCCAAGAAGTATCGTTTCTCCTTGCAGTGATTGACATGCTAAGCATGCCGAGATGAGGAGACTTAAAGCCGCAATGCTCCTCTGGGAAATATGCAGAGGAAGAGGACTAGAACTCTACTGCCACCTATTGGAAGTAGCGATCCTAAAAGTCAACGTCGACCCTTTAACGAGCCTTGTTATATGACTTAGGATAAAAGCCAAACCAGAATCTCAATTTGCAGACACTGTGTTTCGGGGAACTACCCCTCATCAGTGCAACGTGTGAGATCTGGTTTGTCTGAGTGAGAGGCGTCTGATCGGGATCTAAGAAGTATCGTTTCTCCTTGCAGTGATTGACATGCTAAGCATGCCGAGATGAGGAGACTTAAAGCCGCAATGCTCCTCTGGGAAATATGCAGAGGAAGAGGACTAGAACTCTAGTGCCACCTATTAGAAGTAGCGATCCTAAAAGTCAATGTCGACCCACAATGCTTCAGAGTCAGACTTTACTGGCGGAAATCATGCTGGTGGTGCCTGATACACGCTGCCCGTGGTTCAGATGGTATGCATCAGCTATAAAGTTCCCTTTAATAGAGTTATCCCATGAAACATGCTCATATTAAAAATCCAGAAATGCTTATAAAAGCTGTTTTAAAATAATTATGCAGTGTTTCTAGCATAGAAAGTATCTTTTTAATAATTTTCCATTTCTTGTGTCCCCCTTGGTGCTGCTTCTAATTTTTGCTGCTGGCGCTGGTTCATTGTGTCTTTTTTCCCCTTCGGCTGCAGATAATATAGTTTTACTTCCCTGGCAGATGAAGTCTTCTCAGCTAATCTGCCTGAAATTTGACATCTGACTTGTAACAAAGGTGACATCCTATTACAGTACTATGCTCCAATCTAGTGAGCTCGTTAGAACGACCCATACTTCCAGAAAGACATAGGGCCCCATTCATTAGGACTGGCTGAAAATCGTAGTGCTGAAGGGAGCACTGGAGTTAGAGGAGTAGGTGTGTGTCCTTTAATGAATTTGGCTCGTCTTTGAATTGTCATGTGCTTCAACCAGATAAGTATGGCTGGCATACATTCATGATGTAATTTACACCACTCGTTAATGTGATGGGAGTGCTTGTTTTGCAGATCTTGCTGTCACTGGCAATGAAATGCCAAAAGTCACTCAGTTTTTGCATAACTTTGCATTTTGCTTGTACTGCTGTGGGCAGTTTGCATGGCCTAAACCTACTAATTAAATTCTACTCAAATTTTAGAAAAATCGGCAACTGCCAAAATACGTACCGGATTCAGCAAAGTAGCGGCCACCGGCTGCCATTTTCCTGAACTCTGAAGGGCATTTACAAGGTTAAAAAAAAATAAAAATGTTTATGCTCGCTTCACCGCTCACCTCTCTGGCTCCCAAGATCTCAAATGCGCATTCGCATTGAAAAACATGGACAGTACGGGGTCTCCAGGTTTTCACAAAACGTTGGCGGAGCCCCTGCAACACTGAACTTCACCTCCTGTCACCCTGAAACCCGCAGCATCACCCCACTCCTAACTCCACCGAACAGCACCTCCTACCAGCCCGTGGTCTGCAGCATCTCCTGCTTCTGCTGCTCTCAGCTTCCTGCAGCAGCCACCCTGCTACCTGGGACCCCGCTTTACCGCAGCCGCTGCCTCCCAGATAAGCTGCTGTAAAAGTGGATTATAAGATGCACCAACATTTTATAAGAACATTTTTTCCTATTTCCCCCCCCCAAAAAAATTTGGGGTGCGTCTTATAATTCAATGCTTCTTATAATCTGCAAAATACGGTACTTAATTTTTCAACATCTTATTGGGGGTCCAGGTGGAATACAACTGACATAAATCTTAATGTTCTAATCACATAGACTTTTATTACTTGAACCAGAAAAAACTTCAATCCGTAAACATATTAGTCTTCCACAAAGATATACTGAGGTGAAGAATCTACAGCACTTCTCAGTAGTTACACAGTAAAAGCAGCTGTGTGTCTGAGTATGATATATAGAGATCTGCACACTTTTCAACCAATCAGTCAGTGAGAAATTCAGTGAAGTGATAAGATTAAGTAACAATTACATTCTAAGACTGGCTTCACACTAGCGTGCGACAGGGCTGCGGAGGGCTGTGTACTTCCTCTGTTAAGCCCGCTTCCATTCAGCTCTGCCTACGTCTGCATGCGACCTGCATACCTATGTTTAACATTGGGTGCACAGGCCATTCGGATGTATGCAAATGCGTCCGCATGCGTCGTTTTGACGCTGCGCTGAACGCAACATGATGCATTTTGTTGCAGTGGGTGCAGCTTCAAAACGACGCATGCGGATGCATTTGCATACATCCGCATGGCCTGCGTACCAAATGTTGAAGATAGGGTATGCAGGACGCATGCAGGCGTTGGCGGAACTGAACGGAAGAGGTATGGCAGTGGACGGGGCTTGACAGAGGAAGTACGCAGCCTTTCCAAATGCTGGTGTGAAACTAGCCTAAGGCTGGAGTCACACACACCGTCTAAAAAATCGGACCGTTTTTGACGGCCAATAATCGCACAGATGTTTACTGAACATTGATCCGACTGTCATCCGATTGGAATGCGAGGATGCGATTTTGTCGCATCTGAGCATACGTTTCACATCCGTTTGACATCCGTCTGGTGAGATTTTGTCGCATCTGAACGTACGTTTCACATCCGTCTGGTGAGATTTTGTCGGTGGCTAGCAAAACCGACATAAAATGGATCCAAATGATAGTTTGTAAATCAAAAAAAGAAAGAATGCATATACACACATAGAACATATATATATATATATATATATATATATATATATATACATGTCATTGTAACACATATATATACAGTACAGACCAAAAGTTTGGACATACCTTCTCATTCAAAGATTTTTCTGTATTTTCATGACTATGAAAATTGTAGAATCACACTGAAGGCATCAAAACTATGAATTAACACATGTGGAATTATACATTACACTTTACAAAAAAGTGTGAAACAACTGAAAATATGTCTTATATTCTAGGTTCTTCAAAGTAGCCACCTTTTGCTTTGAGTACTGCTTTGCACGCAGAAAAGGTGAACGGATGGACTCTACATGCCTGGTTCCCACCGTGAAGCATGGAGGAGGTGGTGTGATGGTGTGGGGGTGCTTTGCTGGTGACACTGTTGGGGATTATTCAGAATTGAAGCGATGAGCGGTCCAGCTCACCCCAAACCATCTCGATTGAATTCAGGTCTGGTGACTGTGGAGGCCAGGTCATCTGGTGTAGCACCCCAACACTCTCCTTCTTGGTCAGATAGCCCTTACACAGCCTGGAGGTGTGTTTGGGATCATTGTCCTGTTGAAAAATAAATGATGGTCCAACTAAACTCAAACCGTATGGAATAGCATGCCGCTGCAAGATGCTGTGGTAGCCATGCTGGTTCACTATGCCTTCAATTTTGAATATATCCCCAACAGTGTCACCAGCAAAGCACCCCCACACCATCACACCACCTCCTCCATGCTTCACGGTGGGAACCAGGCAGGTAGAGTCCATCCGTTCACCTTTGTTGCGTGCAAAGCAATAATTAAAGCAAAAGGTGGCTACTTTGAAGAACCTAGAATATAAGACATATTTTCAGTTGTTTCACACTTTTTTGTAAAGTGTAATGTATAATTCCACATGTGTTAATTCATAGTTTTGATGCCTTCAGTGTGATTCTACAATTTTCATAGCCATGAAAATACAGAAAAATCTTTGAATGAGAAGGTGTGTCCAAACTTTTGGTCTGTACTGTATATATATATATATTTATAGTTCATACACTTCTACATAGTGTAATAGCCGCTAATTCAATTGCCGGCTTCTGTAAAATTACAGAACCCGACATGAAATGACACAAGGTTTACATACAGTTAACCATGTCATTTCATGTAGTTGATATATGGTTTTCATTAACAATTACATGAGTGTATGTGTGCAAAATTTCATACATGTAGGGGTTAATTTAATATGTAAAATTGTTGAAAAAAAATGCGTGGGCTCCCGCTGTATTTTCTCCACCAGACAGGGAAAGCCAGCGACTGAAGACAGATATTAGTAGCCCTGAGAGGGACCTTTTTTTTGTTCCCCCTGGCTACTAACATCTGGCCCCAGCCACCCCAGAAAAGACACATTTATGATTAGATGCGCCTTTTCTGGCACTTAGCCCATCTATTCCCATTGTCCTGTAGCGGTGGCGAATGGGTTAATAATGGGTTAAAGCTACCTTTCTATTGGAAGGTGACTTTAAGCCAGGTTATTAATGGAGAGTTGTTGATTAGACAACTCTCCATTAATAATCCTATAGTATGAAATGGTTAAAAAAACACACATACATTAATTAAAAATCATTTTAATGAAATAAATACACAGTTTTTGACCATATTTTATTGTATGGTACTCCATCTGATTCCCTTGTTCTCCTGTAATAAAAATAACATATTAAAGCAAGCATTTTCTTACCTCTTATGCGTTCAGTCAGGTCCCACGCTGCAATCCATCTGAAAGGGTTAACAGTTTTACAGCGGGGAGCCAGCTAATGCTGGCATCCTCGCTGTAAACCCCCGAATGAATGAGCTCATCTCCCGGCTGACAGGAGAAGAGCTGATTAGCTGGGAAGCTTAATTGATTGCTTACCACGGTAATCAGTTCACTTCAGGTCAGCCGGGGACTCCGCACAGCATCAGTGACGTCAGAGGGAGTCCCCGGCTAACCTGAAGTGAACTGATTACCATGGGCAGCAATCAATTAAGCTTCCCAGCTAATCACTTCCTCTCCTGTCAGCCGGGGAGATGAGCTCATTCATTCGGTGTTTTACATCAAGGCTGCAGCATTAGCTCCGATCCTCGCTGTAAAACTGTTAACCCTTTCAGATGGATTGCATCGTGGAACCTGACTGAGCGCTGGAGAGGTAAGAATAATGTTGTTTTATTATTTGTTTTTTAATACAGGAGAACAAGGGCTTTGCAAGGCTTACCAGTACAATAAAATATGGGCAAAAACTGTGTATTTATTTCATTAAAATGATTTTTAATTAACGTGTGTGTGTTTTTTTTTTCATTTCATACAATAGGATTAATAATTGAGAGTTGTCTAATTGACAACTCTCAATTATTAACGTGGCTTAAAGTCACCTTTCAATAGCAAGGTGGCCTTAACCCATTATTAACCCATTAGCCATCGCTACAGGGCAATGGGAATAGATGGGCTAAGTGCCAGAAAAGGTGCATCTAATCATAGATGTGCCTTTTCTGGGGTGGCTAGGGGCAGATGTTAGTAGCCGGGGGGGCACAAAAAAATGCACCCTCCCTTGGCTATTATTATCTGCCCTCACTCACTGGCTTTCCCTGTCTGGTGGAGAAAATACCGTGGGAGCCCACACATTTTTTTACAATGAATTAACACATTTAATTAACCCCTACATATATATAACCCCTATATTCACTAGTTTCCTAGATACTGCGTTGATCCAGGGAGCTAGTCTGATTGCTGTATGTGGAGTCGGGAAGGAATTTTTTTCCCCAATGTGAAGCTTACTGTTTGCCACTTGGGTTTTTTTTGCCTTCCTCTGGATCAACATGTTAGGGCAGGTTAGGATAGGATATGGGTTGAACTAGATGGACTTAAAGTCTTCCTTCAACCTTCATAACTATGTTACTATGTTACTATGTATGTTACATGTATGAAATTTTGTACACATGCACTCATGTAATTGTTAGTGAAAACCATATATCAAACTACAGTCATGGGCAAAAGTTTTGAGTATGACACAAATATTAAATTTTACAAAGTCTACTGCTTCACTTTTTCTAATGGCAATTTGCATATACTCCAGAATGTTATAAAGAGTGATCAGCTTAACAGCAATTACTTGCAAAGTCAATATTTGTCTAGAAAATGAATTTATCCCCAAAACACATTTCAACATCATTGCAGCCCTGCCTTAAAAGGACCAGCTAACCTCTTTTCAGTGATTGCTCCATTAACACAGGTGTGGGTGTTGATGAGGACATGGCTGGAGATCAATCTGTCATGATTAAGTAAGAATGACACCACTGGACACTTTAAAAGGAGGCTGGTGCTTGGCATCATTGTTTCTCTTCTGTTAACCATGGTTATCTCTAAAGAAATGTGTGCAGTCATCATTGCAATGCACAAAAATGGCCTAACAGGGAAGAGTATCGCAGCTAGAAAGATTGCACCTCAGTCAACAATCTATCGCATCAACAAGAACTTCAAGGAGAGAGGTTCCATTGTTGCCAAAAAGGCTTCAGGGCGCCCAAGAAAGACCAGCAAGCGCCAGGACCATCTCTTAAAAGTGTTTCAGCTGTGGGATCGGGCTACCAGCAGTGCAGAGCTTGCTCAGGAATGGCAGCAGGCAGGTGTGAGTGCATCTGCACGCACTGTGAGGCGGAGACTCTTGGAGCAAGGCCTGGTCTCAAGGAGGGCAGCAAAGAAGCCACTTCTCTCCAGAAAAAACATCATGGACAGACTGATATTCTGCAAAAGGTACAGGCAGTGGACTACTGAGGACTGGGGTAAAGTTATTTTTTCTGATGAATCCCCTTTTCGATTGTTTGGGACATCAGGAAAACGCCTCATTCGGAGAAGACAAGGTGAGCGCTACCACCAGTCTTGTCTCATGCCAACTGTTAAGCATTCTGAAACCATTCATATGTGGGGTTGCTTCTCAGCCAAGGGAATCGGCTCTCTCACAGTCTTGCCTAAAAACACAGCCATGAATAAAGAATGGTACCAGAATGTCCTCCAAGAGCAACTTCTCCCAACCCTCCAAGAGCAGTTTGGCGATCAACAATGCCTTTTCCAGCATGATGGAGCACCTTGCCATAAAGCAAAGGTGATAACTAAATGGCTCAGGGAACAAAACATAGAGATTTTGAGTCCATGGCCTGGAAACTCCCCAGATCTTAATCCCATTGAGAACTTGTGGTCAATCATCAAGAGACGGGTGGACAAACAAAAACCTAAAAATTCTGACAAAATGAAAGCATTGATTGTGCAAGAATGGACTGTTATCAGTCAGGATTTGGTCCAGAAGTTGATTGAGAGCATGCCAGGGAGAATTGCAGAGGTCCAGAAGAAGAAGGGTCAACACTGCAAATATTGACTTGCTGCATTAACTCATTCTAACTGTCAATATAAGCTTTTGTTGCTCATATGTTTGCAATTATTATATTTCTGTCTGTGATAAAAACATCTGTCAAACACACATAAAAACCAGAGGGCAGCAGATTATGTGAAAATATAATATTTGTGTCATTCTCAAAACTTTTGGCCATGACTGTACATGAAATGACATGGTTAACTATGTATAAACCATGTGTCATTTCATGTCAGGTTCTGTAATTTCACAGAAGCCGGCAATTGAATTAGCGGCTATTACACTATGTAGAAGTGTATGAACTATAAATATATATATATATATATATGTGTCACAATGATATCTATAATATAATGCTGGATGCATCCTTCTGTCCGAAGCCTTTATAGACTGCGCAAGCGCGACACACCTGCGCAGTCTGGCTTCAGACAGATTGAGGCATCCAGCGGTTACAGGTAGAAGAGTGAGTATGGCGCAGGAGATCGCGGTACGCGTAGACACCGAATGCATACTGCGATCTCCGGCGCCATACTTATATACTTACCTGACTGGGAGGAGCGTTGCCGCGGCGCTTCTCCGGGGCAGGAGTGCGGTCGGAATCGTGCATGACCAGTCCGCGCTTTCTGGCACCATTTTGTGGAAGACACACTGCAGTGTGTCTTCAAGAAAAAGGCGCTGGAAAGCGATGACTGCGCAGGCGCCGATTTTGCCGGCACAATCCCACCCTCTTGACATCACGGCGAGACCCCCGCTGCAATACCAGTGTCTTCACAACTTACGGGTCTCGCCGTGATGTCAGGAGGGTTGGAATGTGCCGGCGAAATCGGCGCCTGCGCAGTCATCGCTTTCCGGCGCCATTTTCTTGATCCACAAAATGGCGCCGGAAAGCGCGGACTGGGCATGCGCGTACTCTGGCATCGCTCTCCTTCCCCGGCATCCAGCAGAACGGATAGCGCTGGAGCACAGGTAAGAAAGGTGAGTATAAATGTTTTTTTTTTGGGTATGTGTGCAGTTTAATAAGGGTGAGGGGGACCATACATATCAGGATAGGAGGTGAGGGGACCATGCATACCAGGAAATGGGGGTGAAAGGACCATGCACATCAGGATTGGGGGTGAGAGGACCATGCACATCAGGATTGGGGGGTGAGGGTACCATGCACATCAGGATTGGGGGGTGAGAGGACCATGCATACCAGGATTGGGGGGTGAGAGGACCATGCACACCAGGATTGGGGGGGGTGAGGGGACCATGCACATCAGGATTGGGGGGTGAGAGGACCATGCACATAAGGATTGTGGGGTGAGGGGACCATGCATATCAGGATTGAGGGATGAGGGGACCATGCACATCAGGATTGGGGAGTGAGGGGACCATGCACATCAGGATTGTGGGGTGAGAGGACCATGCATATCAGGATTGGGGGGGTGAGGGAACCATGCATATCAGGATTGGGGGGTGAGGGGACCAGGCACACCAGAATTGGGGAGTGAGGGGACCATGCACATCCGGATTGGGGGGTGAGGGGACCATGCATATCAGGATTGGGGGTGAGGGAACCATGCATATCAGGATTGGGGTGAGGAGACCATGCATACCAGGATAGGGGGGTGAGGGGACCATGCATACCAGGATGGGGGGTGAGAGGACCATGCATACCAGGATGGGGGGGCGAGGGAGCCATGCATACCAGGAATGGGGGATGAGGGATAACATGCATACCAGGATAGGTGGGTGAGGGGTACCATGCATACCAGGATTGGGGGTGAGGAGACCATGCATACCAGGATTGGGGGGTGAGGGGGTACCATACATCATACGATATGGATGAGGGGGACCATGCATACCAGAATTGGGAATGAGGGGACCATTCATACCAGAATTGGGGAGTG
>JARQOD010000004.1:30246127-30264821 GCA_033576555.1 Oophaga sylvatica
GATACTATACACTGTATACTATGTACAGAGCTCCTGTGTATAAAGGCACTTATGGTAAAGTAGTGTTGTTTTTTTTTTATTATGATCAGAATTGTACGATCATGATTAAGGGTGTGAAGAGACCTGAAAAGCGTTGATGCGGATGATGTGATTTTGCAATGTTGACTGTGTATGTCCTCCAAATTGCTTATGTCAATAAAGAATTACAGTTCATGGAGCTGAATTCTCTTCATTTTTACATTTTCCACACCCTGACAAATGCTTCCGAAAACCCTCAAGATGCAATCACGGTGAGCGGATTTTATTTTATCTTCCCTACCAAAAGAGTCTACCTTGTCGTGGTGGGGCTTAAAAAATCTTTCAGCCAAAACAAAAGCTGATGGCTATGTATGGATATGATGTTCAATGGGGAATGTTTATGTGTGATGGATGGAGATGTAGTGCAGAAATCGAGTTTTTCCTAAAGTGGGTGGTGGGACTGTGGAAGGTTTGAGGAGAGGAACCTGGGTGGAGTTCAAGGGGGCCTGAAAATGTTGCCAGTATGGCGTCCTGAAATTCCTGGTGGCAACCCTGCATGTGGCTAAGCCCTGCCTAACCCTGGGTCTGCTCTGGCTAAGACAAGACAACACAGGGAAAGAGACAAGCAAAGAAAACACACAAACAAATAGAACTCACGACGTGAATGGAAAACACAACATCTTCTCCAGGAACGCCTTTCTCTGGAAAAGTCAGACTTAGGATAGAAACTCTATTGCTGGCAGGATAAAAAGCCAGGATTGGGCTTAAATAATGAAGGGGAGTGGACTCAATGAGCAGCAGCTGAGACAAAAACCCAAATGGAATCTCAGCAGATTAACCAGGAACTCTTAACCCCTTCTGTACCATAAGAAACAGTAAACCTGCACCACTGATGTGAATGGCCACGTAGACTCAAAAGAGGACCTGTGATCATTTAATCTATTTGATCTTCTGATCGCAGACACAACACAGGTCCCAGAAGTGTGCGGCATGTTTTGAATTGTGACACTATCTTCGAAAACTATCTAGAGTAATATAATTCCCACCAAAAAAACAGTAGAACAAAGAATCCCCCATGTACAGATGCATCTTCCCAACCTTCGGTCGATTAAAGCTGGATTCTAAAATGTACACCTATTTCTATTTTAGGACTTCATGGACCCTCTAACTTCTTCTTGGTTGACACCTCTTCTTTTCTTAGATCTGTTTCACACAAGTGTAATAAAGGTTCCTTTCTGCGCCTATATTGCGCCACAAGTCCTGGTGTGACTGGGAATTTAATGACCAGAACTCATGGGGGATCTATGACGCTATCAGTTCTGGTCATTACGTCCAATGTTGGGCTGAGACTTGTGATCATAATATGGATACGGAATTCGTACTATATGAAGCCATCAAGTATTTTTTATTTTAAATTATGTGTTAAACAGTGTTTGAACCAACAATCATGGTCATTTAGTAAGGTTAAAGTAAAGTACAGTCATTATTTAGGCTGACATATAGGGTTCTTGACAGTTTTTTAGACTTTTCCAAGACTGATTGAGTTAATAAGTTGTTCTGGCTGGATGCTTATTGTGCCTGACATCGAAGATTTATAAATGAAGTGTGTGGCACAAGGCTATGCCATAGGCCATTTTTTTTTCACTGCTTAGCTTCACATTCTTGGTAAAAATAAAAAATAAATGTAATTTTCTTTGTTTTCATTAAAATCATTTTTCTCTTCATAACCCCTTCTCCCCTCCTGGTTGTATTGGATAAAATGCTCCCTTTCTCCTTAGTGAGTCATTTGCACTGCATTAACAGATTCCCAAGGCCCCAGTAACATCTAAGGCTGGGAACACTGGCAAGTTATTGCCTCATAAAACTGCAGCTGACTCGCCCAGGGCTGATTACTGAAGTTATTGGGAGGTGGGAGGTGGGCTTGGAGCCGAATATCAGCTCATAAGTCAGGTGTAGTCCCATTCTGAAACCATATTTGAAGTTGTAATAAAGTCAATGCAGTTATTGCAGACGTTCTCATTTTTTAATATTTGTCCAGAACCATTACATTTAGCCTCACGAACGCAGCCTGTGTCTGAAGAAAACGAGGAAAAATGCACAGGAGCCTCAACTCAAGTTCTCTTGGAAGCAGTAAAAGAAAGTTTAACTTATAGAGAAGCGGTCGTACTGACCATGATGTCGGATGTGTTGGCAGCATTGAAGGAGCCGAGCAGACCCCTTTACATCACATTACATGAGTATAATAAAACTTCTGCAGTCCCCAAAAAAGTTATGTTCTAAAAGTGGGATTGTCGATCTTCATTAGAGACGAAAAGTGACAATCTCTTTAAGACTATGATCACCTTTGCTGTGATGATATCTGCCTGGTGATGATTCAATGCCTTATATTCTTATTTATTTGCCTGACTGTATTGAAGCCTGTAACATTTTTTTTAGTCTTTTACTGACATAGGAGGTTATCTATAGGAGTATTTAATGTCACCTCAAGAAACCTTTTTAGGTCACTAGATGATTTCTTGTTATCGTGAACGGTACGGTATGCTTCTTCTCAGTAGTGAGAAGGAATCCGATAGCACAGGAGACTCATTCTCAGTTTACCCTTTGATCTTGTCAACAGAAATATTAATTCCTGTTCCTGTTATTAATTCCACATTGACCCTAACTTCTTGCTTATACAGCTCTTTTACCAAAATTGAATAAATGGCGGTAAAAACCAGTGAAATGCAGCCATGGCCGAAAGTGTTGGCAACCTTAAAATTTTTCCAGAAAGTGAAGTATTTCTCCCAGAAAATTGTTTCAATTATACATTTTGTTATAAACATGTTTATTTCCTTTTGTGTGTATTAGAACAACCCAAAAAAAAAAACAGAGAAAGAAGGCAATTAGACATAATTTCACACAAAGCCCTAAAAGTGGACCGGTCAAAATCTTTGGCACGTTCAACTTAATATTTGGTTGCATACCCTTTGGAATAAATAACTGCAATTAATCATTTCCTATAACCATCAACAAGCTTCTTACACCTCTAAACTGGAATTTTGATGCACTGTTCTTTAGTAAATTGCTCCTGGTCTCTCAAATTTGGAGAGTGCTTTCTCCCAACACAATTTTAACCCCTTAATCCCATTGGACGTAATATTCCGTCCATGTGACCTGGTACTTAATTCCCATGGACGGAATATTATGTCCAGGGCGATCAGCTACGCTCCAGAGGGGAGCGCAGCTGATCGCCGCCTGGTGTCAGCTGATTATCACAGCTGACACCCGGCACTATGTGTCAGGAGCGGTCACGGACCGCTCCTGGCACATTAACCCCTGGCACACCGCGATCAAACATGATCGCGGTGTACTCGGGGCACAGGGGAGGATCACGCAGGGTGGGGGCTCCCTGAGCGCTCCCCTAAGACCCTCAGAGCAGCGCGATGTGTCGCGCTATTCCGAGGGTCCTTCCTCCCTCCAGGTCCCCGGATCCAAGATGGTGCCGGGGTCCTGCAGGGAGGCGGCTTCCTCAGTGCCTGCTGAGAGCAGGCACTGAGAAGCCTGCTGCACTGCCTGAGCGATCGCTGGTGTGACAGAGTGCTGTGCACACTGTCACACCAGCGATCTGCTAAAATCCTGTGATGTCCCACCCTGGGACAAAGTAAAAAAGTAAAAAAATAAAAATAAAAAGTGGTAAAAAAAAACATAAAAAAAAAAACATATTCCACAATAAATTCATTTCTTCCTGTAAATAAAAAAAACAAAACAATAAAAGTACACATATTTGGTATCGCCGCGTCCGTAATGACCCCCCCTATAAAACTGTCCCACTAGTTAACCCCTTTAGTGAACCCCTTAAAAAAAAAAAAAAAAAACTAAGCAAAAAATCAATGCTTTATCACCATACCGCCGAATAAATAATGGAATAACACGCGATCAAAAAGACCGATATAAATAAACATGGTACCGCTGAAAACGTCATCTTGTCCCGCAAAAAACGAGCCGTCATACAGCATCATCAGCGAAAAAATAAAAAAGTTATAGCTCACAGAATAAAGCGATGCAAAAATAATGATTTTTTATATAAAATTGTTTTTATTCTATAAAAGCACCAAAAGATTAAAAAAATGATATAAATTAGGTATCGCCATAATCGTACTGACCCGAAGAATAAAACTGCTTTATCAATTTTACCACACGCGGAACGGTATAAACGCCTCCCCCAAAAGAAATTCATGAATTGCTGATTTTTGTTCATTCTAACCTCCCAAAAATCGAAATAAAAAGTGATAAAAAAATGTCACGTGGTCATAAATGGTACCAATAAAAACGTCACCTCGTCCCGCAAAAAATAAGACCTAACATGACTCTGTGGGCCAAAATATGCAAAAATTATAGCTCTCAAGATGTGGTGATGCAAAAAACTACTTTTTGCAATAAAAAGCGTCTTTTATCGTGACAGCTGCCAATCATAAAAACCCGCTATAAATAGTAAATCAAACCCCCCTTTATCACCCCCTTAGTTAGGGAAAAATAATAAAATTAAAAAAATGTATTTATTTCCATTTTCCCATTAGGGTTATGGTTAAGGTTAGGGTTGCGGCTAAAGTTAGGGTTAGGGATGGCGCTAAAGTTAGGATTAGGGTTAGGGTTGGGATTAGGGTTATGGGTGTGTTAGGGTTAGGTTTGTGGTTAGGGTTGGGACTAGGGTTAGGGGTGTGTTGGGGTTAGGGTTGGAGTTAGAATTAGGTGGTTTCCACTGTTTAGGCACATGAGGGGCTCTCCAAATGTGACATGGCATCTGATCTCAATTCCAGCCAATTCTGCGTAGAAAAAGTCAAACGGTGCTCCTTCACTTCTGAGCTCTGCCATGCGCCCAAACAGTAGTTTACCCCCGCATATGGGGTATCAGCGTACTCTGGACCACAAGAGTTATTGTGCAATTTGTCCTATTTCTTCTGTTACCCTTGGGAAAATAAAAAACTGGGGGCGACAAAATCATTTTTGTAAAAAAAAAATTATTTTTTTGTTTTTACGGCTGTATGTTATAAATTTTCTGTGAAGCACTTGGGGCTTCATAGCGCTCACCACACTTCTAGATAAGTTCCTTGTGGGGTCTATTTTCCAAAATGGGGTCACTTGTGGGGGGTTTCCACTGTTTAGGCGCATCAGGGGCTCTCCAAATGCGACATGACGCCCCCAGACCATTCCATCAAAGTCTGCAATCCAAAACGTCACTACTTCCCTTCCGAGCCCAGACGTGCACCCATACAGTAGTTTTCTCCCACATATTGGGTATCAGCGTACTCAGGACAAAATGGACAACAAATTTTGGGGTCCAATTTCTCCTGTTAACCTTGTGAAAATAAAATATTGGGGGCGAAAAAATCATTTTTGTAAAAAAAAAGAAAGGATTTTTTATTTTTACGGCTGTACGTTATAAACTTCTGTGAAGCAATTTGGGGTTCAAAGTGCTCACAACACATCTAGATAAGTTCCTTGTGGGGTCTATTTTCCAAAATGGGGTCACTTGTGGGGAGTTTCCACTGTTTAGGCGCATCAGGGGCTCTCCAAATGCGACATGACGCCCCCAGACCATTCCATCAAAGTCTGCAATCCAAAACGTCACTACTTCCCTTCCGAGCCCAGACGTGCACCCATACAGTAGTTTTCTCCCACATATTGGGTATCAGCGTACTCAGGACAAATTGGACAACAAATTTTGGGGTCCAATTTCTCCTGTTAACCTTGTGAAAATAAAATATTGGGGGCGAAAAAAATCATTTTTGTAAAAAAAAAAAGGATTTTTTATTTTTACGGCTGTACGTTATAAACTTCTGTGAAGCAATTCGGAGTTCAAAGTGCTCACCACACATCTAGATAAGTTCCTTGTGGGGTCTATTTTCCAAAATGGGTCACTTGTGGAGGGTTTCCACTGTTTAGGCGCATCAGGGCTCTCCAAATGCGACATGACGCCCCCAGACCATTCCATCAAAGTCTGCAATCCAAAACGTCACTACTTCCCTTCCGAGCCCCGACGTGCGCCCATACAGTAGTTTACTCCCACATATTGGGTATCAGCATACTCAGGACAAATTGGACAACAACTTTTGGGGTCCAATTTCTCCTGTTACCCTTGTGAAAATAAAATATTGGGGCGAAAAAATCATTTTTGTAAAAAAAAAAAAAGATCTTTTATTTTACGGCTGTACGTTATAAACTTATGTGAAGCACTTTGGGGTTCAAAGTGCTCACCACACATCTAGATAAGTTCCTTGAGGAGTCTAGTTTCCAAAATGGTGTCATTTGTGGGGGGTTTCCACTGTTTAGGCAGATCAGGAGCTCTCCAAACACGACATGGCATCCAGTCAATTCTGCGTTGAAAAAGTCAAACGGTGCTCCTTCCCTTCCAAGCTCTGCCATGCACCCAAACAGTGGTTTACCCCCACATATGGGGTATCAGCGTACTCAGGACAAATTGCACAATAACTTTTGGAGTCTTGTTACCTTGGGAAAATAAAAATTGGTATGAAAAGATCAATTTTGTGGAAAAAAATATGATTTTTTAATTTTACGGCTCTACGTTATAAACTTGTCTGAAGCACTTGGGGGTTCAAATTGCTCACCAAAGATCTAGATAGGTTCCTTAGGGGGTCTAGTTTCCCAAACGGGGTCACTTGTGGGGGTTTCCACTGTTTAGGCACATCAGGGACTCTTCAAATGCAACATGGCGTCCAATCTCAATTCCAGCCAATTTTGGTTGGAAAAAGTCAAATGGTGCTCCTTCCATTCCGAGCTCTGTCGTGCGCCCAAACAGTGGTTCCCCCCACATATGGGGTATCAGCGTACTCAGGACAAATTGGACAACAACTTTTGAGGTCCAATTTCTCCTGTTACCTATGGGAAAATAAAAAATTAGTGACTAAGAGATAATTTTTGTGGGAAAAAAATAGGATTTTTTATTTTCATGCCCGGGCATTATAAACTTGTGTGAAGCACTTGGGGGTTCAAAGTGCTCACCAAAGATCTAGATAAGTTCCTTAGGGGGTCTAGCTTCCAAAATGGGGTCACTTGTGGGGAGTTTCCACTGTTTAGGCTCATCTGGGGCACTACAAACGGAACATGACCCCCATCAATGTTTGCATTCCAAAACGTTACTGCTTCCTTTCCAAGCCCTGCCGTGCGCCCAAGCAGTTTCCCCCCCCCACATATGGGGTATCAGCGTACTCAGGACAAATTGGACAACAACTTTTGGGGTCCAATTTCCTTGGGAAAAATCAAAAATTTTGGACTTAAAAATCATTTTTGTGGAAAATTGTTTGTTTCTTTTTCCACACACAGACATTATAAACTTTTGTGAAACACTTTGGGGTCCAAAGTGCTCACAACAGATCTAGATAAGTTCCTTAGGGGGTCTAGTTTCCAAAATGGTGTCACTTGTGGGATGGTTCCACTGTTTAGGCGCATCAGGGGCTCTCCAAACACGACATGGCATCCAATCTCAACTCCAGCCAATTTTGGTTTGAAAAAGTCAAACGGCGCTCCTTCCCTTACGAGCTCTGCCGTGTGCCCAAACAGTGGTTTTCCCCCACATATAGGGTATTGGCGTACTCAGGAGAAATTGCACAACAACTTTATTTGCCCATTTTCTCCTTTTACCCTTGTGAAAATAAAAAAAAGTTTGTAAAAGATAATTTTTGTGGCTAAAAAGTTAAATATTAATTTTTTCCTTCCACGTTGCTTCAGCTCCAGTGAAGCACCTGAAGGGTTAATAAACTTCTTGAATGTGGTTTTGAGTACCTTGAGGGGTGCAGTTTTTAGAATAGTGTCACTTTTGGGTATTTTCTGCTATATAGACCCGTCAAAGTGACTTCAAATGTGAGGTGGTCCCTAAAAAAATGGCTTTGTAAATTTTGTTGTAAAAATGAGAAATCACTGGTCAACTTTTAACCCTTATAATTTCCTAACAAAAAAAATTTGGGTTCCAAAATTGTGCTGATGTAAAGTGGACATGTGGGAAATGTTATTTCTTAACTATTTTGTGTGACATATTTCTCTGTTTTAAGGGAAAAAAAATGTAAAGTTTGAAAATTGCAAAATTTTCAAAATTTTTGCCATATTTGCGTTTTTTTCAAAAATAAACGCAAGGTATATCGAAGAAATTTTACCACTATCATGAAGTACAATATGTCACGAGAAAACAATCTCAGAATCGCGAAGATCCGTTGAACCGTTCCAGAGTTATAACCTCATAAAGAGACATTGGTCAGAATTGTAAAAATTGGCCCGGTCATTAACGTGCAAACCACCCTTGGGGGTTAAGGGTTAGAGCCCTCCACACGTGTTCAACAATATTTATTGTAGATCCGGACTCATTGCTGGCCACATCAGAATGCTATGTTTCCATCCTTTTCTGGTTGCTTCTTTATGTATGTTTGGGGTCTTTTTCCTGCTGGAAGATCCATGTGACCTAGGGCGCAAACCCAGTTTTCTAACAATGGGCACTACATTGCGAACCAAAATCCGGTGGTAATCTACAGATTCCATGATGCCTTGCACACAGTCAGGGCACCCAGTGCTAGAGGCAGCAAAACAACTCCAAAACATCTTTGAGCCTCCACCATATTTGACTGTATGTACGGTGTTCTTTTACCTGTATACATAATTGTTTTCAATAAATAGTAGAATGATGTGCTTTACCAAAAAGCTCTATCTTGGACTCATCTGTAAACAAGACACTTTCCCAGAAAGATTTTGACTTACTAACATACATTTGGACAAACTGCAGTCTAGCTTTTTTATGTCTCCATGTCAGCAGTTGGGTCCTCCTGGGTCTCCTGCTATTGCGTTTCATTTCATTTAAATGTCAATGGATAGTTTGCGCTGACTTTGATGCACCCTGAGCCTGCATGACAGCTTGTATTTATTTGAAACTTGATTGAGGCTGTTTATCCATGACTATATGTATGGTATACTATCGCTGACAGGAAAAAATTTAAGATTTTGTTAGCGGATGAGATGGTGCAAAGCACTTAAATGCTCTCTGCACCATTGGTATACTGCTAATGATAAATGATATAATAATTTAGTCCTCTGTTATAAGGTAAAGCTTTGAGCTTCTCAGTCTTTTACATTAACTTTTTCTAAAGGGCTTTTCCAGTTTCGGAAACCCCTCTGCCTTAAACTGTGCTATCACACAGGTACAAAGGTGAGTCTCTGTCGCTGCTCCAGGTGTCTGGCATTGTTTGCAGAGCTGCCATCACGTTGATAGTGCTGCAGCCAATGATTTAGCTCAGATTGTGCCATCAACTTGAGTAGAGGTGCTGAGCTCACTGATTGGCTACAGCTTTATCGACATGACGTCAGAGCTGCAGACAATAACAGACAATGGGACGGTCTTATATTTAATAAAAGTGAAAGGATTGTCCAACCTTAAGCTACAAGTCTGCAGTCACTCTATATGACTGCAGACTTGTGAATCCTCACATCACATGCATTGCTTCCAATGCTGGTGTGTGACTGCAAGTATGTGACTTGCATACATACGGTCACATGCCATCTACATGTGCACGACCTTGCGCAATGCAAGTGTATTGAGTGTGGCCAGACACGTCTAGTCGGAATGTGGCTGGCAGTATGCACATTGCAATTTGCAGTCATGTGTCGACACCGAAGAATTCTCACAGCGTGCAGTGTGCACAATGTGAGGATTCATAAGTCTGCAGCAACATAGAGTTGTAACTTATAGCCAGACAACCTCTTTAACCTGCATCCAAATCTTTATACTGTTGACAAAAAAATAGGGCGGACTGGTATAACAAGAATTCTGATAAGATGATGAAGTAATGTATCTTTAGTATAAGTCGATTGATATATAGACTGAACTTGCATATTATTATTATACATTTTTATAGCGCCATTTATTCCATGGCACTTTACATGTGAAAAGGGGCAAATATAGACAAGTACAATAAACGTGAGCAATACAAGGCACACACAAATACAGAAGGGCAGAGGACCCTGCCCGCAAGGGTTCACAGTCTACAGGATATATTAATTAATGTATATATACTACATTCATAGCATAAGTTTCAAATAATTTTATACCTTTCATGGCCTCTATTCTTGTACTGGACAAAATCAACTTGACTGTCCCTCTATGCATCTTCCATATGTGCACCTGGTAGGACAGGTAAAAAAGAAGCACCCTATAGGTTTATACATAAGATATTAATTGTGTAATGTAGGAATTATAATAATAGAGTGCATTTTTCACCTATATTCAGAATCCTTCTCACACCAGATTCCCTTCTTAATCTCCATAGGTCTTTTGGTCTGCTCTACTGCAGGGCCACTATAGACATTTGTTGCTATCTGGTAACTCCAGGATATTTTCAGAGGTAACTTCTTTGCAAAGGTATCAATCTTCTGTGCCATGACTACTAAGCCATCTTAACTTGGTGTTATGGGTCTGCAACTCAGGAATAGAGCAGGGGATGAATCTGACCCTGCACTAAGACTAGACTCGATCCCTACGATGGAGCGGGCGACCTATTCCTTGCGAATAGACCCACCGACGATCCTAGTCTAGACTCAAGCGAAGACCTGAAGGTGGGGGAAGGGGATCCCTGAAAGATCTAGGGACTGGGAACAAAACACTGGTAACCTCCTAGCAGGGAAATAGAGGAAGCTGCAGAAACAAAAGGAAAAAACAAAAGACTAAGCAAGCAGAACTAGAGTTCCCAGAACTGCACAAAGTATAGCACAAAGCTATCAAGGCTCCAAGCGGATTAACACTGCTGTCCAGCAAGGACTGGGAGGCAGATTCAGGGTAATAAAGGGTGATACAATCACCTGACCAACGACAAGCCCAGCACCAGGGGAAAACAGACCAGCAGCCAGAAACAACAACAAGATGGTGGATGGTCAAACTGAATAGATTCTAACACTTGGTTGCCTTTACTCTCTTAGTGTCTCTGTCTTTTTCCCCAAGAACACAGACCACCCTGGCATTCCATGTGGTCAAGGTCACACACTGAAACACTTCCAGTTTATCAGCTACTTTTATAGTCTTTGGCCCTTCAGTGACATCTAGTGGCCAGAGCCAACAATACAGGCTCATTCACTATGTGGAACTACATCAGTGTACAGAATAGTCACACAAAAAGGAGGGAACTTATGAGGGCGTTGTAAAAATGTAAAAGGGATAGCGTCAGCCACTAATAAGGTCAACAACATTTTCAGTTAGTGGATGATAGCATGGTGAAGGCAATTTTACCACTGGTCTTTGCATTTAGTAAAGGGAGCTAACAAGACACGTTTATATTAACCCTTGAATATTTACATGCAAGGACACATCTAGCTTAGTTTGAAGAGTCCCATTAGACATTTGACCATGGAGCCCCATGACTACTTTTTGACAACTATTACCTTTCTGTTACCCTTGTTACACAGTACTTGTCTCATATTTGGATTCTTTCATGTAAAATGGCTCTTTACACTTCCCCCATAGAGCATTCCCTTCTCCATACAGCACTATTAGGGTCAAAGACAGAGATACCATTGATGGACAGGATGCAGAGCAGCAAAAGAATGAGCAAGAGTGAGAAAAAAAAGCCCTCCAGGGCAGGAAACATGGACGTGAGGGTTCTCGGTAAATGGCAGGAGAGAATAGCAGTAACATAATAAATGGATTCCATTAAAAAGTCATCTGAACTTTAATAAAACTTGTGATTTGATTACATCCGAATAGAATCTGCAGTGTGGAGTGAGAAAAGAAGGAAAACCGAGGGGGCCGCTATTGTTTCTGGTAGAATAAATGCAAGAACAGGCAAATGAAAATGTACGAAAAGTGAAGAGATGGCTAACAATCGCACACATTAGTTAGAAAGTTTAATAAAAAAAATCAAGCATTTACTTGACGTGCATAATAGTGATTATCTATTCATCAGGGAGAAACAGAAGAACGATTCTTTATTCTAGATAGACAACTCTCATCACAAAAGCCCAGGAAACTTTTTTACTTCAAAACTCATTTAATTTCTCGATAATATAATATGGAAAATTGTGTGTCTCGTACAATAGTGCCGACAATAAAAGAAGCATACATGCAACATCCGCACGACTTGTTAGGTGCCTTCTGTACCAAAAATAAATGACAAAATTAGTTGTCACAAGGAATAGGTTTTATTGATGCACTTCAAGGGCATTCATACAATAGATTCATCCCATGTGGCTGTTACGGGGCCCATAGCAAAGTTGTTTGTACAGAAGATAAACTCTGATGCAGCAGCATTTGTAGTGTGAACAATTCCAGAGAAGAGTTTGCTATGCTTACAGCAGATTCTACCATGTGTCGGCATTTGCACAGTATCCACCTCATAACAGGGATTGTACCACCAAATACAAGTATTACCTAGCTACAGGGTCCAAAAATCCCATTTGAATTAAGCAGTACTTGGCCTGTGTGACCACTGCTCCATTCATTTCTACTGGAATAAAATAGCTGCTCCTTTAGTCACCTAGAATGTACTCCATTCACACATGAGATTTCTGGAACCTATTGCATGGGGTGTTATTGGGCAAACACCCAGCAATTATACCCTTATCACCTATTCAACAACAGCACAAAATTCTCATTAAAGTTAATGGAGGTAAATTTAATGGGGATTTCAGTGCTGCATACACAAGAAAATGCTTTGAAATAACACCTTCCATGACCATACCCTTAGAATCCCTTTCAAGTCTGATCTGTTGTGAATATGCTGGAGGCTGTTTCTGAGCTGGGGCTCCCTCCGATGGTTGCTGAGGGTAATGAACTGATTACTGAATGGCCTTCAGCTGGCGCTGAATGGTAGGATATAAGTGGCCTGAGTTCCCAGCAGCCTTGCCGGTTATCAATTGTTCCTTCTGGTCTTGTTTGAAGCACTGCTAGTTTCCTGCTCTCCTTCAGATAAGTGTTTGCTGTTTTTTTCCGTTTGATTTTCTCTGCTGGTTTGCTGCTTGCAGTGGACTGCAGCCTGTCCCCTTTTGGGGTCTGGCCCTGCAATTGTGCTCCGTTTGTGTCTGCACTTTTGCTTTGCTCCTTTGTTACTTTTTATTTGCTGAATAGCGTTTTGTTACACCAGAGATCTGATTTAGGTGGATGAGATCGTGTGATCTCAGGTTTTTTGGCAATCAGAAGTGTTGGTATTTTTGTTAGGGTTTTGTTGGATTGCAGTCAGAATTCTTTCCTGTACTTTTCTGTCTAGACAGATTGGGCCCCAGCGTTTGCTCATTCTATTTTCTGTCTGTGTCCGTGCTTTCTTCTTGTCTAACCACCATTACATGTTTGGGGGCTTCCTATTTTCTTTGGGGACCTGCTCGGGGGCAGATAGCTTTCATTTTTCTGCCTTTAGGTGTAGTTATCTCTCAGGCTGTGACGAGGCGTCTAGGATCACCGTAGGAACGCTCCATGGCTACTTCTAGTTGTGTGGTTAGTTCAGGTTACTGCAATCCAATAGGTTCCAGCCTCTCTGGTGTATTACCCCTTTTGCTTTTTTTTGCTATTTCTCCTCAGTTACCGAAACATAACACTGATCTATCATAACCATCATGACTACAGATGTTGGATTGCGATCACTGTTGCACAAACTAGGTTGTGCAGTTTATTAACAAAATCCTTATGCAGTTTGTCATGTCATAATCTTAGCACTGCTTAAAAGGGTTGTCCATCCTTTGGCCACTGCAGACTTGTGAATCCTCGCATTGTGCACACTGCGCACTGTGAAGATTCTCCAGTGCTAGCACCGGGAGCAGGTGATCATGCGATTTGCATACTTCCATCCACATTCCAACTAGACTTTTCTGGCCTTGCTCAATACCCTTGCATTGAGTGAGTTCACGTATGTCTTATTTGCAGGTGACCTCATGTGTGCAAATCACATACTTGCGGTCATATGAATGCCGTTCCTTACGCCGGCACCGGAGAATCCTCACAGCGCACAGTGTGCACGATGTGAGGATTCACAAGTTGGCAGTCGCATAGACTTACGTCACATATGTAGCCTAAAGTCAGACCACCCCTTTAATCAGGACGCTAGTTTGCCCTGTATGGGAGTGGTTGTACTATATGTCGGTATGTCTAATTCTACATCTGTATGGTAGGAACAGAAGCCATGATGCTAACCCCCTGATTATAGGTAAATTGTTAGACTTTAGTTATCACCATTGTTGGTTATAGCTTTTCCAATGTGGGCTCACTCAAAATATAATTACCACTGCCTTATAAAACAGAAGAATTATATATACTTCTGTATGTAGTATCCAGATTAGAGCCCAGTTTATTATACATGATATTTACATTTCATTATAGATCTGTATCAGGCAATGGATTCCAGTGATAGTCTCAGATATTCGTTTTATGGAGGAGTAACTATTATGGCAGGGGTACTTGATACTTTAGTTTTAGCCCCGATGGTGGAGTCTTATATCCCTGTGCTGATCACATTATATCATTACGCCTCCGGCAATGGAATTGAATTGGAAGCATCTCTGATCTGAGGCTTGTTATGCCTACAAAGTTAAATGTGCATAGCTACAAAGGAAAGTAAATAATGCATTATAATTTATAATCCATCTTACTTGGCACTGATGGTATAAAATAATGGCTAGTCCAATGATTAATATAGCAATATAGTGGAGTCAGTTACCGATCCATGCAAGATAGGAAGCGCGGCTCTCATGTGACATCTTTGCTCATTAAATACTCGAAAGTTTAATTTGTTTACATACAGCAATGGAAGGTTTATGCAGCTTTTAGACACACAATCTATAAAACAATGGAAGGTTTCTGATCATGTGCACTTAGGGTCAGTTACACAGCTGTAAAACGTACAGATGTTAAATTTTTATATATTTTCTTTTTTATTTTACATGAATGCGCTCATACCATGCTCATGCTTAATGCATATCACCAACCATGTGACATGTTCTAAGAATCAAAATATCTAAGTACATGCTGCTGAGGAAAAAGGGACTCATAGCAAATATAACCATGAGAGACTGTTAAATTGTTATTCTCAAGTTGTCTCATGAGAAGGTCTGAGTTATGCAGGCTTCTTAATCCTGGTTGCTTGATGGGGGGTGAGGCTCATAGAATCATAGAATGGTAGAGTTGGAAGGGACCTCCTGGGCCTTCTGGTCCAACCCGTACTCAAAGCAGGATTCACTAAATCATCCCAGACAGATATCGGTCCAGCCTCTGTTTGAAGACTTCCATTGAAGGAGAACTCACCACCTCTCGTGGCAGCCTGTTCCAATCATTGATCACTCTAACTGTCAAAAAGTTTTTTCTAATATCTAATCTGTGTCTCCTCCGATTCAGTTTCATCCCATTGCTTCTAGTCTTTCCTTGTGCAAATGAGAATAAAGATGATCTTCTACAATGTGACAGCCCTTGAGATATTTGTAGACAACTATTAAGTCTCATCTCAGTCTTCTTTTTTGCAAGCTAAACATTCCCAAATCCTGCAACCGTTCCTCATAGGACATGGTTTGCAGACCGGTCACCATTCTGGTGTCTTCTCTGAACTTGCTCCAGTTCGTTGATGTCTTTTTTTTAAATGTGGTGCCCAAAACTGGACACAGTATTCCAGATGAGGCCTGACCAAAGAGGAGTAGAGGGCAATAATGACTTCACGTGATCTAGACTGTATGCTTCTGTTAATACATCCTAGAATTGTATTTGCCTTTTTTGCTGCTGCATCACACTTTGACTCATGTTCAGTCTGTGATCTTTTAGTATAGCCAAGTCTTTTTCACATGTGCTGTTGCTTAGCCCTATTCCTCCCATTCTGTATATGCTTTTTTCATTTTTATTGCCCAGATGTAGTATTTTGCATTTTTCCTTGTTAAAAACTATTCTGTTAGTTGCTGCCCACTGCTCTAGTTTATTTATATCTTTTTGAATCCTCCCTCTCTCTTTTCTAGTACTAACTATCCCTCCTAGCTTTGTGTCATAAGCAAATTTAATCAGTTTACCCTCAATTCCTTCATCTAAATCATTGATAAAGATGTTGAACAACACAGGACTCAGGACAAGCCTTGTGGTACCCCACTTGAGACATTCTTCCAACTGGATGTGAGCCATTTGCAACCACTCTTTGGTCCGATCACAACGCCAGTTATGAATCCACCTAACAGTTGCCTTGTCCATTCCATACTTAGTCATTTTTCAATAAGGATTGTATGAGATACTTTGTCAAATGCTTTGCTGAAGTCAAGCTATACTACATCTACAGCATTTCCCTGATCCATCCAGTCAGTGATTCTGTTATAGAAGGAAATTACCGTATATACTCGTGTATAAGCCGACCCGTGTATAAGCCGACCCCCCTAATTTTGCCTCAAAAAACTGGGAAAACTTGTTGACTCGTGTATAAGCCGGGTGTATAAACTGCCGTCCTGCTCTGTGCTGCCCCGTCCTGCTCCTTGCTCCCCCATCCAGCTCTGTGCTCCCCCATTCTCCTCTGTACTCCCCCCTCCTGCTCCATCCTCCGCTGTGCTCCCCCATTCCTTCTCTGTCCTCCTGTGCCCCCCGTCCTGCTTCGTACTCCTCTGTGCCCTCCATCCTCTCCCCTGTCCTGCTCCGTGCTCATTGTCCTCCTCCATGCTTCCCCTGTCCTCCGTTCTCCCCCGTCCTGCTCCGTGCTCATTGTCCTCCTCCATGCTTCCCCCGTCCTCCGTTCTCCCCCGTCCTGCTCCGTGCTCATTGTCCCTCCATGCTTCCCCCGTCCACCGTTCTCCCCCCCGTCCTGCTCCGGCTCCTTGTCCTCTCCTCCATGCTCCCCCCATCCTCCTCCATCATACTCACCCTCCCCGTGCCATCGCTGAACGTCCCTGCAATCCTGCTTCTCCCTGGCTTCCTGAAGCTCTCTGTGCTGAGCGGTGACGTAATACCGCTCATTAAGGCCATGAATATGGACGCCACGCCTATGGGAGTGGCGTCGCGTCCATATTACATGACCTTAATGAGCGGTATACGTCACCGCTCAGCACAGGAGAGCTGCAGGAAGCTGGGTACAAGCAGGATTGCAGGGACGTTCAGCGATGGCACGGGGAGGGTGAGTATGATGTCCCAGCCACCGGCTCCTGCCGCGGCACCCCCTCCCCGCTGGTGGTTTCTGCCCAATGACTCGTGTATAAGCCAAGGGGGCATTTTCAGCATGAAAAAAGGTGCTGAAAATGTCGGCTTATACACGAGTATATACGGTAAGATAGTCTGACATGACTTATTAGTTACAAACCCATGCTGACTCTGGCTAATCACTTCATTCTTATCCAGGTACTTACATACATGTTGTTTAATAATTAGTTCAAAGATTTTTCCTGGTATAAAAGTCAGACTCACCGGCCTATAGTTTCCTGAGTCCACCTTTGTCCCCTTTTTGAAGATAGGAACAACATTTGCTCCTCTCCAGTCTTCTGGGACTTCTCTGTTCTCCAAGAATTCTCAAAGATTATGGAGAGTGGTTCAAAAATTTTCTCTGCTATCTCCTTCAGTGCTCTGGGGTGTAATTCATCTTGACCTGGAGACTTGAATTAATTTATGTTAGCTAAGTGTTTCCTCACTTTCTGTTTATAGATAGCCTGGATTCTTCTATTCCTTTAATAGGACAGTGAATATCAGTTGATGTTACGTTTCCTTTCTGAGAGAAAACAGATGCAAAGTAGTAATTTTAGAAGTTTGGCCTTCTCAGCATCATTTCTTACCATTTCATCATTTTCGTCCTGTAAAAATCCTATAGCATCTTTGAAATTTCTTTTACTTTTGACATATCCTCAAAATCCTTTTTTTATTGCTTTTGACGTCTCTTGCAAGCCTTAATTCATTGTCAGCTTTAGATAATCTGATCCGTGCCCTGCAGGTTCTGCAGACAGCATTATATTCTTCTTTAGATATGCCTCCGTCTTTCCATTTGATAAACATTTCTTTCTTCCTTTTTAGCATGTGTTTAAGTTCTGTGTTCATCCATCCTGGTTTCCTTAAATGCTTCCTATTCTTCCCTTTTTTTGGAATTGTTAATCATTGTGCTTTGAGAATCTCATTTTTCAAGATTTCCCATCCTTCCTGGACATTTTTCTCCTTAAGGATATCCTGCCATTGGATCCTTCCGATTCTCTTTCTGAGTCCCTTAAAATCTGCTTTTCTGAAAGCTTACCTTGAAGTCTGAGTTTTCACTGGTCTTCCTCCTCTACTTATCCAAAATTCTAAAATAGCATGGTCGCTACCTCCTAGGATCCCAGCCACTCTTACCTCCTCAACCGTTTCCTACCTGTTTATAAGGATTAGATCCAATGTAGCAGATCCCCTTGTTTTCTCCCTACATTTTGGAAGATAATAGCTCGTCCTTGAGTAACTGTTTTGGTTAGGAGCTCAGTCCTGCTACAGCACATTAAAAGCCCCATTCACACTAACGAGATCACTAGCGAGATTGCTGCTGAGTCACAAATTTTGTGACGCAACGCGATCCCGCGCAATCTCGCTATGTTTGAAAACTTACCAGCGACCAGGCCCTGCTGTGAATTGCTGGTCCCTGTCAGAAATGCCTGGGGCATTTCTTTGGTCGTTGAGATCCCGCTGGTTAGCATTCATCGGTGTTTGAACCTTTACCAACAATTTTCGTGCGACTCTGCCTGAGACACATAGGAGACACAT